>CM026399.1:12039061-12225935 GCA_014843695.1 Archivesica marissinica | reverse complement strand
CTCACTACACGGTTCGGGAAGAAGAATTGAAAATGCATCAGAAGGTATCACAATACAAATAGCGAAAGAAACAGGAGCAGATGAGCCAATAAATATTTATCTGTTTGTTATACAAGATGCGCAAATTAATTTTGAAGATGGTAGATTTAAAGAAATTAGTTATTAAATTCATAAAAAAATGGAATTACCAAAATATCCTCATTGTGCTATTATATGTGGTCAAACTGGCTGTGGAAAGACTGAATTTGTTTTAGACATACTTGAAGATGAATATAGAGGTGTATTTAAACATATTGTTATACTTTGCCCAACCATTCAATGGAACAAGGCATACAAAAATCGTGAGTTGATTGGTGACGTCAGAGAACCGAAAACAAAGAATGTTATAATCGTAAATCCACTAATCAATGGTGAAGAGAAGCTACAAGAACTATTAAGAATGTTCTTCAAAAAATATGCTGGTTCTCCAACTCTATACATCATTGATGATTGTTCTGCAATAAAAGAATTAACAAAGAAAAAAGATATGCTGTCAGAGTTGGCTTTCTCTGGGAGACACGCAGAACAATCAGTATGGGTTATATCACAAAGATACAATTCAGTTTTGAAAGATTTAAGAGAACAAACAAAATGGTTATGTATATTCTACACTAAGGACAGAGATAGTTTTGAAAATTGTTTGAGAGAGAATGATGTTATTCCTACATTGGAAGAACGACAAAGAATAAAGGAAGAACTAAAAAAAAAGAAGCATCGTAAATTAATTTTAATAACCGAACAACCATCGGATTATCGTGTTGTAGATTAAGTAATGCTTAAGTAATGCTTTAGTAATGCTTTAGTAATGCTTCAGTAATGCTTTAGTAATGCTTTAGTAATGCTTAAAAATATACCAATAAAAAACAATGCTTCTTGAAATACTAACAATTATATCAAACACTGCAGTCTTATCAATAGTTGGATATTTGATATTTAATTATTTTAAAATAAAAAATAAATATTTAAAAATGGATGCAAAAGAACTACTTGATGAAAACATTACAAGTGATAAAAATACACCAAATCAAGATAATGAAACAAAACGTGAAAGATTATCAGCCCTTGTTGCTGGTGGAGGAAGTAAACAATATCTTGGTAATGACATACAAATGTCAGACATTGATAAAAATGAAACCAGAACAAATAAACAAACTATACTGCAGATATGAAGCAAGACTAGGAGCAAGTATGACTAAGACATTAGGTAATTCTTTTATTAACTTATATGTTATGGGTGTTTCAAAATATTTTAATGTTGTTAATCCACCAAAACTAATACAAGATTTAGAAGAAGATCCATTTATCAATCATGCTTTGACTAGCACATGTTGTGAATTGTTTTATAGATATGGTATGTATCTTGCTCCTTTTACTGCTATGCTAACAACAACAAAACATATTAATTTTAATGATAAAAAAAAAAATGAAAATATTACATTAGAAAAAGATGAGTGAAATAAAAGCTGAAGCAACGAAAAACCCAAAAAGAGTATCTGCAGGTAAAAAAGGTGCAGAAGCAAAAAAAATGAAATCTGAATTAAAAAGAAAAGAAACGGAAACAATAAAGAAAGAAAACATACAATTAAAATCTATAACAAAAGATGATGATGAAGTTAAAGAAGTTCAACGTGTAAATATATATATACCATTATGTCTAATTGGAGTTGTTGGATTAGGATTATATATGTATAAGTCTAAACAAGTTGCACCTATGATACAACAGCAGTCTATGATACAAAAGAAAGAAATTGACCCATTTGTATTTAATTAAATTTAATATAATAAAATGGTAACACAAATAGACGGAAAACAAATAGCAAACATGTTATATCATGCTGGAGTGGAAACTGTATTAACAGTTGGGTATTCAGAACTAGGTAGAAAACTATTGAAAAGACCACCACCAAAAGTAGATTTTAATATGACAGATATTGGTATGTTATCTATTGATATATTACTTGCAATGCCAACTAAAGATATGTTGATTAAACAAGGTATTATACCCGCTGATATTATAAAGTAATTTTATGTATAAAAAAATGGCAAGTGCAATAGCAATGATGGTTGGCGGAGCATTAACAAATGCATTAGCATTTTCAGGTAGTAATTATTTATTTTCACATATGGGTAGTAATTCGGATGAAGAGAGAAAAAGACACAACAAAGCAATGGAACAATTAGAAGCAGCAACAACTACATGGAATAAAAAAAGAACACAAAGATTAGATTTTATTAATGAGCAAATGAAAAAGGAACATCATGCTATGGATGAATTTGATAATGCTGATACAGCAATGAAGAATTATTATTATATTACTGGTAAACAATTACCTGATTTACCACCTAGACCTACATTAAGTGATTTTTACACTCCATCAGAAGACCAGAAGAATAGAGAGATTGTATTTGTTGTTGGTGGTATGGCATTAACTGGATTTGTTGCATGGAAGTTGATATAATTCTTCTATTCCGAAAGGTTGTGTGTCAATTCCATTGTCGCATATATATCTTTTATCATCAAAAGAATTTAATGCAATTTTATTTACTTCATTAATATACATATTATGTTTACTAGAGTTTAATCTGTACATCTTATTCAATTGTATTTTATTATCATATAAACAATTTTTTAAATCATTAAATGTAATATCTTTTTTGACTGTTGGCTTACTAATTCCTTTTAATTTCTTGAATTCTTGTAAATCTGAAAGAGTGTAAGCATATGCTTTACTTCTTATAAATACTATTTCATTCATAATTTCTCCTTTTAATTCATCTTTGAATTTACCGATTACTTTTTTATTTTCTTTAGAATGCAAACTATGATCTTCAGGATAATCAGATGTGTCCAGTTCACTTAATATTTGTTTCATATTTTCGTAAATATCTTTTGTTTGAATTGATAAGAATATACTGTCAGTATCTGAAGCAACTAGTTCATTATTTGTCCATAATTCATTTACAATTTCGTAGTAAAATTTATACATTAACTCTTTCGAATAATCTAAAATAACTTGTCCAAGATATATTGGTTTAACAAATTTGATAGATGTAATATTATTTAAAATTGCAACAAGATTCTCATTGAATATAATTGAATCTTTAAAATTTGGTTTACTAATAAAAAATTTTATTACTTTTTCATCATTAGATAATTTTATTCCACATCTATCTCTAATATTTTCCATAGTTTTACCATAGAAAGAATTATTCATTAACTTCCATAAGTCTTTTTCAAAATCTGTTTTAGCTTTCTTTCTTTCTTTGTTCAGTATTGAACTCAATATATTTTTTTAACCAATCACTTTCTTCAAAAGATATTGTTCTATAAACTTTAGTAACTTTCAATCCTAACTTTATATATTCTTTTAATATTGAATAATTTTGTATTTTGGTTTTCTAAAAGATTCAATTGATAATCTGATAACATTTCTTCTTTAGCTGCTAAATGTTCAGGAGCTAATGGATAATTTCTAGTTTTTAATTTACAATTATTTGGATATTCTAAATCACATTCAACTAAACATCCTCTTCCTTTAGGGATATTCTTATAATATTCAGGATTTTCTTCCCATTTAAAATCTCCAGTTGGTAATTTTTGTGACATTGCCCATCCGTAAAGATTGTTAGCATCAAGATATAATAAATATTTTTCTTTTAGAAACTCATTTAAGTTTCCTCCGTTTTTTAATATTTTTAAACATTGTTGAAATTCATTTTTGTCTAATATTCTATTTCCACCGCCATGATAGTTATTTGTATGTTTATTAAAAGCTTTTACATGTCTAGGGCCTAAAACTCCAGAAAATCCTCCTCTTATTCCTTTTTCAAACATTAATAACATATCATAATCTGTTAATAAATCTAATTTAATATTAGTATATTTTAAACCACATTGCCATGTTAATCCAGGAGCTGAGAAACAATAACAAGGATCTATTTGATGATTTTTTAAAAAGAAATCTCTAAACTGTTCAAAAGCATCTGCTAATAAAAGAACATCTGTTTTTAAATATAAACTGTGATAATCTTTTAAAGTTTTACATTTATAATAATCCCAAACAGTTTGGGCATGTTGATATTCTTTATTTGTTATACCTTCTTGTTTTAAACTTGAAAACCATTTATCTTTACTAGGTAATTTCTCATCATTTAATTTTTCTATAGAATCTACATATTCATAAGGATACCTTTTTGTTTTAATAAACTAGGATCTTTAAATTCACTTTCTAAAATAGGAAATGCTTTTAATGATTTTGCTACATCATATAAACCTTTTTGAAAGAATCTATAAGAATCTAAGAATCTTAATTTTTTAAATGATGATCCGTATTCTATTGAAATATATTCTTCTGAATTCTTGGCTAATACTGAAACTTTATTATATTCATCTTCATATTTCATAAGTTCCTCTATAATAAAGTGGAAATCATAATTAGATCCATTATGAAAAAATACAGGTATTAGTTTAGAAGACTTTCCTTCTTTTGAATTGCAAGAAATACAAGCTGCACCTCTATATTGACCATTTAGATGATTATGTTCTCTTATTTTATGTTTTTCTTTGTATTGTTTTTGACAATTAAAACAGTATAAATCTTCATCTGTAAATTCTTCTTTACAATCAGGACAAGATATTAATTCTTCAAATTCATTTTCACATATATAACATATTGTTGCTTCTTGAAATTCATTTTCCTGTTCCTTAGTTAATATTGGTTTTTTCTTTTCATTTAAATACATCTTATAATTAATCTTGTTATAAATTTTAACTATCTCTTTAACATATTTTTCTTTTGCATCATTTCCGACATATGAAATATATTCTGATTTATAGATATTAGGATAATGTGATTTAATATAAATTCCATAACTATTTATTTCTTGTTTAAATATTTTATTTGTATAAGAATTATCTGGATTAGGTTGAGATGTTTTTATTGGAATATTATTTGCTTCAAAATCACAATATATACTAAAAGGTAGTTTAGAAGAATAATGATAATTTTCAAATTTAAGAATATTTTTTCCTTCCTTTGGCATTATAATATTACAATGTTTATGATTTAAACAAATTTCTTTTATGTTTTTCTAATGTATCTTTCTTTTGAAATCCTTGCAAACAGTTTCTACAAGTATATTGTTTATGTTTACTGTTGTACCTAAAACTATCTAAATCTTTAATTAAACAATAATGACTATCTTCATTATTTTCTATGTATAATAAGTCAATAATATTTTCACTTTTAATATTTGAAATATAAACAGGATATAAAGAATGTTTATTTATTTGATCTTTTAAAGCAAATACATTTATACATAGATTATTTTGTTTTTCTACTTTTGAAATGTCTTTTATTCTTACAGGATATTCAATTCCTTTCATATTAATTTGAGCTTCATAAGGGATATATTTTGTTACTCTTTGTTTATCTTTGGAAGCAGGATATAACTTTGATAATATAGCCCAAAGAAAACATTTATTATCTTTTGTATTTTGAACATTAATAATATTATTTGATTTAAATAGTAAAGGAATATAAGATGAAGCATTTTGGTATTTATATTTATATTGTTTTACTATTGTACTTATTATTCTAAGAAAATTATGTCCACTACCATTTACTTGATAAGCATCTATCCAAGCATTAAACTTATCTATTAGATCATCATAGAATACAGTTAAATTATTTTCTGTTTGAATAACTTGAGCAGGATGAGAGTAGTGAGTTTCAATAATATTAAATGCAATAGGTGTACTAAATTCACATGTTAATGTTAATTTTATTTTAAGTGGAAATTGATTAATAACTATCTTATCTTTTAATAAGTTAATATATTTAGTTATATCAGTTTCATCTGTATCATCAATAACAGTTTCAGTAATAATATTCTTAAACGATTTTATGCGTTCGGACTTTTTTGATCTCATTTTTAAGGGGTATATTTTTAATTAAGTAATATTTTTATTGTTTATTTTCTAAGTAATATTCTTGTTGATAATTAGGATTTCTAAGTATAAATTCCTGAAAAGATTGTTTATATTTTTCTTTGTTATTTAGATAATGGATTTGTTGATAAGGCTTATTACATTGTTTACACGCACTTTTAACTCCCATTGGTCTGTTGTACGCTTTGTAATATTCGCTTAGTAACTTGTATTCCATACATTTTGTACAAATTTTTCCTTCAATCATTTTTTAAAGAAAACAATTTTATTTATTTAAAAATGGAGCATCCAAAAATATATTGTTTACGTTGTAAAAAGCATACTGAAAATGATTCAGTCAAACAAGTAACAACAACTAATAATAGACAAATGTTAAAAGGTAAATGTTCTGAGTGCGGATCTAACAAAAATAGATTTATAACGGGTGGCAGACAAAGAATAGTACAAAATAATGAAATTGAAAAATCCTTAGGTAAAGAAATTAAAACGCAAACATTACCAAAACAAAAACTTCTTGCTGAGGAATTACATCATAGAGTTATAAAATCATTTCCTAAGAGACGAGTGTATGTAAACTCTATAGATCAAACTTGGGCTGTTGATTTAGTTGATATGCAGCCGTATTCTAAACAAAATAAACACTATAAATATTTACTAGCTGTTATAGATATATTTAGTAAATATGGTTGGTTAATTCCTTTGAAAAATAAAACAGGAATAGTAGTACAAGAGGCATTTAAAAAACTATTTTCATTGGGGAGAAAGCCTGCTTTTATATGGAGTGATAAGGGAAGTGAGTTTAGAAATAAATATGTTAAAGAATTATTAAAAGAAAATGAAATAGAATTATACCATACAGAAAATGAAGAGAAATCTAGTGTTGTAGAAAGGTGGATAGGAACTATGAAACAGAAAATGTATAAATATTTTACTGCTCATGAAACTACTAAATATTATAATATATTAGATGATTTAGTTATAGATTATAACAATACAGTTCATTCTTCTATTAAAATGACACCTATTGAAGCAAGTAAATTAGAAAATGAATTAACAGTGCATAAAAATTTATATCCAGAAGAAAGTGAAAAAATTAAAAAGGCTAAATTTAAAGTTGGAGATAGAGTAAGAATAGCAAAAATGAAAGGTAAATTTGAAAAGGGTTATACTACTCGTTGGACTAGAGAAATATTTGTAATTGGAGAAGTTTTAAATACAAATCCTGTTACTTATAAAATAAATGATTTAAAAGATGAAGAAATTAAAGGTAGTTTTTATGAACAAGAATTACAGATTACTGAGTTTTAGATCTTTTATATCTTTCTTCCGTTCTCCCAGACCCCTACATAAAGTTTAGGGTACAATAAAATAAAAATATACTACATAATATTATATAAAATAAAAGTGAAATAAAGGAGGTCGGCTCAGACCCCGACATAAAGTTTACGGTACAAATAAAATAAAAAAAGACTACATAGAATAACAAAAATAAAAGTAAAATAAAGGAGGTCGGCTCAGACCCCGACATAAAGTTTACGGTACAATAAAATAAAAAAAGACTACATAGAATAACAAAAATAAAAGTAAAATAAAGGAGGTCGGCTCAGACCCCGACATAAAGTTTAAGGGTAAAATTATTTTTATACTTTATTTTTTTTATTTTTAGGACCCCTCCTCAGGGTGTGTGTTTTTTACATAAAAAGAGGTCGTAGTAGTATAGAGAATAGCGTGTCGGGGGGGGGGGAGGGGGGGGGTGCGCTGGACACGCTGGACACGGAAAACTGAGACACTTTGGTTGAATCGCTCTGATCGATAATGTTCATGTTGATGGTTAGCCACTGACTTCGGAAGTGCGGTGTTATCGAAAAACGGCCCACTTATATACAACTTCAACGTTTGCGATTGGTGATTATTTTTAGAACTTGTAGCCCATTGGTTGCTATTTTTACGAGCTCATACCAGCGTTATTTACCAGTTTACAAAGTCATTCGGGTTACATTCCGGACACTGCGCCGCTCCTAATTGGTTCATGTGATCGCTGCTTAGGGCGCACGGTACCACAGCGTCCAATTCGGGTAACGCCTTTCCAATCTCGGGTATCAGTTCCTTCAATCGTTTATATTCAAAGGGCCTTAAACATAGACCCTTTTTTGTAGGCACCACCTCCGTCTCGGGCTTCCAGTACTGTCTGATATCCACGCACATGTTCCCCTCCTTCGTGGTAAGGTTTACGTTTCCGCCCAAATGCGTTTCAAACGTTTCTCTGTTCTCTAAGGCCTTGTCCACAAACTCTATCTGATCAACCAAGTTCTTCCATCGCATCAAGGTTAAACTAATGCCCTTTTTCATCGGTTTGTCGTCTCGCCATTCTCGTAAGTCGACTCTTAAGCTCCCCTTTCCATTCGTTCACCCGTACGTAACGACCGTTGCCAAGACTTTATTCGCATCTAATCATGTTGGTTGTTCTAGCGTAGAAACTCTAATGACACTAACTAAAGTTACGCCATCTTTTATAGATTTAAGTCCCTTCTAATTGGTCGATATTTATAGAAGCGTACGTAATCGCTATTTATAGATCGATTCGTAGTCGATATTTATAGAAACGTACGCGCTCGCTATTTATAGAGCGGTTCGTTCCCATTGGTGTCTCTCATTGGTCGGTGCAATCGGGTATGTAGTAATAACGTAGTGTAGTCGCTTCGTTTTCTTATACACCACTTTCACTCTGTTACTGTACCGATCATTATATCCCAGTATACCGATGTCGTAAAAGAACGTTTTTGTCAATTCAGTTCGTTTCCCGTTTTGCTTAAGTTCATCCGGCTTATCCAGGCATTTTTGTACGCAATCGTACATGAGTCGCCCGCTAAGAAACACGGAGGTGTCGAAATCGTACACATTCAGGTGTTTTTCGACCGCGTGGGTCGAAAGTATAAACGGTGTTTTCATCTTGGCGCCTATGGTAAAATGATTCGTCTCGAGACGGAACAAACGTATTTGTACTCGATTATTTTACGTCATGGTCGCTAAAAATATAAGGGCTATACGTCATCAGGTGACTAAAAATAAACGCGCGTGACCTACTTTATATTACCTTATATGCAAATGAGTTACTATAAATAGAAAAAGCAAAGAGCTCGGTAGTTGAGCGCTACGTCATCAATAGTGACGCGTATACCAAAAAAGCAAAGAGCTCGGTAGTGGTGGTGGTGACGTATACACAACAAGTGGTGACGTATACACAACAACCAAAGAGACGGGTTTACTACTATCTTGTTTGAAGTACAGTACATTGTGTACGTACAAGTAGGGTAATTTGGAGTGTTCCCCCCCCCCGATGATTTTGCCCCGACCCGATGATTTTGCCTCAACCCGATGATTTGCCCCAAAGCAGAAAACTCGCTTCTAATCATTTTTTTTTTTTTTTAAATTCTGTTTTTATGCTCTCATCAACACCATTTTGGGTTATATCACTGGTGGGTACTTTACCTAACAGCGCCTTTCCTGGGTAGGTTCCAGCGGTTAACCAGTACTTGAGTGCATCAACCTCCGTTCTAATCAGTATGAGCCAAGTAACTCTTACAAAAGATGCGTTTAGTTTGAGCACTGTTATCTCTCTTATTTCGTGTATCGTGTGTAATGGAAGTTTATATGTACAAACAGATAATTAATTCTAATTAATTTACTATGTAAACATAGTAACAAGCTTTAGCAGATGGAATGCGGCAAAATTATAATTGCGACAACACGAATCTTCATATAAAACGTATAATCTTAACATAACATTGAATTGACCTTCATCGTAAAATGTGGTGTTACCGGTACATGTCTAAATCAAGCCTGCCTTACTTTAAATTGGTTCTCTGTGCAGTATACGCGAAGGAAACAGTGTATTGATTTGAAGCCTGAATCAAGCTTATAATGATTTGTTCGGTCGAGCTGGTTTCTGTTCTTTTTTTGCAAGAAAACCAACTAGTTGTATAGTTAGGTTACCCACCTAATTATAAAAAATGTTGGTGTTAGTGGATTTTGCAAAAGTATACAATACTGACGCGAATTAAATATCTTGTTAGAAAGCTGCAACACATCACCTCTCCACGGTGATGGAGTCAACTAGAAATGAGGACTGGAAAGCTAACCGTTGTTAAAACTTGATTGTTAACTTGTTTTAACAATCGAATTAACCACCTCAGGTCGTTTTATTATCTAAGGTTATTACTCTTTCAACCTAAGTCACCAATACTTTTGTAGGGATATTGACCTAAAAGTTAACTTTTCAACTTAATTTCTGCTTGCTAATGTATGTTTTAAATTACATTTGCTTTCATTGAATCAGAAATGTAGTTGAATCAGTTTCTATGAGAAACCAGGTTGTTTTTCTTGTAACAAGATAGTATGTGAACCCGTGACAACTGTCATCTTTTAATTTGTGAGTTTATGATATGAACTTTTGATACATTATAGCGAAGTAACATCATAGCAGGCACGTAGCTAGAGGTTTTGTGATGTGTATCCAAATGCAATTATCCAGTCGTTGGCATTTGATGTTTGCCCTAGGTGTGGTTGAAATTGTCAGAGGTGGTCACTCCGTAACATTATATGGATTGTCTTAGAGTACTCTAGAAAAATTGGACTGTCTGATGGTGCTCTCCAACCATTATTTCATACAAATTTGTTTTACAACAGTAAATAACTGAAATCCTCTTTAAACGTTAGATAGGTACACAACTGCATATGGTATTATGTGTAATATAATAATTCATATATTCCAATTTTGTCACCAGGCTTTTCAGACTTACAAGTATTCTGGTTATGGGTTATTCATCAACAGGCTTTTCAGGTTTACAAGTATTTCGATTACAGGTCATTCGGCTAATGTATTTTACTCTTCTATAAAAGACCCACCTCCTCTAGAAGTCTCATTAATGGAATCTCTGTTTCTTTTTCTCTTGTAATCATGGCTACTAACGCTACGGAAACCATAAATATGCTCATAGGGACTGTTGTGGACCATCGGATTTCTAGAATCCAAGCAATAGAACACCAGAAGCTCCTAGAAACTCAGGTATGTGTTATATTTTTAGTGTGTTTAGTTTGCCAACGATTATAACTCGAAAATACAAACGTAATTGAAGCGTTAGATAGTCCTCTCAGTGTCGCTAGATTTATAACACCCACAATATGTAATGCTTAAAACGTGACAAGCAAACTAGTAATTTGAGTGCTATACTTATTGCCTGCTAATGTTAAATCTCTTTTTTCTCGTCTCAGTATTCAGTGAGTAGTGTATGTATATATATTTCCTCTAATAAGCAACAACATCTCTAATATGTGTAATTAAAATAGAGTGCTTATAGTCCTAGTGAGATATGAATGCTTAATTTGTATACACTTTATATTCAGATAGTGACGCTGCAAAATACATTAGCCCACGTAAGAAGTGAAAATCACTTACTCAAGGACTCCATCAAATCGCTGCATAGGAGGGTCGACAACTGCTGTTGTCAAAATGCAATGGTGGTGAACAAGGTAATCATTTATTTATAAGAAGTATGTTTGTAAATCTGTAATGCATTATAATGTTCCACTAACTACTTTTGTAATGACTTCAGTATGACTCAGAGATTCAAATTCATTGAGCAGGGATGTATGTGGCGCGATATGCTGGTTGTCACATCCAAACAGGTGGATATTCTCTGGGATACTCTCGTTTCTCTTTCTAAAATGAATGATTCCATATATGCTTTCATCCGCAACAACGAGGGTGATTTAATATATTAAGCTAATACCCTGTTAAAATGTTATTACAGCAAGATGTTGGAACACTCCAAATTACCCTACTCGTACATATCTCGTAGGGGTTCTGCCTTTCTGGAATCCCAGTCTATATCCGATTTGGTCCTTTACAGTTTTGGCTTCTTGTATTGAGAGTTGAATCGGGTTATGTCAGTATAAGAGTAGTGGGATTATGGCTAATCCTATTACTTTTAGGGGAAGGGGCTCAGTGTTTCTGGTGTGGTGAGGACCTGGAACCAGATCAGGATATTCTAAATTTCAGGACTGTGTTCCTTTATGTAAATATTTAGTTCTGATCCTGATATGTTCCCCCCCTTCTTACATGTGAAATACAGCATTCATCCCCATTGACCTGACCTTATAGTGCTGCAATATTGTTGAAAGGTCGTTAAAAACTGCTCTAGTTTCAGTACAGTATATATCTAGATTTGTATATATTTGTTTTAGTGCAGTAACTTCAAGGGTATTTTTTATTTAATGACATTTCTTTTTTAATTTTAGCAGTCAGTGAAAAAGTGTCTAGTGAACAGGCAATGGAAATATTGAAAATGCGACCGGGGCCTGAAGCATCAGTAACATCACACACAGTCAAGATTCCCGTTATACCAGTCACATCACCACCACAACATAGTACATTGCAAATTACCTCACCACCACCACAACATAGCACATTGCAAATTACCTCACCAACACCACAAAGAACATTGCAAATTACATCACCACCACGACAAAGCACATTGCAAATTACAAGTCCACCATGACAAAGCACATTGAAAATTACAAGTCCACCACGACAACACACATTGCAAATTACATCACCACCACGACAAAGCACATTGCAAATGACAACTCTAGGACAACACACCACACCAAACACTTTCACATCACTCAATCACATAGAGCAACCACAATGTGTTCAACCATCAACCATTCAACCATCAACAAATATCCAAGAACAGTCACAATACCAACCTTATCGCACATGGCCACACACACCTGAGCAATTGCAATGCGTTCAACCAGCAACCATTAAACCTTCAACAAACATCAAAGACCAGACACAATACCAACCACAGCTACATTCATATGAAACATCAAACTGGTATGGTCAAGCATACTCTGCACTGGTGGACGATACCAACGTGATCGATACCAACACACAACAGACACCACAGATACAGCAACAACAAGAAAATAAATGCCCATGTCAGTGCGAGGAAGTGCTTACACGAATGTATGCGCTCGAGAATGAAGTGATTGTAAGTATGCCTTTAATTTTGTTCAGCACGCTTGTAGAGAACAAGACATAGTGATCACAATGGCGTCCGGATACGCTTGTATCCGACTGTCCGGATATGTGTCCACATTTTTTGTTTTGCATTAAAATATATTTTCCTTTCACCTGGTTCCCTGGCTTTCGTGTATAATCAGCTGAAAACCGGAAACAAACAGGCCTAAGTATCTCATGGGTCAAGATAGTTTCCATACAGAATGATATTCTGGCATCATGGGCATTATATAATGTTTGAAATTGACTATGTTTTACCCTTGTTCAAACGTCCGTCCCGTACAAAATGTAATGTTCGGGTAAATAGCTTGTTTTTCTTCATGGAATGGTTCCATATTTCACTAATGTATTTGTAACATCAACCACATGATTGTGAATAAAATAACGTAATTAACTGCTTAAAATACTGAAAATATGGACACATTTTTTGTTACCGGTAATAGCGCTCATCTACCTAGCAGCAAATGTGCTATAAATAGAATCCCCAATACTAGTCCATGCGCAAGCGCACTCTGCAACACAGAAAAGTAGGACAAACAACGGTGTCCTACTCTACTGAAATGCTAACAACGCAATGGACGATTCCTGTGAAAATTATAAATCTTCGTCAAAAACAAAGAAATTCGCGCGTGGTGCGACACGACACTGTTGCTACGGTTTGTGTAGTAGCGATTCCAGGTATAGCGAACAGGATTATATGCAAAATGTGAACTGGGTCGTATTTCCAAAACCTCACCGTGACCTGGAAAAATGTCGACGGTGGGCGCGTGCTTGTGGTAGAGACGGGTTCACGGAAACGAATGTCAACAAATGGACATACATGTGCAGCAAACATTTTGTCGGTGAAAATGGACCAACCAAGGATTTTCCAGATCCAATCCCAGCTACATTTACACCAGTACAGGTAAACTTACAACTCACGACTTTATATCAACGCTGTGTACATGTAGAGCTCTATTCTCGGGTTCGCAAAATCAATTAATCATTTAAGGACAGACTCAGATCGACAATAAATTTGGAGATATACTGCATAGGCATATGTACATTGGGGCCTAATATAAGCATCTTATATTAATATATATATATGCAATATGACCCCCATTATTATTTATTAAGTTTATTTACCATCGGCACCGGTGAACCATCTGGGCGAGCTCCAGCATTTATTGGTGGATGAAGACCCCGGGTGCCCCTCCGTGCAATATTTCAGGCACGGATGGGCACACGGGTAGAACCATCGACTTTCCGCAAGCAAAATCATGAAAATGGATAGCTTCCCAACTTGAAAATCCAACCCCCCCAGTGGGAATCAAACCTACATCGGCGAGGGCCAAGCGATTTGAAGTCAACGACCTTGGAGGCCCTCAGTAGGCACAGGTCTTTTTAAATTACCGCCTCCACATCTCCACTGTCCAGCTATTCAATTTAACAATATTCCTGTTTATTGTACAGAGAGAGAAATACTCCAAGAAGCGTAAACTGCCATCACCGAGAGTAAATCCTGTCTCCAAGAGAGCATTGCTGCAAGCATCAGAGGCATTGCTGTCCTTACAAGATACGCCACCTGTCGCTGTTAATAATGCAGATAGTGATACACCTGCATTGGCTGTAATTCAGGTACGTAGAATCTATTACTATTAAAGATTAGTACATTTGTTGTACATGCCAATTGCATCGGCTATGCATTTCCACATCGCTCAAAGGATTTTCACCAAATTTGGTGGGAACATTCTACGGGTCATGACATGTTACATTGGCTACTTGTGTTTTATCTTTTATGTGCACACAATGTGAGAGTGTTGGTCTAGCCTATGTCAAAAAGGCAATACCGACAGTGTAGATCCTTATAAGACATGATATGTACATGTGATGAAAAGGGCTTAGACCAAAATATAATCTTATTCCTGGCAAGAAAGGTAAGGTACAAGAAATGATACACAATTAAACATAGTACAGGGCTGGTATACTTTATTTCAGAAGGTCACTACAATCATCGAATGTACAGTATTAAATTTACAACATGGTTATAAAACCTTTACTATTAACAAAATACTGATCCAAGAATATCGATTAGCTGATACTGAGTCTACTCTATGACCAGCACCAATCATGATAGCCAACCAGATAACATCATGGAGTATTTGAGGTTGAGATTCGAGAAAACAATTACCAGGGGCATATGTGTGTATATTAACCCATTATATGAGATGGTATGTATGCAGCTCAGTTGGTAGAGCATTCACCCTGTAAGTGAGAGGCACCGGGTTCGAGCCCCGGACTGGTTGCATGTTTTTCTCACCTGGGTTACATATAATTACTAATTTTGTACCTGCTTTCAGTTCAATGAGAAGCACGAAGGACTGGAACAATTGACAAAGGCAATCGGAACCAATACAGAACTACGCCACACGAGTGATAGGGCGACACAAACACAATTTGTATGTACTGCGCTGTTGACAAGCAAAATTGAAAGCATTGTAAACCGCAATACTGCACGGATGTCGGAGCCATCAAATGGTGAAGAACATTCAAAGTTTTCTTACGAAACTATTTCAAATGATGAAAAAATGTTTCAGTTTTATACTGGACTGACGGTATCTCAGTTTGACCATTTCTTTAGTTCCCTTGGAGATGCTGCAGAAAATCTCAGTTACTGGCGAGGCAGCCGCACAAATCACAAACATTCGACGCCAGGTAGCAAAAAGACAGGCGGTATGAAGGTTTCACCCAAAAATCAGCTCTTTATGACATTGATGAAACTGAGACAAGCCTTTCCAAACAAAGATATAGCGTATAGGTTTGAAGTTAGCGAAAGTACTGTATCTGTTATTGTTACAACCTGGATTCAGTTCTTATTTAAACAGACTGAGGGTCTACGGAGGAGAATGTTTCCATCAAAGGAACTCATTAAAGATCATCTGCCGCATTGTTTTTCAACTTTCAAAAGTGTGCGAGTTATTATCGATTGCTTCGAAATTCGCGCACAGTCACCTAGGGATTTTGCAGAGCAGGGTAACATGTATTCTTCGTACAAACATAACACAACATTTAAATGTCTGGTAGGAATTTCACCTACTGGTGGTGTATCTTTTCTGTCTGATACTTATGAAGGTAGCATCTCAGACAAGCAAATCTTTGTTAAATCTCACTTGGTTGATTTGCTTGAGCCAGGTGATTTGGTAATTGCAGACCGTGGATTCTTAATTAAGGATGTTCTCCAAGACAGAAAAGTAGACCTAAACATACCCCCTTTTCTGTGCGGAAGGGACAGACTGACGGCTCAAGAGGAGGTCTTAACGAAACGAATTGCTAGGGTCAGGATCCACGTTGAGAGGGCTATTGAAAGAATGAAGAAGTTCAAAATACTGACCAGGCTTTTGCCATTAAGCCTAAAACCTACAATATCCCAAATTGTGCATGTGATAGGCTTCTTGGTTAATTATCAAGCACCTCTTGTATTATGATGAATAAAAGGATATTCGTTTGTTTCAGTGTATGATCAAATTATATTTCACCGAATGAACCTTGAAAGCATTATTATCACGAGTGGCGCTAGCCATGAGTGATAATAATAGCTTTCTATGGTCATGAGTGAAATAGCATTCACTTAAATTAACAAATTTTCTTTTTATTTTAGGCTGAACAGTGTTTTTATGATAAAAAAATGCAACTGAGCTAATTGGCGCTAGAACGTCGTGTTTAGACGATCATAAATGACATCACTAACAGCTTCAGTCCGAAAATGTTCATGTTGACAACATTTCAACATGAAGCTAATAGGTATCACACGTGCAAAGCAGTGAGAAATAAAATATTCCACTGATAAATTTCTAATTTCATTCAGAAGCATAAAATAATAACAATTATTTTAAGTCTTCAACTAATACTATGTGACAAAGGTTTTAGCCGGTATTCATGGGCATTACAATATTTGACTTATACATGTATGGGGTGCCGTTTTGGAATTTAATAGTATGGCGATAATGGTGACAGACAGCGTGAGCCCTGAATACCATTTATTGATATCACCTATTCGAAAGGGCGATAACACTCTTCCGAAAGCATGATAGGATATATCAAGTATTCGGTACTATATGGTATTAAATTCCAAAATGACACCCCATAGACTTACAACTCAGTTACAGATATCTGTATTTCAAATGCGAGTATTTTACAGTGTAATCGGAAGTAGTCTCCTCGGAACTCGCATTTCTAGGTATTCCGGTAGCATAACATTCCTATGAAACTGTTGAAGACGTGGCAACAAACCTTGCCAAAATATACTGTCCCTGACAATTCTCTCAACACTCATCCCCTTAGGACTGAAGATTGCAAAATCACAGAATCCTACATCACACACAGCCATTTGCATTTGTATTTGAAAATAATATTTGTGTGTACGCTTCAATCTTGGGACACCATTTTCCATAGTATAGCATTGATTTCTGGACTGTTTCAACGGAAGTTGTTCAATGTCATATGGACTTAGATGTTCCAAAATTATAGGACACTTAATCTCTAAAATGCCTTTCAGATAGGACCCCTCCATAATTAGCCCGTCGGGACTACACCCCAGTTCTGGAAAGTTTGGATTTACCCAGAAGCCACTTTTTATGACAGTTTCTCCTCATGTATTTTGCTTTACATACTGCTGAAATGCTGCATCTTCATTATTTTTACCATATGTCATGCTTTTTAATTTAATTTTGTCTAATCCCCATAAATGCCTTCTTAAAAAGTTGTACTTTGCCCGTCTGGATGACATGCCAACAACATCCTTGGCAATGGAAGCAGTAACTCGGACAGCACGAGCCTGTATCCAGACTGGGCTGTCAGACTGGTCTTTTGTATCTGGGACTTCAAATGGTCCAGTACTATTGTTGCATGTGTGCACCGATTTGAAATCTTCTACGGCAGAAGAAACGCGGTTTTGTAATGCTTCGGTGTCCACAACATAGTCTTCATAGTCAACTTCTAGTAAATGACTAAACACTGTATTAGAACTAGCACTGGGCAAATTTGTAATGAACTTATTTTGAAATTGGTCTTCAGTGTCTTTTACATTTTTGAAATATTCTGGTCGTGGATCGAAATTTATTATTCTGTTTGGTGCTGCCTTTTTCTTGTACCGGGGTTCATGCGCAGGGGCGGGGTCCTTTGATCTCTTCCGGCCCACATTCCAACTGCATAGCAGGCTGGTGCATGCTGGAATGTCAAATCCAAACTGTACTGTGTAATCCTCTAAAGCAAACAATAAAGCCGCTACATGATTGCAACGCCCCATTGTAGAGGCCTTACAATCACACGAGGCATCAACAATAGTGGAATCTGTATTGCGCAGTGTAATACTAACATTGTACGTGGTACTGATGCTGTATGATGCCATGACCTTCGATTTTAAAAAATAATATCCATTCTTGGAACAGTCTTCCACATATTTAACATGCCCGGATAAAAAAAATTGTCGTCCTTTCATCATAGGCTTTGTTGTATTAAAATCAGTTGTAATATCTGGATCACCATCCAATCCACTCAGTTTTGCATTAGTGATGATGTGTTCATAAATGGTTCCATAGCTGTAATCACTTGGAACCTTTACTGAAGGGAACTCTTTCCACCCAACAACTGGCAACACTGGTACTGCAGACGAACACGTAGGATCACCCTTGGCTTGAACTTGATTCAGGACTTGTTGAACCTTCTTCCCGTACCATTTTCCTCCATCAATCGAAACCAGCAGATCTTCTGCCTTCCCTGCAGCCACACAACTTAGGCACCTGAAATAACAGCAAAACAACGGCTATGATCTAATGATAATTTATATGTAAAGTGTCTCGACAAATACATATAGACTTTATTCAACAACAATTTTAAAATAAACACAGAAAGGAGAAGGTCTTAATAAGCAAGTGGCTATCAACCCTATCGCTTTACATTTACTATGGTTGTCACTGTTGTATTTATCTACATGTATAAATGTATCATATTTATGTGAATAAAAATGTTTAAAACAAATAAACACAGATTAGAATGTTAATATTATTTTTGTCCGACGGGTGACCGATCCATTCGCAGGCCAACGTGTTAACCACTGACCCTTCCATATATCCTCTTTCTTTGTTTGGAAACGTATATTTATCGTTGCACCCTGGTTAATCGGGGCAACACCTCCAGAACTATATTAGTCACTTTAATTTTTGGATAGTGCAAGATACAGAAGACACTCCAATTCAGAAGCATCCCTGGTTCTTTTACAAATGTACATGTCCGATGTATAGCACTGATACATGTGACCTTGATTTATAGTCCTATCCGAAAGACTGTTAATAATACATGTACATGTACTAGGGTCAGACGGAGGATCGAACGTGCGATCCCTGGATTCGTAGTCCATCATGTTGACCACTGACCCGTATATACTTTTCATGATGAATGAACTTTTATTTATTTGAGTAAGGAAGACTCCATGTCAGAGCGCCTCCCAATCATACTCACTATTGAGTGCGAGTATCATGTACATGTAGAATATTTACAGGTGGAATATTTGTTTAATATGCTTTAAATAGTCGATGTGGACCTCTATCCAAGGAATAGCGGGGCTTTAACTCTGCATTCAGAGTGTGACATAATACTAGACTGGAACAATATCAAAAACACAGTTTTGTCACTTTGAACAGTTTGTATTGCCTATTCAATAGGCATTTGGGGTCAACTTAATAATAATACCCGCAGATTGACTGGCATAACGTACATAGTACATCTAATCGCGGTACTTTAGATAGATCTACATATACATCAGATAAATTAAATCATGGATTAGGAACTAACGAGGTCAACGTAACATCATTGAAACTGAAAACATTACCTTTGAGCAAGTTCTTCCTTCTTTCCGCTGATTAGAAGCCCTCTGCATTCGAGCCAACGTTTCAATTCAAACACGGAATGTTGATTGATATCGTTGTGCTTAAACTTTGCCCCCGGAACATCTTTACTCGTTAGTTTGACGCTGTAAACTGGGTCGATACTCGCCATTGTTAATAAGTTTTGTTTGTCCTACTTTCGGAAGCATGTGTACTACGTCATACACAACACACAAACGCATGACGTATGTGCAGATGAGCGCTATTTATTTATAGCAACTCCGAGAGCAGCAGGCTCAAAGTAGTGACGTCGGAGGTGTCCGCCATTTTTTATATATACCAGCGTTGGTTTGACCGTGTATATTCATACAATATCATTTGTTTTACTAATTAAACTGCATGGATATAGAAAGGATTGCTCATTTTATATGTAAGGACTGTTTTTAACATATATACTTGCAGTATTTATGAAATATCGAGAAAGAAAAAATGACACTTCCGGTTTCTTTTTAAGTCATGGACGCAGCCATCTTGAAAATCATGTGACAGTGGGTTTATTTAAAATGGTATAACGTGACCGAAAATTGACCAATCGCGAACGTTTTTGTACCGCGGGAAAAAGAAAGGCGCCGCCAACATTCTGCAGACGAAAACAGCCGAAGTATTCACGGAATGAGCACAAAATTGTCTTTTGGAAACTTGGTAAGAATTTACTAGGTCAGCAATATGACATACCCTAATTACGAAATCTAGGGAAAGCTAGGATTGTCTAAGCAGTCCCTAAACTACATGAAAATGGTTTCAGATAGCATTTAAGTTGAGTGGCAGTCTGGGGCAAGCTTTCGAAAATGAATCTGGTCAACCCGGAAGTGATCAATTTTCAGTTCTGTCATATATTTTCGCGATGTAAACAAATGTTATCCAAAGCTTTATAAATAATAACTATGTCTCTATGAGTATATTTTAGTTAAATATTTAATTGTTTATATAGGTATTTGATTCATGTAGATGCTCTTCGCTTCAGGTAACTTTTTAAAGTGGCAATCGGGTTCGGATACATTGTCATTCACTTGATTCAGTCAATGTCATATCATTTTCAATTTATAGTTCACGAAAAATGTAGCAACGTTTTATTAATTTGATCGGTTACAGGAATGGATGACATGACTAGTACAACCCCCAGCCAGGATTTGTTTCAAAGTCAAGATTTATTCGACAGTGACCAGGATTTGTTTGGTGACAACATTGACAGCTCTCCAAACAGCACGTTCTCGGATAACTTGCAGGTATTTATTGGCGAATAAAATATAGTTTGTAGTGCTGACGCGTATGCCTAAGTGGTTAATTCCGGCGATCAGAACAACAAACATGTATTATTTGATTGTAGATAACGCTGATGCAAATATTGTTCAGTGTTTTATTGCATACTTAAACACATTAAGTTTCTTCTTTGTGTACGCTTTTAATATTCACCAGTTACATTAATATTTGCTTCTGTCCGCTGGTTGTGGTACAGTTGATGTGTCATATTCATGGTTGAGTGATTGTGAGTGCAAGCCAGACCCACTATTCAAGATAATTAAGTACTGATTCAACCAAATCAAAAGTTAATTGGTGTAACCATTGTAATCAGATATATAGATATGTCCTCAGTTATTTTGACCGAAATATTCTAATATCTAAATATATACATGTAAATTATTCCAGCATAGTCCTCTATTTCCGAGGCGCAGACGGATTGCAGCTGTAGAAGAGACGTCGTCTCAGGCATCAACAATTTCACCTCAATCGCAGTGGTCAGTTACATCAGAAAAGGTAAAGAAGTAGAAACATATAGCCTGTTGTGTCCTTGTAGTATACTATAATATTGTAGTGAGTAGTGTGTTGTTTTATCACTGTTGTCTAATATATAATCCTGCACATGTAACAAAACCATATATCTCAGCTTACCTTCATTATCTTTTCTATCATTGTTGGTACATAAAACAAATGATATTTTGGTGTTGGTATTGAATATTCTTAATTTTCCTTTCCTTCATTTTCTAACAGTCTTGCCAGTTCTACAATCATTGGAATATTATGTAACAGTTTAGGACATTTTGTATTTTAGACATTTAGTATAATAGAGATGAAACTTAAAATAATTAATTTTTGCAGGGACCTATATACATATAATGTTATATAGGAAGCCATAATTCTTGAAAGTCCTGCTTTGTATATTATTTTGTTTCATTATCGAGAAATATTCCAATGACTGTTTGGGAATGCTTATATAACATATATACCTGCATGCTCCTTAGAATAGTTAGTTATTGCAGGTGCTTGAAGACAGGTGCATGCAGACTGATGTCACATTGGTAATAGGAGAAGATAGGCCTAAAGTATTTAATAAGACACTTTCCCATGTACCACTCTGTACATGCTACTCATTATTTTTGGAAAACACGTTAGCTTCAGACGATTCAACAGTTTTCATAGAAAGAGACACACAAACAATAGAAAGTGGGGGAATTTGTAAAGATAGCGATACTCAGACATCATGTAAATCACCAAACTTTTATGTGTTTATTGAAAATGTTACATCAGGAACTACACAGAATACGATTTACTATCAAAATGAGTACACACAGTACCATCGCTCTCAAGATATACATTCATCGGTTTCTTCTAATTCATATACACAGACTTTGCTAAGCAACAGTATTTGAAATGTCGTCTGTGACTAACAACGATGTTTTAACATTTGTTAAAGCACACAATATAAAACAATGTGTGGAATTTTTAATTCACTCTAATAACTGTAATGAACAAGCATCATCTAGAGCATATGAATTATCTATTCAGAAATTGGTAGGAGAAGCCAAAAATGTGAAAAGGAATGCCACCAGATCAGGCGATTCCAGATACGTTGTGTTTTTAAGTCAGTGCTATGTGTTCCCTAAACATGATAACAGGAAATGTATACCAAAAGTTACCAGCTCAGAATCGTTAGACATGAACTCTTCATTCAGAGAAATAAAGAGAAAATCAGTTGACTTGTGTGATGAAAACAAACAGTTGGAACACAAAGTTAGTCATTTAGATAATAAGGTAACATCTATGGAAGTTAAGTTGAACAGAAAAGATCAAAAGTTACATGATAGTAAGAAACAGTTAAAACGAACAGCTGCGAGAGAGAGAAATATAAAGCCACAAAACTTAGAATTCTAGAGAAAAATGCAAATGGAGAATGTTGCGCTGAAAGTAGACAGAGAATAGACTTTTTAGAAAACCAGTTGCAAGAAAAGGAAAAGGAAATTGGTGAATTGCAATCAAGTGTTCAGTATTTGGAGGACCTAATAAATGACACTCATAATAACAATGACCAGATTATATTATTTGATGAACAAAGTAAAACATACTCGCATAAATTAAAACAGTGTGTTTATGAGATACTAAATCTACAAGTAAGTGCGTCAAAAGTGTCGCCAGTTATTCAAGCTGTGTTAGGTTTAGTGAACTTGACTGCAAATAAACTGCCATGTAGATCTACAGTCTTAGAGATGAGTCTCCAGAGACTATACATTGCCCATGTGCAGTTATGTGAAGTGTTTTCTAAAGACACAAGTACAGTCCTTTTGACAGATGAAACGTCCAAGTTTGGTTCCAAATTCATGGGCTATGAAGCGGCAGATTCTAGTGGCACCTTATGGGTATTAGGACTCAGAGATATTGAGACAAAATCAGCATCAGACACACTGAAGGTATTTCAACAAATACTACAAGATATTGATGAGAAGAGTTGTGAAGAAGGCAGTGAAACTTCGAGAAAAATAGTTAGTCATATTGTCGCGACTTTGTCAGACCGAGCTGCCACTGAGGTGAAATTTAATAGCCTTCTATATGACTTTCGCAAAGAAATACTACCACTTACTTACCACAATTATGATGACTTTAGTGAAGCAGAAAAATCTTCATTAGAATACATGTGCAACTTTTTCTGTGGGCTTCATGCCCTCGTGAATTTTGCTGAGGCATCCAAGTCTAGTATTAAGGAAACTGAAGTAAATATGTTTAATGGGGACATACCATGTTACAACAAGACATGTAATGGTTCTGATCCAGGGGTTTGTCGCTTAGTTCGAATTGCATCAAAGGCATTCGGGGTTGGATCGGGGGGTGATGAAAAAAGCGGGTGCCAGGGACAGTTTAGAACATTTGCATCTGACTTCTTGCGAGAGCATGGCATGCGTTCTGTGCCGTTAAAGTCTTACAGAGGAACCAGATTTAATATATTATTTTCAAATGCAGCAGTTGTTTTCTTCCTCCAACCAGTCATGAAGGACTTCTTGGAAAAGTTTGGTGCTGGCAACAAATTGTTACAGTCTGTGTTGTTTGATCTGAAAACGCCAGAGTTTGTTGCTGGAGTTAAGGCATTAGGCTTGCTTAGTAAACTGGTAACATGTCCTCTGTGGACTGTATTAGAAGATAAAGAGGTCTCGATCACTGATATGAACTTGAAGTATCATCAACTTGTAACATTTCTTGAAGACTCGTCAAAAGATATCCAGTCATTTATGAATGGAAAACTTCTAGTTTTCGGGAAATATACATACATTGAAAAGGATGAAATTTACAAGTCACTAGTAACTTCTGATGAGTTTGACAATAAAGTTGAGGTGTTTCTGCAGGTGTTACTCCCAACCTTGTGTACAGTCAGTAAAAAAACTCTTTGTAGACCATTTACCTGGAGGAAAGTTGAATGACCTGTCTGATGAAATGAAAGATAAAGTTAAACATTATCCCAAAACATCTTGTTACGCAGAAAGTGTGTTTGGGCAGTTAGATCATATGTTAAGAACAAAACCAAATGTCAGTACACTTGCTGCAGAAGCTTCGATCATGTTCTTGAATAATAAAACTATGGACTGGTTGAACTCGCAAAGTGAAAAAGAAAAACAGGAGCTGATTAAGAAGGCATCCAAATCTGTGAAAACAACGCGTCAAAATTATAAAAGCAGGTGTACTGAAATTGAAGAGCGAAGGAGAGTATCCATGCAAGAGCAAATTCGTAAAAAAGAAGCTGCAAGACGGGAAAGGCTAAGGCAGTAAGAAGTATACACAAAGGATATCATCGATCATGGCTTATGGCAAAGTGGGTCAGAGGTGGATAATATGTTGTTGTCATACCAGAAACCCAGTGAAAAAACGAAAGCTCTGAAAGCACAGTTACGATTTAGGAAAAATGTCCTTCATCAAGTTACAAACGACAAGTCAGTGTTTAGTTTTTCTAAAAAAGGCAGAGGCTTCACAGTAGAAGAGTTGACGTCAAATCTGAAAGAGCTCGTGACACAGGCTATTGTACAAGATGATGATAGTCAGAAACACATACTGGTAGGGAAGAGAGTGCGGCACAAATTTACCAAAGATGACCACGTTGAATGGTATACAGGAAAAGTAATTTCACAGGTGCTTGTAGTTAGAGCTAATTAATTGCAAATAAATTAAAGTTCTAGTTTATCTATACATGTAAATAACAAGAAGTCTGCTACAGATAAGACACATATTCAATATTTAAAACATGTCGATATATTTATATACGTGTATATAGAAAAAAGTCACATAGAATACAAGCAATTTCTTAAGATTTCATATGATAAATATTTTTACTACATGTGTGTCTTCTACTGGCATTAAATAAAACAATGCAATTGTCCAAGTATTACTTTCAGTGTTATATTGCTGAATATGTGTATGTTTTCATATATTACTTTCAGTGTTATATTGCTGAATATGTGTATGTTTTCATTTTTCATACATGTGTACAAATGTTTTTTAAATGTTGATGATACTTGATTTCAGGTCCCATCGTTCCCACAATGGTTCAACATCATATACGACGAGGATCCATCAGTATATACATACCATCAACTTGATACGGACATTGACCGGGCTGAATTGCAAATACTAATATAGACTAATATAGGTTCTGAAAGACTGCACTAACAATGTTTCAAGATGAACATTATTAAACTATTTTATCTGCAGAAAATTCGTATTGTTTCTGATTTTCACAATCGATTTACTCCATAACCTATAAAGATATCTTGATACAATTAACACCATGTTGTTGCATTTTTCAAGAGCTTTAATTTGATATATGACACTGTATGATCATCAAAACTTTTGAAAAAGGTCCGACGTCACTACTCAAAGGTACCAATTGAACAATGGAAATGAAGATTCATTCAATGGTATGACAAAGGTAAGAACATTATATATGTAATAATAGAAGAGTTGAACCACTGAATAATGGTTCAAGTTGAACTGCACGTCTGGTTACCGATAAATCCTACTTGCTTCACAGTCTGATCTTCCTGTGTGTCATGACGCTACCATGTTGCTTGGAACCAACCTTCACTAAGGTATGTCATGCATACATAACAAATAGCTGGCCTTATCCCGCCTCAAACTATGTATGATACTCGCAATATTAATCCATCATTGTATTTTAGGTCCAAATTTTCAAAATCAAGAAAATGTTACTTGGTTATCTGAAATTCAACAGGAGTTGATCTGCACTGTTACATGTATATGGTACGGTCGTCGACCTGAGTTCACTTACTTTTTATTTTAGGAGCAGCTGATAAAGAATGTCACTGGAAAGATGGTCACGGAAAGCGTGTGAAGATGCTGATGCATCACCTTTTCACAAGGCAGGAGATGTTGACGAAGTCCATAACCGGACAAGCCACAGCGAAGGGTCAGGCAAAAGACTGCCTAGATAATAGTTTAATTAGAATTATTATCGGTAAGTTAACTACCTCAGGGTGGCTAGTCATGTGGTCTCCGAACATAGTGATACAAGCTCGGAAATTACAACATTTTATACATAATTTTTGTTGATACAAAACCTTTTCCCAATGTATGATTATCATGCAGATATTTGCAGATTTGTGACTGCACTAAAAAGCAAAGGAAAGAGAAGTCATAAGGTATTTCCCCCAATGTTAAGTTTTCAGTATGTGCTAAGTCTGTAACCTTATCCTTGTTATATTTCCAGATATTGTGTCATCTGTACACAATTTGAGTGAAACAGATGTAAAGACAAAAATACGCAACTGCATCAAAATCATGCGCCAGCAGGCTGTAATTGTGGTTATGTAACACATTGTACGATCGTATTAATATTTACAGGGTATGTACTCGTAGGATTGGGAGTCTCTTTTGCAACATATAGAATCATATCTTCTGAAATTAACAAAATAGGAAACCATACAAATTTCAGTAGGAATGATCGTATTAGTCGGTGAAATTCCTTATTTTCCCATTAAAACCATGATTAATGTAAGCTACAAACTGAAATATATATTTAGTACATATCAATTGGTTTGCTAGTTTAGAATACCTTTATAGTGGCCAGCCATATAGGTTTCACCCTGTCTGTTCATCCGCAAAACAAATATCGGATACGCTTGACAAACTTGTGTAATTCTTCTTCCATGAAATTTCATATGTGGCAATTAACACTTCCAAATAATTTGAATTAGTTTGAATTAATTGTGTTAAATCATAATAATAAAATGTATTTCATGGCTTTAGATTGTGTTTTATTTTATTTTTCAGAAAACGAAAACGTCAAAAGATGAATGTTATTTTGTGTGAAAGACTTAATTGAAAGTTAAAAAATTGTATAAAAAAGAAATATATTTGTTGATCGTTTTAATTCTAAATTCACAGGTTTGCTTATGCAGGTTAGTGTTTATGTTTTACCCTTGCCCATCCATTCGAGCAAGCAAGAGCTACCTTGTGGGGCTAAAAAAAGTATGAAGAACAAGGTAACTGCAAATTATTTTTATTCCGTTTGCCTTAATTGTGAGGTAAAAACACCCACATTCTTTACAAAGGAAAAAACCTACAATGTACATCTTGCAAGAAAATGTAAGTTATGGTAAATAGAAATACTGTTTTCCTTCATGGACACAAGGTCACTGTGCTAAAATTAGATTTTACTGTTAAATATGCCAGTGGGGTGGGGGGGGTTGCATTCGTGCAGATCCCCATTGACATTTGTAGTTAAAAATCATGCATGGAATTCTCAATCCAAGGTAATTAATTCCATGCATGGTATTATATATATATAGGTTTTAGTTAAAAATCCTGGAATTCCTAAGTTCCTAGGAATCCAGTATACGTACTGTCTATTCTGTTTATTATAAATCTAAAGATATTCCTGTTTCAATACCAGCAAGGAATCCTAGGATTTTCCTAGGATCACATTTGAGCCCAAGATTCCTAGGATATTCCTAAGAAATTTTGACCGAAATATCTTAGGATTCCTAGGACCTAGGAATTCCTTGTCCTAGGAATCCTAAGATATTCCTGTTTCAATACCAGCAAGGAATCCTTGGATTTTCCTAGGATCCCATGTATCATTTGAGGCTGAGATTCCTAGGAGATTCCTAGGATATTACTAACAAATTTTGACAAGGGTCCATGAGCCGACAATAATTGTATATAGCTGCATAGCTAACAATTGTGATTTTCAGGCGGTAAAATCTAACGCCGCCAGAAAACATACACAATGCAGGAAAGGGACACACCGGTCGGAAAGGAAGCAGGTATTAAATGCCTAGTATAGACGGCCTGGATTATCCAAAAAATACAAGAGACTAAGTGTGAAAGAACGCGAGGAGCAAAGGAAACGCGAGGAGGAGCAGAAGAAGAAGGAACATGAGGCGAAACGAGAGGAGAAGAGGAGGCGCAAAGAAATGCGAAATCCTTTAATGGAGATGTATATGTCTCGCTTTGAGGAACTGGACTATGAGGATGATATGTAATCATGAACTGAGATATTGTGTAAATTTGTGTAAATCATTACTTGTCATTACATATTTGATAAATGACATACTATGACTAACTCATTCTGTTATAACCTTTATTTTTAAGTTAATAGTCTTGCTATATCTGTAAATCTGATTAAATAAACTTGTTTCGGAATCGGGCTATAATAAATTTGTATAAATTAGAGCTAATTAATTCCAGCACTTTCAATTTTCTTTGAACGTTGGATTACGTTTTTTTTAGGAAAGAGGAATGTAATAGGACAGGATTTTACCTCTTTTTTAACCCTTTCGCCGCCATAGGAGACTTTCGTCGACAGCCTGGCAGAGCGCCATAGGCGACTTACCTCGACAATTGAGTGGTGTATAACCTTACGAGTGATTTTTACGTCGTATATATTCCATACACCGCCGGATGTACAATATATTATCAGAAAGAGGCTATGAAAACATTTTCGCTTTTATTTGGTGAAAAAAATTGAAATATTGACAAAATAAGCTTGGTTAGAAGTGTGGAAAGATAATAAACATTTTGCATCAATCCAAAATGGCTTCCTTGAGAAAGAGGGGTCGATATACATGCCGAGAAGTACTGGATATGATAGTAAATGATAGCGACAGTGAAGGACCAGCAATGGAAAGTGACTCGGAAATATCACAAACTAGTTCTGGCGCCAATGATTTACCTTCTGGACGTTCATCTTCTTCAACGAGCGATATATCAGGTGTTTTTTTTGTCATTTTCAAAACGAAAGTAGATTTTATTTTCTGAACGAAAATAGATTGTAGATGATTCTCCATATTATTATATTATCTACAGCAGATTAGACTCCCGGACTCGTTAGTCCGTTTTATGTTGCTGCTAATTATAAAAAATAACTTTTATCTTCAAACACAACAACAACAAAAAGTAGTATATCGTTTTCACTGCATCTCGATCTCACTGCATCTCGATCTTTTGATGTTCAATAATCAACATAATTGATTGGTCATGTTACTAAAACAGAAATAGTATGTACTGCATGCATACTACATGTATAAGTGAAAGTTATTCTGATATATTCATTATATATATTTCAGATTCTGACGATGATATACCTCTTCCAATAGCCGTCCAGCCAGCTCGCGGTCGAGGTGCGCAACGTCGTGGAAGGCAACCGAGACGTGTTCATGCACAAGGGCGTGGACGAGCACGTGGACGTCGGTTACATGATCGTGGTGCTGGCGATGCAGATCCTATTCATCATCGAGCTGTATCTGTAAATGGTGTGGATTTTGAATGGGGCACGTATGATTGGGAGGACCCTTATGTAAGCGATTGGCTACCAGCATTCTCTGGGACACGAGGCGTCCTTGTTGATACAACAGACTTTAATCCTGTTCAATACTTCAAATTATTCTTTCCGGAGGAAGCATTTGAACTAATTAGCAATGAAACAAATAGATATGCAGAACAGTTTTTTGATAAACCTCAGGAGTTGCCAACATCATCTCGCTTCCATAAATGGCTGGACACAGATGTCGAGGAAATACAGGCTTACATAGCGCTACAAATATGTATGGGCATGTGCCAGAAAAATGATCTTGAGGAGTACTGGTCTAAGTTCTGGCTTACAACAACACCATTCGGGGAGATCATGTCAAGGAATCGTTATGAAATTATCACATCATTCCTACATTATGCAAATAATGAAATGGATCGCCCAGTTCGAAATGATGCAGAGTATGACCCTCTGTGGAAGATTAGACCGCTTATGCAGATCTGTGAACCACGGTACTTACAAGTGTATGGACCACGATGCGAGTTGTCCATTGATGAAAGTATTGTGAAATTCAAAGGCAGGGGTGAGCTTTCGTCAATATCTTCCTGCGAAGCCATATAAATGGGGAATAAAACAATTTGTGTTATGTGAAAGCAAAACAGGGTATGCATTGAGGTTCCTTACGTACACTGGGAAAGGATCACTAGTACCGGAAAATGGATTTACTATTACAGAAAGCATTTGCCTGTCATTGTTAGATGGGTTTGAAAACCGTGGCCATAAAGTATACACAGACAATTACTATACTTCCCCGTCCCTATATCATGAATTACACAGCAGAAATATTGGAGCCAGTGGCACTGTAAAAGCTGGTCGCAAAGGAATGCCAACAGCCATTCACCCCCACAGACTTGCCCTGATAAAGGGAGATGCCCCTGTATTTATGCGGGCAAACAATATGGTAGCTTGTGCGTGGCACGATACCAAACGTGTCCATTTTTTATCAACAACTGAGACAAACAAAACTATGGATAAAAGAGTTCGGCAAAGGAATGCTGATCATGGATATCGTGTTGTTGAAAAACCAGTAGTTGCCGAGACATATAATCAACACATGGGGGGAGTAGACATTTTGGATCAGAAATTGGTAACTTATGCTTACCCTCATAAAAGTTCCAAGTGGTATGCAACAATATACCATAGAATTCGGGAAGTCGCGTTGGTCAATGGATACATTTTGTATTGTCAAGATGCTGGAGATGAGGCGGTATCTCCAAAGGTATTTCGGGAGAGTGTGGTGTCCGGACTTCTGGAAAACTTTCAAAGGAGAATATCACGTAAGGGTAGACCATCGGTAGATAAACCTAACCGACTTACAGAGTCACATTTCATTGGGCAGTATGAGGACATAAAATATAAACCCGACTGTGTTGTTTGCAGCTCCAGAACAAAACCAGGATGGAAGAGGAAGCAAACAAATTACAAATGCAAACAGTGTAACTTGCCAATGTGTTTCCTGCCATGCCATGAAATATTTCATACCAAGAAGAACTACCACCAAGAAGCAGCAAGAGTAATATATGATATGTGAACACAGTAGGCAGATTGCCGGAAGTGTATATACAATGTACGAACAGTGAAACACTAGTGAACGTTACATTGTAATAATACACTCGTAAACAAGTGTTTGTGGGAAATGTTCATGTTGTGTGTTATTTTTATAATTATAAAGGTGCATTTAGGCAGACAGATAATTATTATATTGTATGTTATGTATGAATAAATCGCTATTTGATTTTTTTCAAGAAATTCAGCACAAAATTTGGTTTTGACCATATGTAGGCAGTCATAAAATAGACATATTAAATGTTATAGAAGTATTTTTATGTTGTATTGATGTGGTAGTGTTAATCCTCTCTGTATTCCAAATTTGAAGAAGTTATCTCAAATAATAAACAAGTTATGACAATTCCAATCAAGCATCAGTTATTTTCTTGTAGACTGCTAAATATATTTGGCGCTGGCAGGAACTTTTCACTATATATTTGGCGGCGAAAGGGTAAACAAAAATATAAGTATTATTATAGCTGAATTATTCGTCAATTTCTAAGTCATGGAGGCATCCATTTTGGAATGCTTGCCTAGTTGCTTTCTAGTACGCTTGTTTTAATTGGCTGTTCAATACAGAAATCTACATTAATTGGAATAGGGGTGTTTTTATTAAAATGAGTTAGTCCTTTTCTATCATGTGATTTATGTTGACCAATGATCTATTTCTCCGGTCCTGTGCACATGGAAATGTCTATTTAATCTCCGACATATGTGTATTTGGCGATTAGGTTTGCTGGCCTTTGGGTCAGTATTCCAACAGAGCTTTGGCTTTGAACTTTAAATTGGAATTAGTTCCAAATGTAGTGATTATTCACTATCCAGCTACTTTATACATCTCTAGAAATCAATTATTTGAACTTTTAGGACATTTAAAACTAATATCTAAATATCGAACTCATAATTATCATATTAAAATATTACAGTATAGATTAGCACTGACACTGCATTTCGTTGTCTTTTACCGGAAACGTCTTCTATCTAGATCGTCTTCTACCTAGATCACGCCACATATGTGTGTATATATAGGCCTATATACATGAACTTATAAGGAGTTATCCGTCCGTCCGTCTGAACCATAGGTATAGGTTGGTTCGTCAGGTCATAACCCACTGTGTCTGACACGTACATGTCTGGTCCAAGTATAAACGGCTTCTCTGAGGACCCTTTCCCAATATGTTACAATACATGTTACTATTCAGTAACGCAGGGCGTCAAGTATTCCTATTTTTTCCTATTTTTTGAGCAATTCCTATTTTATCCTATTTTCTGGCAAATTGTTCCTATTTTTCCTATTTTCTGGCCATTTTGAAAAGCTGTGCACATTTTTGCCCAATTTAACTATGCACATGACAGTGAAGTTGACAATATAGATAAATAGTGTAGATTGTAACGTAACTATGAAACTGCTATTGCATATACACTGGTATGCAACTGTGTTACATGTAGATGGCTATGGCAATCTTCTGTGCCATTTTCATGCAGGTCGTCTTTCAAATTCAATTATTATGCCTTTTAAAATTTGCATTTGTTGGATAGCTATGGCAATCTTTTATGCCATTTTCCAGCATGTTGTCTTTTAAATTGTGCATAAATTTGCATTAGTCCATTAATTGTACATTAGTATTTTGTACATGCACTTTGTAAACGGGAAGGTACTACTAGTATTATAACTATTTTGCGGACCTGTGTACAGAAGATTGAAAGGCATTAGCATTCCTTGCCTCCAGAGCTGCTTTTTATACCCACGTCATAAAAAGTATGACGAGGGTATATAGTTTTTAGTTACATTTCTTCTCCAAATCAGAGAACAATGTTGTCATCAGAGTTGACACTTTGGCATCAGTTTGTCCATGCGTGTGTGCATACATTAAAGTTGTTAGGCATATTATATATCTGCAACCTGGATAACTTCACCAATTGACATAAAAAAGTATATGCATGTTTGCCGCCCTTATATTATTCGCCATGAGACCGATCCACCTGCATGTCCAATTGTCCGGCTAATACCTAGGTGGGCGTGACATGTTGGCAGTGGCCATTCTAGTTTAAATGAAAAAACACACTCTGATTTGGAATTGAGATGTAATTTAAACTTTCTGAATATTGTCCATGCATGCACACTTTTAATCTACTTATAGATTCAGTGGTGGAGGGCAACTAACATTATAGTATTACTGGAAGACAAACTTTAACTAACATTGAATATATTTTGAACAAGAAACATGCCTAGTGGCAAGACTCACTTTAATCCGTCATGGCTGTTGACCATTGACTCAAATGGACAGAGACTAAGTGAATGGTGCAGAGAAGGAAAAGATGTATTCCATGGATATTGCCGCCTATGTAACAACGATATTAAAAGTGACAATGCTGGCAAATCTCAACTGCTGCAGCATGCTAAAAAGGAAAAGCACAAGCAAGTTAATGCGTGATAATTCACAAACTAAACTATTTGTAACTGTTGCAAGTACGTCAAATGAGAACAACTCCAGTAGTAGCACATCTAGTGACAAAACTTTAACAAGCATCAACTACAATGATGCCTTTCTCACAGCACAAATTTACTGGTTAGCGAAGGTATCCTTGTCAAACTATAGTCTCCGGTCAGTTGATCACATTGGAGATACGTTCAGAGCAATGTTTCCTGATAGCAAAATTGCAAAAGAATTTTCACTGAGTAGAACAAGTGCATCTTACATGATTTCAAACGGACTCAAGCCCTACTTCAAAGGTGTACTGTGTGCCGATATCAAATCGTCACAGCTTCCATTTAGCATTCACTTTGATGAAACTACAACAACCCAAGTAAAGAAACAGATGGACTTAACTGTCAGATATTGGTCGCCAACACACAATGAAGTATGGGTGGCCTACTACACCTCATTGATGTTTGGTCATGCTGAAGGCAAAACTGTAGCTTCAAAGATGATGGCACAGCTATTGGACGACAACATGCCGATTGACAAGCTCTCCACACTGGTACGAGATGGGCCAAATGTCAACAAGACTATCTTCAGTGCATTACAAAAGTCCATCAAAGAAGAATGTCCCGACTTTCCTGGATTTGTCGATCTAGGCAGTTGTATCTTGCATACTGTTCACAATGCATTCGGGAAAGGATTGGAGAAACTCTCAGCTGATATTGATCAACTGTGCAGGGATGTGCATGCTCTATTCAAACATTCCGCGGCAAGGCGAGAAGATTATGAGAAGCTTCAGTTTGAACTGGATATTGCGACACATCAATTTCAGCAACACACTGAAGTCCGGTGGCTGAGTCTCGGTCCAGCCATTAGCAGAATCCTGGAGCAGTGGGATGCTCTGTTGCAGTTTGTAAAATATCTGGGCAAAGATCCACGAACAACTCCTAAGAGTGTCAACTACCGACGTGTAGCAGCTCTACTGGCAACTGGGGAGAAGGATGCCACAAAATTCAACCTGGAATTTCTGAACAACATCATTCCCATATTTGAAGATTTCCTAACTCTCTTCCAGAGAAGTACACCAACAGTTCATTTAGTGTATGATTTGATGTGCCAAACCCTTACCAAGTTGATGCGTAGGTTTCTGAAATCAGATGCAATGAAAGGGAAATATGGCACTGAACTGTCAAAACTTCCATGTGAAGACATTCAGCTGCGACTGGCGGATGAAGACATAGTGATGGGTGACCATAGTAGAGATGTGTTACAGAGACTAAACAAAGAAAAGCAAAGATCTGTCATGCTTGGTGTTCGTTCCTTCTTCTGTGCAGCAATTGGTCATCTGCAGCACAAGCTACCTCTTCAAAACCACCTTCTGCAAGATCTCGGATGCCTAAACCCCAACAAGTTGGAGCGTAAGAGCACACAATCTGCCATTCAGAGCATTGCGCGAAGATTTCAGCCAGATGTTGACGTGTCTTGTGTTCTTGATGAGTGGAAAGCATTGCAAAACGATGATGACATTGCCACAATAAACAAAGAGCAAAGAATTGACCATTACTGGAATGAGATCTTCATGTTGAAATCAGTTAGCAACACCGACCGTTACTCTGTACTACCATGCATTATCAAATCTGGACTTGTGTTGGCTCAAATGAATGCAGAATCTGAACGAAGTCTTTCCATCAATGCCAGGTTAGTCACAAATGAAAGGTCTACTCTGGGTGATAACACTATATGTGGTCTGCGTGCTGTTAAAGATGCTGTTCACTTCTACGATCCGGTTAACAACCAACCTGAGAAAATCCCTGTCACCAAGGAGATGAAAATGTATGTTAAAAGTGCACATGTAGCTTATAAAGCCATGTTAGAAGATGAGAAGAAGGAGCAAGCAAGAAAACGCGAACAAGCAAGGCAAAAGTCAGACGTTGAAGAGAGGCTGAGGAAAGAGAAAGAACAGATGGTGGAGAAAAAACAAGCTCTGGTAAAGCAAGAAGAAGACTTGATTGCAAAAGAGAAGAAAGCTACCTCTGCTCTAAAGGAAGCAGATGAACTGTTAAGCGATGCTACACAGAAATTACATAATGCCATCAGTGAACCTATTATGAATCAGCAAAGTGTCAAAGTTGCCTCAACTATGATTGACGTTGCCAAATCCAAACGTGAAAACGCAATGAAAACCTTAGAGACAATAAAAGAGAAACAGAAGTTGTTGGATAACAATAAAATGAAACTGTTAGAGAAGGCTATTCCTTCCAAAACTACTAAAAAGAAGGCTGCAGATTCTGATGAGAGTGGTGTACCAAAGAAGAAAGCCAAATAACAGTAAAAAGGACACCTTCAAATTGTACAAACATGATGGGAGTGACGTTCTTTTCAGTTCATGACGTTCAAAATGGTTATATCAGCAGGACATTTCTTGAATAACAACAAATCATGTCAGCTCAACTCTTGTATGTGAGGCTTGACTCGATATGCATCTTTTAAGAGTTGTAACAATATCTACAGTAGTCCTATTTTAGGGATGGTTAAGTGATTCTGGTGTGTTGAGGACTCATTTGGTATACTGGGCAGAGATCTACACATTGCACCAAATCCTGACTGTATATGCCCTTGGCTATTGAACGGACGTAAAATCCCATATCACCATCATCATATGATTATATCTTCATAGCAAATACATGCATACTAACTTTAATATTTTAAATGCTGTTAATACTGGTACGTAATGTGAAATTGCTACAAGATTAAATTAGTTCAACATTTATTGAGGCTGGATGTGGTGGTGTGCCTTCTTACATCAGGATGAATATTTCGACATTTAAATTGTACCTTGCCACATGTGACATCAGAAATAGAATAGTGTACAGTATCCTATCCTATTTCTCATTCTCATAACAGGCAGATTATTTGGATGTCTTGACCATTTGATGTTGCTATTTATCAGAAAATATGGTGTATTTAACAAATTTTAGTACCGGGTAATATAAATAAATGTTCCAACAAATTCATCACTGATGATTATTATGTCCTTGCTAGGTGCTTGGTTTATAAACAGCTTTAATGCTACGCTTTTTATCACACACTAGCTTTCCATATAATCTAAGTCCTTTGTGGAGATCGGTCACTACTGCTTCTGATTCCTAGAATAGAATTGCATGCTAAATGGCTTAGTTTAATATTGTTAGAGGTGATTAAAATATGACCCATACATTGCTATTGGTGTTGTAAATCAAAGCAAAGCAATACACATATTCAGTGCTGAATTGGCAAATATAGGTGCATTCCCGACAGGACTCTATTACATTTAAGTTGCAAGTTCTGTGCCTGAAACACCAATAAGCAATCAATATGGAGGTTGCGATTTCAAACTTGTAACGGAAAATGCATACGTGTACTGTAGTTATTAAATTGATACATATTTGTTTCCCTTTTAAAACTGATGTGACGTTCAAAAGGGACACAATTTCTTAGCTACACATACGCGTTCCCGTTACAAATTTGGAATCACAATCTCCCTAATGTGATATGCGGTCCCATTTTATGTGGCTATACATGCAAATATTCCTAGCATTTTATGGCTTTGCAGCTAACCAGCTGTCAGTTGTGTAACAGCTAACACAATGTTCAATTTGTGTTTTTAATTGCTGCATATTGATGCATATATTATATAGCTGACTGTTTATGTGTTAATACAACACCACATCCAGCATGTTCATTAATAAAAATAAAAAAATCTAAACATATTAATGAAGACAATGGTGGATTGGGTTGGCTGAAGGGGATGGTATGGAGGCCAACATATATTGATGGTCTAGTCTCAAAAGGTTGTAACTGCTATGCTAAAGCATAGCACTTACAACCTTTTGAGACTAGACCATCGATATGTACATCACTTTAATTATTAGAGTACAAGTAATGTGTCGAAATCGTGTTTTTGAATCTTGAAGCAATTAATATTACTTGAAATAAGAATTAAAAGTTATAGTCTTTCATCAGCAGTACAACAGAAATTATCAATAATAACTATTAAATGGTCAGGATGGCCATAAAATGTGATGGAAAGACATCTTAAAATAACATTTTATTCCTATTTTATTCCTATTTTAGACAATATTTTCCTATTTTATTCCTATTTTTTCACCGTCGGAATTCCTATTTTCCTACTTTTTTGGACCAATCCCTCACTTGACGCCCTGGTAACGTGTAGGTTGTGGATTAGCACATGGTTAGTTATCGAGTGCTAGTTGAACATAGATCAATACGTTAGTCTACCACTATACATATACAAGGCAACGACTACAAATTGAACCTTTACTGAGTTGTCACGAGGTTAAGCTTATAACTATAAAAAGCTCAGCCTATTACATAAAACAAGAATAGAGCTTGACGTTAACAAAACATTATAAGCTTGATTAAGGGCTCAGCAACACGCTGTTTCCATCGTATATAACACTCAGCGAACCAATTTAAATGAAGGCGCACTTGATTTAAACGTATACCGGTAACACCACATTTTATGATGGAGACCGACCAAATGTTTTGAGGTTTTATTTTTTGTTGTTGTTAACGTTATACATTTCGTACGAAGATTCTTGCATCTATAATTTCTCACATTCCATCTGCTCAAGCGTGTTACTACGTTTCTATAGTAAATAATTATTTAGAATTAAACTATTTTGCATTATTTATTTCCATTACACAATCCTAGAAATAAGGGAGCTAACTCGATTCAAAACTAAACACATCTTTTATAAAAGAGTTACTTCCCTCATACTGTTTAGAAGCAAGGCTTCGGGGCAAATCATCGGTTTGGGGTAAAATCTTCAGGGGGAACACTCTATTTTATACTACTTATGTTCGCCCTGACATAACGTTCCACATGTTTTCTTCAGATTTCGGTAGCTCAAACAGATTTAGGCAAGGTCAGGACGGCTTGCTTACTTCCTTTTGTGCGACTGCTGGCTACCAGACCCCCCGAGGTGGTCATGAGAAGACTATATGATGGGACCGTGGCTGATATCACATAACGTTCCACATGTTTTCTTCAGATTTCAGTAGCTCAACCAGATTTAGGCATGGTCAGGATGGCTTGCTTACTTCCTTTTGTGCGACTGTTGGCTACCAGGCCCCCGAGGTGGTCAAGAGAAGACAATATGATGGGACCTTGGCCGATATTACATAACATTCCACATGTTTTCTTCAGATTTCAGTAGCTCAACCAGATTTAGGCATGGTCAGGACGGCTTGCTTACTTCCTTTTGTGGGACTGCAGGCTACCAGGCCCCCCGAGGTGGTCATGGTCAGGACGGCTTGCTTACTTCCTTTTGTGGGACTGATGGCTACCAGAGGTGGTGAAGGAAAAACAATACAATGGAAAGAAATCAGATGACAGGAGCATGTAACTGATATCCGATTATATCAAGGGCATCCTTCTGTTTGCAATACGTTTTGTTGTGTTTAATGTTTAGTCATCTACGGTTATGCAATGTTGCAGACAGAGACCCATTCGATAATCTCCTCTGGTTCTTTTACCTGCACAATGTAAAAGAACCGACACAAAACCTCGGTTTAAAGTCCGATATGAAAGACTGTTAATATTATTAGCGCAAGACGGGGGATTGAATCTGCGATCCATTGATTTGCAGTACAATATGTTAACCACTGGACTACTGACCAGTATTGTTGCAGTACTGATCCGTTTTCTTCCCTATATGTGGCAGATGGAAATACAACAAAGTGCTATACGGATAGGAAATGCAATATGTGAAATAAGTTAGAGGATGCATATCATTTTATTATTTAATGCTCACTAGATAATGATGTTAGTAGAGAGAAAACCAGCTCTCAAAAACCTCATTTGAGATAAAATGAAGACCAGCTCTCAAAAACCTCATTTGAGGTAAATTGAAGCATTGAGGTAAAATGAAGCAATGAGGACAACTGAAACGTATTGTGATAAACTAGATCGTAAAAACTCCTTTCTAAGTCAAAAAACAGCATCATAAAATGTTTACACCAAAACCATTAGAATGAATGAATGAATGGTGTTTTACGGCGCATCGACATCCAAGGTCATGTAGCGCGCATCAAAGCCATGTTCATTGTCGAGTGTATGAAACAAAATTCCATGTGGGTGAATATTTGATTTGGTGTCATTTGTGTTTAGGAAGAACTGAGAAATGAACATGCTCAAAGCACTTCGTTTGATAGTCATTACTAGAAATACATGTATGAAGGTTATTCTCAAGCTCTTGGCATGAAGTAGAATGAAAAATACCACTGAGGTCGTCACATTTGTCAGGTCCCCCAAAACTGCAAATGTCCACACCGTTACGGACAAACACAATTCAAACTGTCTTAATTTCACAAATATCAAATAATCTACCCAAAACTTGGTTTGTAACAAACAAACATAATGGTTATCAAATGAAGCATTAAAGAGCCACTCACATTGTAGTTCATATCACGTAGAATGTTGCGTAACGGTGTGCAGCTCTACATTTTTCATAAAAATATAAACGTGTTCATTCTCTAGATTCATTCATTTAATTGTAATTAAACCCGTTTTTCTCCAGGTAGGTAAACTGGATATAGAGTGAATGCTTTAGATCATGGTTGGGAGGGCATTTACGGGGATAAGTGCTTTAAAGCCATCAACTGTTATTGCTTTGCTTCATGTGCGGCAAGGGGTAACAAGTTCCATTGGATGACGGTTCTTGGATAAAAAGAGAATTTGTATGAATCTTTGTTGACAGGGATGTGTTTATAACAATATGGGTTTGTGTGTCTGGTTATGTTGTCTACGGGTATCAAAAGGTTTATGGAAATGTTTACAGCTACTATTTGGTGTATTATTTTATAATAAAATACATGTTTTAATGTTTTCTCGGTGGGGTGGGGTGACAGCCCCACCGCGCCCTCTTGCGGCTAAAAATCCACGCTGCCCTTTTTCTGGCCCACCCTGCCCCTTTTCTGACCCACCCTGCCCTTTTTACCACTCTAGAATAAACCCTATGTATGACAACCTGCATGACGCGGTTAAGCGTGAGCTCTTACTGCGTCCTGCGACCGAATCCTTCCCATCTGGAGAAGGCATCTCCGACATTCCTACAGTAGACCACGCGGCAGCTAAGATTGTTAATCAGCTCCTCACGGACGTCAGCGGCACACCATTACGGACGACAGGCGACGGTGATTGTCTGTTCAACGCCGTGAGCATATTGCTAGTGGGGAACGAAACAATGTCTGTAAGACTACGGTACTTGACATGTGTCAATCTGGTCATGAACAGGACTGTTTACATGCGCCATCCACGACGCAAGCATATACAGAATGTATGCTCCAGCTACGAAAAATCAACAATGGATTCAGCCATTATCGGAAAATTTTCTTCCGGATGGACCATCGTCGCACTTACCGACCTTGTGAAGCGCCCGATCCGAATTCTATATCCGGCGTACAATCCCAAAGACATGGAATCGCACCAAGCAATGAACTGCTTATATTACTCACAATTTGTCTCAGAAGAAACAACACCACTATACATACTGTGGCATGCCATTGGAAAAGTCCCGACGCCAGGTATCTTCTACAGTGTCAATCACTTCACTGCAGTACACGATGTCCGTGCCAAGACATCGATGCAGACCCGGAAACGACGACTGTCACCGCCGTCGCCGTCACCACTTTCGTCATCGTCGCCACTTCCGCCATCGTCGTCGTCCATTCCGTCATCGTCGTCCATTCCATCATCGTCGGTTCTTCTGTCTCCGTCGTCACTTCCGGCATCGCCGTCTTTTCCGTCTCCGTCGTCATCACCGTCTCTTCTGTCTCCATCGTCACTTCCGGCATCGTCGTCTTTTCCGTCTCCGTCTTCACTGCCATCATCACCGCCACCAACAGAAACCGGATGGATACAGCCGATGAGACGTCGTACGTCGACGTCTCAATCATTCATTTCGGACATTATGGAGACAAGCACTCGAAATAGTTTCGATTATTGTCAGATTGTGATGACGGAAATAGTTTCGACTGCTTGTCAGATTGTGATGACGGAAATGTGTCATCGCCTGTCAAGCGCTGCCGATCCCCATTCACCAACAAACAGGAAAAACGCGCCAGATTCATCCCGCCAACACCACTCAAGAGCGCATTCTCCATTTCCGAGATTAGTGAAGTGAGTGTAAGAAATGATTTGGAGTGCTTGCCAGCAGACATTGAAACTGTTAGTGAAAATAATATCAAACACAGATAAACTTCCTCACGAATGTTCACATGCACCAGGAAAAGGGCGTTTCATGACCAATCAAGAAATATTAAAAAACATAATGAAATGCGACACAACGTTAGAATGCATTCCAAACTGACAAAAAAATGACGCATTCTGTATCGTAAACGAGATATCAGACTTTGTAGACGACTGTGGTGTCTGGGATACTGATGCAGGCACTACAGTCAATCAGACGTTTTTGATTAATGGTGATACAATGTCGTGTGTTTACATGAAAAATGAGGAATACTGTCGGAAGAAAATCACAAAAAAAAAATTACAATACATTCCATACAATCCACAACCAACAAATATAATCACACTTCACAGATATTACGCTAAACTTTAACAAAATAATAAATATGAACGGAGAATAACAAAGATTACGAGCGCACCCGCTACACATTCACACATCCGAAACATATCAGTAATAGAATATTGTGGCATTACGGATAATAAAAATAATATAGCTCATGGTAATTCAAAGTCTGGGGAACCATATACACGGACCGATCCATTAATTCTTAAAAGGGCTGTTGAGCGCGCAGGTAATAAAAAAGCAACCGAGATTGTTTACGATATGTTTTTGGATGACAGTAGGCTTGCACCTAAAAGTAGCAGACAAGTTCAGGACAAAATATACAGGGAAAGCAAAAAAAACAAACAAACACCCCATACTACACACAGAAATCTAGCAGACGATATTTTAGATGTTATTGCATGCATACACACAAAACCATATGTTCAGGAAGTAACACTCACAAAAAACAAGCAACCCGCCGTCATAGTCTATTCTGATGAGCAACTTACCAATCTAAAAAAAAATTGCATTGGGAATAACGGGAGTATTTTGGGGGTCGACAGGACATTTAATCTGGGGAAATTTTTTGTAACTTCATTTTCATATAAAAATAGATCGGTAATTAGTCGAAAAACAAATATGTATCCAATAATGTTAGGACCCAGTCTTATTCACTGGGATGGGGAACAGTCAACATACAGTAAATTTTTTTCTCATCTCAGGGACAGTCTAGGCAATGAAAAATTGACAATTGGAAGCGACGAGGAAAAGGCTATGACGAACGCATTACACGACAACTTTAGCAACAGTACATTCCTTCTTTGCACGAAACATCTCAAAGATAACATTCGGCGATATCTAGAAAAGCATGGGTCAAATGAAAAAGACAGAGAAATTATCATACATTCAATATTCAATAGAGACAACGGCATTGTTTTCAGCCGAAATAATATCGACTACTCTAAACGAGTAGACGATATTTCAATCTATTTTCAGTGGTATCCGAAATTTGGCATTTATTGGGAAAGATATTTGGGAAAAAAATTCGAAAATGGGTTTATGAGCCGCTGAAAAATAAATTCAGAATCAATTAACAATAGATTAAAACAAGTCGCTGAATGGAATCAGCACAAAGTTCTGGAACTGGTTGATCGTATTTCAAGTGTGTCAACAATGCAAATAATTGACCTGCGACGAGCAATGTATGGCGCTGGAAATTTCAAACTTGTAGACAGTGCTCACGCAATTTCGGCCGATGATTGGCATGCCAAGACACAGGCAGAAAAAGATAAACTATTATGGAAATTTTTGAAAGCACCCATTAAAAATATGCAATTGTGTTCAGTCAATTCCAAATTAATACAAGCCAGTAGCGCAAACTTTAAAATTATTCGACCAAAAGTGACTGCAGGCAAAAAGCCAGGACAAAGAAAACGCCAGAAAGCAGAACGGACTAATGTCCATAGATAAAGTACTGTTCCAATAACCAAGTAGGGAGCGTTTAATGCATTAACAGTTCGGCCAATCAGAATTGCGGAAGAAAAAATTATTAAACATATAAATCTACATTACATATAAACATTCATCACATACTTCGTTTCTTCTGACAGTATTCCCATTCCCCTATACATGGATATCTCGTGAACACCCAACATTAATCGCTGCTAATAACGGTAGTGAATAATGACCGTGCACCTACGTCCAAGGTATTGGTGATGTCACTAATGGCTAGCGAACAGTGTAAGCACAGATCAGACTGCGCGGAAGTTCTCAGTATTGCTTGTATTATTGTTTTATGTCGAGCAATATTTGTTGTGTCATACTTTAATTGTATTGCTATACCCCCACAAACAAAGTTTGAGGGGATATATAGGAGTCGGCTTGTCGGTCGGTCGGTGCTTAAAATGTGCTTAATATTAAATGTATTAAACTATCATGTATGTATCTTGTCATTTTCTCTCAATCTTCTAAAACTGTTAATTTTTATAATAATGATTCAACAGTATGGTCATACACAGACCGGAATATACCTGGTAAAAGCAGAAACAAACGTGTGACCTGGTTGGGACTAGTCGTGGGCAACACATGGGGTAGATTGATTGATTGATTGATTGATTGATTGATTGATTATTGGTGTTTAAAGGCGTATAAACTGCCCGTATTCAACCTGTCCACAATGAGGGAAATTCCCAAAATCAGAACTCAATATTTACAGAACTATATATATTCAGTCCTGAAATTAGAATATCCTGACCTGGTGCCAGGTCCATACCGCACCAGAGTCACTTAGCTCCAGCCCCTAAAGCAATATGATCTGTACAGATCTTATTCTTTTTTAATGGAGCATAATAAGATTTAGCTCTCAACTACCAGGGAGCCAAAACGGTACATGAGGGCCAAACCATGTAGGTCGGCATTCCGGTAAGGATGAACACCGATCGTTAAATTACCCTTCGCTGGCTCCCAACCACCACCCAAACAAATGAGCTAGAACTTGCTGCATATCGGTCCCCACAGCCCACAGGTACTGCATAGACACATCACATTTACGGACGTGTTCATATTTTAAAGCTATATATATATATATATGTGCTGAGGTTGGTTGATTGATTGATTGAGATAAAAAACAGATGAATAGTATTATACACATTTGGAATGGTAAATAACTTGCATGTTTCAATTGACCAAAATGGGTCAAACAACATTTATCTCATAATTTATTTTGGATTATCTCCCTTGGCTGCTAGAATGCCGAAGGTAAATTAAAACATCGAAATAAGACTCTTTTTACCATAAAAACGTCTTCAAATCGGGTTCAATAACTTCTTAAGAACCATATTAAAAGGTTTTGAGACATATTAATTGGATAACTTATTCATTACATGAGGATTTGGGGAGGATTTGGGTGAATCGTGCGCCCGGTTTCTGGTCTGTTTAGAAATTTCCGAATTTGAAACTGCAAATATGCGATAAATATCCCATTACCACTTACCAAATAACTTAATTATATAATATTTATGTTATTACAAAGTTATTTATTTCATTTTTTGTTTCTTATTTATTCGACTAGTCATTTTCATCGAAAATCTATAAAAATACCCCACCCACTTTTTTCACCATGTATTTTGAGATGTTTTCCAAATGATAGAAAATCATGTGAAACTAACTTTTTGCTAATGTATTTGTTTTTTAATCTTGTTATAGTACTTTAATAAGCATTTCTGTATATTTTACAGATATCTTACAGGGTTTTCTGCAGGAATAAGACGTACACCCCGTGCAATGGCGGTGGAGTCGGAGTCCGGCTACCCTGGGCCATACTGTAGGGCAATAGAACTTTGTAACGACAAATTGAAGGAAATTGACAGTATCAAGCCACTGAATGGACACTTGAAGAATGGTGTTGTGTTCGAACTGTACTTGGCGTGCTTGAACAACTTTGCAAAAGTTCTTCCTATTATGAACATGTTATGTCCAGGCTTAAAATTGGTCAACCAATCGACATTGCGAGTCATATTCAACCGTCTCACCACAGTAAAAAAGAAACTGGTATCCAAAAAAAGGGTAAAGGGCGTCACATCGGTGAAAGAATTGTGTGAACAAACATTTGATGCGCCGGCTTCAAAAATAAATGTTCCAACATGTTCAACGTCCACCGTTCCGGCAGAAGTTGATGAAATACTCCCCACTACAAATTCACCTCGCATTCCCTCCACAAACCAGGTGCCAACCACACGCGACACCGAGACACAAACCCTACTCCACAAACGGCATCCGTGAATGTGTGCACGTCAAACGAACCATTAAATAGAGATGAAATTAAATCGTTAAACCTCTTTGTGTATGAAACTGAAAAGAAACAGAAACGTCTCAACACGATTAACCGGGAAATTAAAGTGTCACTTGAAAAGTTGAAAACACTAGGTACTAAAGTTGGCCATTTTTCTGCACGAAATGTTAACAAACGTGATGAAATATCCAGGAAAAACAGAAAATTGCTCCGTGAGACACAGACAGTATTGGCGAAACAGATAAAAGTAGGCATCCGCAATGTAGCGAAAAATGTAAAACTGACTGAAGAAAACGACACCCAGAAGAAAAGAGCTAGTCAGCTGGATAGTGTTGAACTGTCGTGTAAAGTAATCAATCAAAAGAAAACCCAGGCCCAAAAAAATGCCAGTTATTACAAAAATAGGTTATCAAAATTTAAAAAAGTGAAACATCCAGATAACGAGTTGTTCCTGAAATTGAAGCAAACAATCACTGAAAAAGATGCACAAATACATGAACTTGAAATTGAAACGGATGTGCTGAATGAAGAAATCAAACGATCAAAAATTAAGACGAGAAAGAATGATGGTACATTCACAGAAAACGTGCGTATTTGTGTAATGAAGCTAAGTGGCCTGGAAGTGGCAGTGAATAAAGTGTCCAATGTAATGAATACAGTTTCGAAACACTTGTTTTCGGAAGAATTGTGTAAATCCGACTTGCCAACAAGCACCACAGTCCAGACAATTGTCGATGAGGGTCACTATTTGGCGAAAACGTATGTTTCACACCGTATATCAGAAACTGCAAATTGGGGATTGAACAGAGATGGCACAAGGAAAAAGAAAAAAATCCTAGATACATCAGTGACACTTGGCAGTGGAGACATCATTAGTTTAGGGTTTTCCCGTGTCGCCCATGAAACCGCAGTAACTATCAATGACATTACAAAACATCACATTTCGGAACTTGCAGAATTGAACAAGGTAATAGTAACCACGAAGGCGTCCAACCAAAATGAGTCAAGCGCGATTCACTCACCACAGACACCAACTACGGGCACCCATAAAGCCCAGATCACAAACAGTACAACCAACTTTATTGTGGACACTTTGGCGAAAATGGCATTTTCAATGAGTGACAGGGCAAGTAATGAGAAATTAGCAGACAAACTCTTGGATCAATGGAGAGATGAAATGCTCAATAATTCCAGCTGCAGTGAAGATCAAAAGCATTTAGTGCATCACTTTCATTGTATGGCGCATGTTCTGCTTGGCTTTCATAAGTATGCGTGTGACGGCATCAAACCACTTGAAACCACACTTGCTGCTGAAAATGGTCCACTAGGTCGAGATGCTTTACCTATGTTCAAATTCTGGCGCACAAAGGGGACTGTCACGGAACGTGTTCTTAAAACAACATCCGACACATTTGGCCCAGCTGGTGATCATCTCGGATTACGGGACCGATGGGATGCTCACTGTTCAGAAAAGGGAATTAAATCGGTACTTGGAAATTATTGCGATAACAGATTCAATGCTCTATTTCAAACGTCTGCCGAGGTCTTACTACATGCTGAAGACATCCTACAAGTTATTGCCACTGTCCCTACCCCAAATATGAAGTTAAAAGCTGTACAGGCTGATCTTGGCTCTGACACTATCCGACTCTTTCTGCAGTGTTTTGGACTTTTGTACATCAAAGTTACTGGTCCATATTGGAACTTGGTTACTTCAGGTCATGTCCCATATCTTCTCCTATACACCCATGTGCAAGACCTGTGCAAGTTCTTGAAGGAATGTTCGACTGAGCCAGCATTGATGATTGATTCGCCCAGTAACTGGATCAGTGATGATATTTCAGAAATCGTCGACATTCCTAACCGACAACGATTCCTGGACAACCTATTGGTGGTGAAAGAAGTCACGCGAGCTCCTGTATAGGTTGGGTTGCTACTATAATTGGCAAGGTCGCTGTTTCCGGTTTGCCCGAAGGGATTGATTCGATGACTGAACTGTGCCAGTCAATACAAAGTTCAGAGGAGCACTTTAAAGGTACAGATAGTGTGCTCAGCACTGAAATCCCTTCGCACTCTGGCAACACTGAAACTTGTATCGCTGTTAGTTACATACCAGTAGAAGAAGCAAGGGACACCGAGAGCATGGATAACAACCAGGAAGATGTCAAGAGATGTCCTGACCCTTCCTCGGGACAACTTGGGAAACGGAGAAAGAAGTTAAGCACAGAAGTTGTAGAAGATGACATTTTAGCGATTGAAAAGCAACGACTTCGCATTGATGAGGAAAGACTAAATGTCGAACAATCTCATCTAGAGATAGACAGAATACGAGCACAGAAGGAGGACAGAATCATTGATCATGTCGATCAAAGAAATGGCACTTCTATTCCGGCTGAAGAAGACGCCATGGAAAGGACGTTTACCATATTGTAAGGTATTCTTCCCAGGAGCTACAATTTACTCTATCATCATGGATGACTGTTATTGTAAAATTATTTAACTCTTGAAGCGCTGAATAAGTTGCAAAGATCAAGATCAGGTGGCACAGAATGTGCCGTTTGATTAGGTTGTATGTTGTTTGTTATCAAGCCAAGTGTTTTAAGCAACACTATCAGATGGGCAAACAGCATAGAATCAGCTGGCGATTTCTGTGCTGGCTCATCTGGCTCTATGCTGTTTACACAAACACTTTTTGTTGTGCTTAGCGCTGTAAGAGTTAAATAATTATATAAATTATATTATCTGGGCTTCATCCCACATTTAAGCAGCGGTCACATTTACGGTCACGCACGGCACGTGGTTGCCTGTAAGAGGATATGACCGTAGTTGACCTTAGTTAAACTTAGTTAACCGTTGAAGTAGTGTTAGCCACATTGTTAATCGTTGTGCCATGTTACTACAGTAAACACTACTGTCGATGTAGGATCAACTAGGGTTAACTACGTTTACACTAGGGTCAAATAGGTCTACTATGTTTAAACTACGGTCATAGTCCTATAGACTGTCCATAGAGATAGTTTGAACATGTTCAAAAAATGGGGCTAACTACGGTCAAACCATAGGTTCGAACAAATTAAAAACTACATTTAACTATGGTTAACTACCTTTACTACGGTTAACTAATGTCAACGGTCATCAACCACTACGGTCAACTACGATCAACTACGTATAAAAACTATGATGTGACCGCGGCTTAAAGGTCCACACCTCTCCACAAAAACATCAGAGCCAACGAGCTTGATTAATATAAGTTTAGACTTGCTTAAAAATCATTGTAAAATAATTAAGTTTAAACTTTGCTTTCAATCTACTGCAAATATAAAACAGTATTTGGTCGTATTCTATTTACATATAGTAGCCTATGTTGGCTATGTAAATCGGTGATCGCCAGATCGGAAGTGTCTGCGTGTTCGACAGGTGCTATGTCAGTATGTGCACTCCGGCTTTGGCATGATTTCGTACAATAATATTATTTAATACCATTTGTTGGCGACATAATTATAATCACACCTTGTAGTCATAAAAGGTTTGGCCAACAGTGCTTAATTTATAATTTCAGATGAACTGTTGCTGGTGGGATGGTGTACCTGTGGAAGTAGCAGCCATGATATTTGCGATGATTCCGCTGGAAGAAGTAGTGACCACGCTTCCACGTGTATAAACGATGGTATGAGATTGTTATGTCCAACTCGTTTTGGACACAGTACACCAATGTGAAAATTGTGACTCCTTCACCAGTTGATCTCTCAAATATTGTACAGCACATGTTGAGACTGCGAGTATTAATTGTTTTCGGGCACAGTCAAGATTCGCTTGCAGTTCTTCCAATTTTGAAACCCGTGCTGTCGCGCTTGGAACGTCTAGAAGTTACAGGTGTAAACTTTATTTTCGAACAACAACTGCATCTAGCCGAAAATCTACACTCCGCCAAAACACTTAGTATCACCAATGCAACTCCTGTTGGTCCGGAAGACTTTAAGTACATGGTGTCAAAAATGAAAAACCTCAGAAATATAAGTGTCAGCATTAAACGTTCAAAACATCAATGGGCCAAAGTGATGAATGAAAATGCAGGTCGAATTCGCTTTGGTCATAATATGGTGGACCAAATACCAGGCTCTCTTCTTAAATACAATTGCTTAATGTATCACATGTAAGGAAATGATAGGGACTGAGTAAGGCATGAACAATCAGTTTAAATGGTTATGCAACTTTGTATTGAGACCCTTTGTGGTGCAATACCGTGAATACTTTGTGAGAAGTTGACAGTTTAACGTGTATGGCCAAAATATGGCTGTTGTTTGTATTACTAGTACTACACATTATATAGTGTTACATTTCTGTTTAGTATGTTACTTTGTTGCAGTTAGTTTAAACATAGTTTACTTTCAAATAATAAGTGTTGATGTTAATTATCATGTGGGTGTTTGGGTGAGCAAGTGGTAGTGAGCAAGTGGTAGTGAGCAAGTCGTGGTGGGTGAGCAAGTGGTAGTGAGCAAGTCGTGGTGGGTGAGCAAGTGGTAGTGAACAAGAGGTAGTGAGCAAGAGGTAGTGAGCAAGAGGTAGTGAGCAAGTGATGGTGAGCAAGTGGTGGTGAGCAAGAGGTAGTGAGCAAGAGGTGTTGAGCAAGTGATGGTGAGCAAGTTGTGGTGAGCATGTGGTGGTGAGCAAGTTGTGGTGAACAAGTGGTAGTCGGTTTGATTTTAACTGCTAATACAGATTTTATACATGTGTGTCCAAAACAGCTACATGACAAAGCATGTCAATTTTACGAAAATAAAAGTTCATTGAATATGACCAGTGTTATTTCTCTCATTTAATATGATTGTCTTACAACTTTACAAGTCATCTGAATACTCTACTGATCAAATCTGCCCGTGTCTGTCTTCCGTCATGCATGTTTTCCTCCGGTTGCTCATCATCGGTGTCAGGCATCAACTCATCATCGTCGGCATCGTCATCTTCATTACAATTGGGCAAAGGTAGTCGATTTTTGGTGCAGATATTGTGTAAGATCCCTGTAGCCATAATAACGTTAACACATCTTCCTGGAGAAAATGTGAGGTACCCACCAGACTTATGAAGGCATCGGAATCGCATTTTCCAAATGCCAAAAGTTCTTTCTACAGTACACCTTGTCCTTTTATGTGATGCGTTGTACCGACGTTCAGCTGCATCACGGGGTTCGTGGATTGGTGTAAGAAGCCATGGTTTCAAAGGGTAAGCACTATCGCCTAGTAACCAACCATCTTGTATGCGACCGGTTTCAAACCATTCTGTAACTTCACTATTGGCAAGGACAAAAGCGTCGTGACTAGAACCGGGCCAACAAACCACTAGGTTTAAAAACATATTGTTTGAATCAATCGCAAATTCCCTGGATATTCATTGCATGATATCCTTTACGTGTAACATATATGTGTTCATCGTCAAGGGGAGCTTTAATTGGTATCAATGAACCATCCACTGAACCAAGAATTTTAGGAAATTGGCCAACTTCGAAGAAGCCTTGTTTTACAATTCGCTGTTCTCTTTCAGTAAGAGGAAACTTCTTCGTTGAGGCGCCGTGTTATGAAAAACGACACATCACGTATACACCTTGAAACTGATATAATGCTAATTCCATGCCCATCAGCAAGTACTGATTGAAAACAACCCGTTGCATAGTATCTCAGAGCTACTAGTACTTGCAAGGATACCGGAAGTGCACCATGTCTTCGAGTCAGGGCTGGGGTGAATACATTAGGAAAGTATTTGAATACGAATACGAATACTCTGGAAATGTATGAATATGAATACGAATACTCTGTTTTATAAATGTATTTGAATACGAATACGAATACTTTAGTAATGTATTCGAATACTTTTTTGAATACTTTTGAATACATTCTCTTTGAATATTATATATGTATGACTAAACAAGAAAAAAACTAAAACAACAACATCTCATATATATATATATATACAATGTTTATTTTAGTTTATAATCTTCTGTACATGAAATCAGATATGGGCAAGATTCAAACTACTTCACAACCAACCTATACCATTTACATATATCAGTGTTTTAAAATATTGGTGTATTATTTATTCAACATGTTTTAATAGTATCACAAAACAAATAAACATTTATAGCACAATTATTAGAGAAGTTTAATTGTGAGAGACAGCATAGTACAACTAATTCAGCACATAATAATATAGCAAGCACATACAGGGCCTGCTCTGGTTCTTATTTTTTTGTAGCCAATTATTTTTAGCCAAATCTGTGCTTCCTTTAGCCAATTCCGACGCGCGCCATTTCTCCCAAACAGAGTTATTATAGTATATTTATTATAATATATTTTAATGTGTCATGCAATTGTATCACCTAAATGATGTATGCCCTTAAACTACAACTGAGGTAAGAGTTACATTTGCCGTGATACATTACTTGACAAGTTGTGTCAACTTTTATTTTCAGAATCATTTTAAAATGCATTCCCAGGGTTAGACAGTTAGACTAGTGCTGCATGTCAACTGTGCACATTTTATTACATCACATAAGACATTTGATCTTTCGGGTTAATGGTGTAAACAAGATTTATTTGATTGACAGGGTACTGCTGCTGAGATCAATTAACACCTGTCACTTATATTGCCAATACTGTAATACCTCGCAGTCAGTCAGACATACCCTGCATAACTGCTTTCATTTCAATTCACGTCTTGGATATGGCCAAGATGTTCGGGCACGTTTATTTAACTGATATAGTGAATTTAGTTTTAATTGTCGTTATGTATAGTAATCTGAATGTTATACATGGTAGATGCTACCTACAATGTGTGTGAATCTAGTCATTACGGGTAGAAATGCTCTGTTAAATTATTGTTTACAATTGAATTGTCATATGATTTTGCGACTGTAGAAAATCACCGAGTTACACTGATTCATTGATTCGTTAATGAGAACTCCACTTGTATCTTGTAGGTACACTTTTATTTAGTGTTATTGCCAAATAACACTGGAAACTGTAAAGCACAAGCGTTATTAGCCGACTTTTCCTTTTTCATACGTGTTTCACAGTATCTGATCTGCATCAGCCATTTTGTTTTTCATGGTGAATAGTCGCTAGGCGACCTGTGTAAATACTGAGTGCAGTTCGTTGTAGTTTGCAGACCGACTCGGGTGAATTATTTAATATGTACAGTTTGAATATGCTACGGAAACGTAAATTTGAGGTTATTATTCATGTTTATGTGTTTAGTTCATGTTCTTATTGCTCTCATTGGGTGTTTCAAGCGAGTTTTAGTCACGCGCACCTGTCCCACACATAAATCTGTGGCCACCGAGTTTTGTGTGGAGCGTCCTTCCACAGCTTTTACTGTGGGATTCACCGCCACACTTGTGGAATTCACCAACACACCTGTGGCCACACATAGTTGTGTGGGGATATGGTCTGAGGGTATATAAGCACTGCAGTAGTTCATTCTAGACTCCGCAGCTCCTAAAATTTTCATAGCATATCCGTTTCGGAACTTTCGGCCATAATAAACTCTAAGGTGTGCTATTTCGTTAACAATTTAACAATTCAAGTAGTGATTTTTGGGAAATGGTTGTGAAACTTGATAGTAACATTTTAGTTGTTTATTAGATAAATTATTTATGAAATAAATAATTGTTTGTCTATTGTTCAATGCCAAGTTCTGGGTACTGACAGCTTGTACAGTGCATATGACGTTGAACTACTGTGCGAATAGTTGGTCACAGCATTTTCTGTTCGCTACTAAATAAACATTATAATTATTAGAAACAGTCTAATATTCTTTGTCCCCCCCCCCCAATAAAACATTGCGGAGTCACCCCCAACAAGGAGACCAGCGTCGGAGAGTGTACTGTTGAAGCGGGGTTAACGTCACACGGGCGTATCAGGGACAACAGCCGTTTACCTCCCAACATCTCTGTCGTCGTCGACTGTACTTACGGCCAAGTACAACGTAGTCACGTACGTGCCACAGATCGGCCCATCCACCGGCGCGTAACAATACCATTGCTCTATGCCAAATAAACATCCTGTTTTGATGGGATTACTCTGATTAGCTGTCAGGTTTAAAATTGGAATATTAAATATAATAAATGCCATGGCATGTGGTAAATATCTATTATTTCTTTGATCACAATTTCCAATTTTCTAATATTTAACAGATTTTTGTCGTTTTTATCATTTTAGCCAAACTGAGATTTTATTAGCCAATTTTGCCATATTTTAGCCAATGGCTACTTGGCTATTGCCAGCGCGGGCCCTGACATAATAAAAGTCAAGCCACACACCTGTCATTAGCACAATTGCACAAATTTTCTTAATTAAGGATATTGCTCTGATCTTTGAGCATATCCATAAATTACACCTGTAAAAGCTAACAACAGCAGTAATTATTTTCTTAATTAAGGATATTGCTCTGATCTTTAGTAATTATGCTATAGAATTATTGAAGGTGTTATCATAAACCTGCTCACCTATTGACCAGGGTCACCTATGATGAACTCATGTTTTAATACCTTTTAGGAATATTAGCTGTTTGACATTTAAGATTAACTCCTATAATATAATAATTCAATGGAGATAATCATAAGATTTCCTCAGCAAAGTTTAAAATCACTGATTCTGTAATTAAAATGTTATGGAGCTAATTTCACAATTTTCTCACCTGCTTTTAAAATATTAACAGAATAATTATCAAGGACAATTAATTAAACAATTTATTTATAGTACTAATTAAAATATTTAGAAATTATAGATTAATTTATAGTGTCTGCTAATCTACAATAATAAAAATAGTAATTTTCTAGTGATATATACTTTCAAAATTAGACTTTGTTAATTGTCACTTTTTATTGCATAGATGACTTAATTATGATGTTTAAAAAGTAACATGCAAAAGTATTCAAAAAGTATTCAAAAAGTATTCATGAATACAGTGATATTTCAAATGTATTCGAATACAATACGAATACTTGTATTAAAAAAGTCATGAATACTGAATACTTACGAATACTGAAGAATCAGTATTCGAATACAGATGAATACTGAATACGAATACCCCAGCCCTGCTTCGAGTAGGGCGGCTTAGGTCATTATCCAGAACCTGACAAAGGTTAAAAATAGAATGGCGGTCAAGTCTGTATTTCCGTAACAACTCAGTGTCATTCATGTAGTCTACTGGATTTCGACGGTCTCTCATTACGGGTGGAACCCTCCGGCGGCGCTGCAAATCCGCTGCCAGTAGCACATTCTCCAACTGCTTCTCCAGGTGAAAAATGAAGAGTTGTATACATGTAATGTTTGTTACTAGAACCTGCATATTTGTTCAACATGCATACCCATATAAGGGTATATAGGCCTATGCATCCATATATTCTCGCAGCTCACTCATGCATACATTTTGAAAGTTGACTTATACTACATACATGTACTGTTTACTGGCAATTTGTAATGTTTTCACTATTTTCAGCCGGCATTTGTATACATTCATATAATTTATAGCAGCATTTGTTGTCAGAGAATTAAACTCTTTTTTTTATAAAAAGCTTAGAAAACTATAATATTTACCATAAATTGAGGTTCCACACTGCGCTTGAACGTCCTGGTTTTCGGCTAACGAATGCTCAACCACATGTCATTTATTATCGTAGGCTAACGATACAATCGTTAATGGAAATGGAAATAACGAATGCTTTTAGGCAGGTTAGATGGTAAATAACGAACGATAGCGTAACCAGGCCCTAACGAACAATCGAACATCGTAACGCTAACGAATGCTTCTGGTTACTAACCCCAGGTCGTACAACTGGAGCGGGTCGGGGATCGGGAAGCCGCTGTAAACCGTCGTATTGACAAGCACGATAATAAGTTTATCCGACTTACCACTCAAACGGCAGAACTTGACCTGGAGCTTCAAATCCTGGGGACGACCAGCTATGACGGCGTTCTGATGTGGAAAATACGGGACTGCACTAAGAGAAAGCAAGATGCTGTGGCTGGCCGGACATTGTCACTATACAGTCAGCCCTTCCACACGCACAGAAATGGATATAAAATGTGTGATAGGGTCTATCTGAACGGGGACGGTATGGGTCGGGGTAGTCATCTAAGCCTTTTCTTCGTGGTGATGAGAGGGGAATATGACAGTCTGTTATCCTGGCCATTCCAACAGAAGGTCTGTATGACCTTAATGGACCAGGAGTCCAAGCAATGTAACCACTTCGACTCCTTCAGGCCCGATCCGAGCAGCAACAGCTTCAAAAAGCCTACAACGGACCTAAATATTGCCTCCGGGTGTCCTTTATTCGTTTCACACGCGAAGCTGGAGACGCCCTCGTACCTCAAGGATGATGCGATTTTCATCAATATTCAGGTGGACATCGCGCATCTCAATCATCCCTAACCGCGCGAGTGAGCTAAGTCCCGCAATGGGAGAATTATTTTTAGGCGCCGGATGACCTAACTGTAACGTGTGTTGCTTGTGGTCCGGGAGTCACTGGTTTCGACCCCCGCTCCGTTCGTATGAGACTCGCCCAATCCGAGAAATTACATAACGGCCCAGCGGGCTGGCTATTTACGGGAACGGGGAACCGTCGAAAAATAGAGACAACCCCTCGGTTTTTTCACACAGCAACGTGAGCTAAATTTCGCTGAGAAGGTCGTCAATGTAGTCATCGAGAGTGGCATCTAGATTCGGTTGAGTCACGCTTTCTGCGTAGGCGCCGGCGACCACGGTTTCGGTCACGGGCGAGGGTCTGGGTGACGAAGATCTTCCCCGCCAACGCTTTTTCGTCGATGTTCTGGGTGCGGAGGAAGCGGACCAGGTCGACGTGAACTTTGGGGAACGCGTCGGGGGACTTCAGGATCTGGCGCATCGCAGCGGGGACGGTAACGTTTGAGGTGCTGCCGCAAGCACCCGGGAGAGCCTCGAGGAAGGCTTCGAACCCTTTTGTGAAACGGCGGTACCACTCTTCGAAGACTTGGGGGGTCGCTTTGCCTTCTCCCTGAGCGATCTCCCAACAGATGCAGGCGTGTAGTGCCAGGACTAGAACCTGGCTGACCGGGGGCTTGCGCTCGGTGAGTGTATCGCGGACGACGGTGGCGACCCGCCGAAGAACTATCCGACGGTCAACCGGACAGTTCTTCGGGACGCCGGCGAGGCTGGACGAGATGCGTTCCCAGTCGTCGCTGAAGGCGTCGGCGAAAATGGACGGGCGGCTACCACATTCGGAGTATGTAAATAACACGGGCACCTAACTTTTTAGTGTAAGGCATGGAAGGACTGGTAAAAGCTGTGAGCAGTTTTAACATGGCAGAGCGAAAACGTAGTTTTGTTGAAACTTTTTTGAGTGAGGAAGCACCGGAAAGCAGCGCATCCAAAAGTTCAACCAGAATCAAGTTGGCATGTGCTAAAAACCGTAAAGAGAAAGCGTACCAAAACATGATGAAGACAAAAGAACGTATCACAGCTATAGTATCCAAGATGCGTGAACAGGAAGCAGAGTTTGAGGCTGCCAAAGTGGAGGTGAACAGATTAAGGAATATCCTACAATGAGATGATAGTGAACAAACTCCTACATTTTTCGGCCGCTAAAATGGCAGCGGTCCGTGGTTGAGCTCTGCTCCCATCTACTCCCATCAACTCAAAGACAGTGAGACAAGTGACAGCTAATACAGATGTTTATAAGTTCTCCTTTATACCACAGACCATACGTGATTGGAACATTTTACCGGACTCGAAACTCATGGACTTTGTGAAGAAACAGAAGATTGACGAGGACACGGAACACACAACAGAAGAAACCACACATCAAACACCACATACATGTAACCGAGAACCAGAAATAACAAGGAAAAACTAGGTCACGCGCATCAAACAAAAGTACAAACAGGCCACACCAAAGACTGACATTCTAGCCAAAAAATTCTACATGAGGGGAGACATTTCGACGCCACTACCTCAGAAGAGATACGCCAACAAACATGGACCTGGCTATGTTATGCAAACAGCCTTGATAGCAGCATACAGACTGTTAAAAAAAGAGCACACAGAAATGAAGATGGGATTTACGAAGTTCACAACTCTCGGGCCAAAGAATGTTAGACGCCTGACACACCGCCATTGGATATATTGTGTATGCACTGTATGCCAAAATATCACTTACAAATTACGAGCTCTTAGCAGATTCATGGCAGGAAAGGCCCCCAAAGACTTTGACGAACTACTGAATGTTGTTATGTGCCGCAAGAGTGATGCACAACGTTTTCACGATGCACAATGCATATTTCAGTTGTGCGAGAAATGTAAAGATTCCAGGTTAACTGACCACCTCGGAACAAAAGAAGAAAACACAATGGTGACCTGGAATCACTGGGAGAGAGTGGTTGAGGATGGGAAGGCAAGAAGAGTCATGAAGAGCAAGCGAGAAAGGGTATCGAACATGATCGAGGAGCTTCAGTCTCATGTTGATGCGCCTGTGCAGGGCACCAGCTTTGGCGAACACTTGTTTGTTGGGCAGTGGCAACAGAGGCAGTTTGCAGAAGTGAAGAAAAACCTGCCCACAGACTGTGTCTTGCTTACACTGGACTTCGGCAAAAATCGACCAAAGAGAAGACAAACTAGCTATTTAAAGACATCAAATTTGCAAAAGTGACTGCAAAAAAAGGATCTTCGATTTAAACAAGGAAAGCTTGGCGAATGAAATATTGAAAGTGTCATCAATTAACATGCAATGACCTCCTGACGAATTCACTACCATCAACTTTTCGGGAAAACCATTAAAAAAAAGACAGTTTTTCAGCGTTAGATCATCAATGATACCAACAATTATACATACAAACATTATAATGTATAAAAACCACCATAAACAAGTATATATACAGCAAGTGAGCAGGACATTAAGCAAATAGATTAGAATATTGTTAGTGTCATTGGTCAACGTTTTGCGAATGGAAACATGTCGGTGACTTCAGTGTTAATTGGAAAATGGAAATACATACATGTAAAACAAGTTTATCGATGGAACCTTGCCAAACTGTATTCTTAACTGCGACATGTCTGGCAAATGAAAGATCAATTGGTGTAAGTACAACGAATGTCCTATCACAAGTGGATTGCTGCCAACTTTGACTGATTGATAAATCTCTAACAATCGATCCTCAGAATACCCGATGTCATTTTCTCATGAACAGTCATAAAAAATTAAATTATCTAGGACAGTAGATACGATAGGATAGGTATGATCGCAATCGTTATCTACGGTGTATTTGACTCCCAACATTAGGACAGTCCGGTATACAATGTAAGTATGATCGCAATCGTTATCTACGGTGTATTTGACTCCCAACATTAGGACAGTCCGATATAGGTATGATCGCAATCGTTATCTATGCTGTATTTGACTCCCAACATTAGGACAGTCCGGTATACAATGTAAGTATGATCGCAATCGTTATCTACGGTGTATTTGACTCCCAACATTAGGACAGTCCGATATAGGTATGATCGCAATCGTTATCTATGCTGTATTTGACTCCCAACATTAGGACAGTCCGGTATACAATGTAAGTATGATCGCAATCGTTATCTACGGTGTATTTGACTCCCAACATTAGGACAGTCCACAGTATTAGGCAGAGAGCCGTCGGAAAACTATCACCTAATAAGACGGTCAATTATATTGGCGACGGTTACCGACGGCCAGTTAAAAAATGGCTGATAAGTTTGTTTTTTTTCTCCGAGACCTCACTAGGTTTGTTAACATATATATGCAGCTGTAAAACAATGACAAGAACTGGACCCTATAATAGGCTAATATTGTTCGCAATTCCTTTTTGAGAGGCTTTCCCACCCGGGCTTTCCCAGTTTCTGCCGCATTTCGATCACGTCAGTTCGCCGTTCTCACATCGAGTCCGTGCGGCAATTTCCGTCATCATTCGGGTCCCGCTCTGGGGCTGGACTTATTTTTTTAGACTCCCATTTTGATATTTCTGCCTAATACTATGGGACAGTCCGGTACACAATGTAAGTATGATCGCAATCATTATCTACGCTGTATTTGACTCTAACATTAGGACAGTCTGGTATATAATGTAAGTATGATCGTTATCTACGGTCTATTTGACTCCCAACATTAGGACAGTCCGGTACACAATGTAAGTATGATCGCAATCATTATCTACGCTGTATTTGACTCTAACATTAGGACAGTCTGGTATATAATGTAAGTATGATCGTTATCTACGGTCTATTTGACTCCCAACATTAGGACAGTCCGGTACACAATGTAAGTATGATCGCAATCATTATCTACGCTGTATTTGACTCTAACATTAGGACAGTCTGGTATATAATGTAAGTATGATCGTTATCTACGGTCTATTTGACTCCCAACATTAGGACAGTCCGGTACACAATGTAAGTATGATCGCAATCATTATCTACGCTGTATTTGACTCTAACATTAGGACAGTCTGGTATATAATGTAAGTATGATCGTTATCTACGGTGTATTTGACTCCCAACATTAGGACAGTCCGGTACACAATGTAAGTATGATCGCAATCGTTATCTACGCTGTATTTGACTCCCAACATTAGGACAGTCCGGTACACAATGTAAGTATGATCGCAATCGTTATCTACGCTGTATTTGACTCCCAACATTATCGCGATTACTTTGGAAATAACACATACATGTGTTTACAGGGATATGTCAACATTATATTTATTTTATATAAATAATTGATTTTTAATTACAAACAGTGCAACATTAAATGCGTGTAATTTGTGATCCTTATATATCAGGTATTCTGGCAAGTATGATAAATATATCAACAAACGTACTTGAAATTAATGGTGGAAAATGAGACGGTAAATAGTTTCCAGAAATGTTCAAAACACAGTCGAAATATAACTGATGGGAGGTAAATATGAATAAAACTTACAAACTGATCCGTGACATCACCAAATTGAACAGCCGTGAACTCCGTGACTCGGAACAGTAATCTGAAAACCCCACAAAACGTTCACACTGAAATCCAATCCTAACTCCATTCCAAGAATATTCCCCGTCTGCATTAAACACACGATGATTCATCATTTTCAGGTACATGTACATGTGTCGCACTAAAATGTTATTAGCCTTTTTACACACACATGTTTCTACGTGCTGTCATTATTTCATTTATGTTCCAACACAGTCAAGACAGTATTATATAACAATGCAAAACGGCCACTTTTCATAATCCACAATAAAGTGCACACTGATGGTGATCTGTGTTCGCTAATTGTAGTTAACGCACATGTTTCTGCTTGCTGTCATTATTTTATTTACATTTGTATGTTCCAACACAGCTAAGACAGTATTATATAATGAAGCAAAAGAGCCACTTTTTCTTCAAAACAATCCACAATAAAGTGCACAATGATGGTGATCTGTGTTCGCTAATTGTAGTTAACGCACATGTTTCTGCTTGCTGTCATTATTTTATTTACATTTGTATGTTCCAACACAGTGAAGACAGTATTATATAATGAAGCAAAAGAGCCACTTTTTCTTCAAAACAATCCACAATAAAGTGCACAATGTCACTTCTGTGTTGATGTTTATCTGTTTTCGCTATTTCCCATCACTGACATCCACTATGACACTTTTGTTTGTTCACATGCCGAATGATACAGTATCACCCAACATCTATGACCATTCATCCACTGTGAATAAATATTCCTGCAAAACACAATATAAATCCTTGTTATTACGTTTATTCTACATACAAAGACTGAAATTAAATGGTAATGTGTAGGTTTTCCATTAAATATCGTTATTATTCATTAAAAAGGCCTTTTAAAAATTAACAACGACAACTGCCTTATACCTTGCCAAACGTATATGTACCTTCATTATCATGATTCAGCTTGTTTACCCTCGCCGCTGGTGAGCCATGTGGAATACCATTAATAAAGGATGAAATGTCAATGAGGGACCTCGCTTGTTTTTCTATTACTTCCCTTGGTAGATAAAGTCTGATTTATCCCTAAATGCACAGCGGTCCTTTCAGTTGGAAGCCTTTGCTTTTACAGTTGTTCCCTAACCAGATGTTGTGTATGATAAATGTGATTTTATCCAAATATTGAAATGTCGTAGCTTGGCATCTTTAACTCAATAAGTGTGTAATATGTTTGTTCTATACATAATTACGTTTAATACCAATTTAAACTATGCATAAAAAAGCCGCCGTGATTGAAACCCAGTCACAATAGAATAGTAATTTCCAATCTCACGACATGTAAATTACACCAGTGTACTGAACAAAAGTTGTCATTGCCATTAACAAAAGCTGTGAAAACTTTTGTGTGACACGCGCGGACCTGGACACTCGACCAATTGTGTTCGACCCAAAGGTGTTAATTTAAGTACTAATTGATTTCATGGGACAAGTGATCTGGTTCGAGAGTTCCAGTCATCTGTGTTCGAGTCATTGAAGGTAGAACAATATGCATTATATAGAGATTATCGCCGGGACCAGACGACATGTTCGAGCCAACGGTGGTGTTCGAGCCATCCGAGTTTGAGGCAACAAAGTTTGACTGTATATGTACATATTCATATCCAAATATAGAGTAGCAATGACAAGACTGTTGTTGTCCTCCCATAACCTTTCTATTGAAACTGGCAGATGGCACCGTCCACACAGCATTCCGCATGAGGAACGTAAATGCATTTCATGTGATAAACTCGAAGACGAGTACCATTTTCTCACTGAATGTTCCTTATATAATGATCTACAAAATAAATACATTTCAAGGTACTATTGGTTTAATCCGAGTATGTATAAATTGCAAACACTTTTTGATAGTAAAAATCTGTCTGTTATCAAGAAACTAAGTGTATTCATTTATAAAGCTTTTGAGTTACGGTCAGAATTGATATGCTGACTAATTATTATGTTTCATCCGAGTGCAAATTATTATATAATTATGTGCTATTTTGTACAATATTGCATGCATCTTGAATCAATATATATATGCCATTACGTCTTTAAATTATTATTTATGTATGACCATATTACAGTTACAATATACACTTGTCATAACTATGCATAGATGCCTATACATTTCAGTTAAAGTCAATCAGTACAGTACATTGCATATGAATTGCTGAAACTGTTTTGTTTAAGGCCCGAGCTACATAAGTAGTGCTTATACATTTTACACATTGTACATGCTGATGTAAAGGTTTAATGAAATAATTTAAAGTACCTATTCTAAATCTATATATTATTATGCAATGCACCACCGAATTAATACTTGAATTGATTTTTGTATAGTTAACACCTTCTCCGCATGACTATGCATATTTTGGGTGTTGTATGAAACTATGAGCATTACGGTTTGAGTACACTGTTCATGAGAGTTATAAATATTTCTGCCATTGATTGTATGCATTGTCACTGTGTTATTGTCATCTTGTTGCATCACTGTATACTGTATAATATATATGTTTATGTTTGTTGTATGTTCTCATGGGCCTCTGGCTTATTGAATTTGAAAATAAACTATCTATCTATCTATCATATGTCACACATGTGACTACTGACTATGTTACATTACCTTCCTATGCAAGATTTTATCTGGGTACTGGACAACGCATCAGAAGTCACCCACCATACAGACCCAAACCATCTAGCAGTGTGCCAAGAGGAGAAACTGAGAAATTCTCACTTTAGCCTAGACATGCAGGGCACGACAAATTATTTTCAAACTGACTTGTCTGGGACAAGTGACACTGGCAAAATTGACCTGTCCCAATGTCTATTTGAATGTCCCAGTAATTATGCTAAATGTCGAATGATGCTTACTGTACCTGCAGATCAGCAGATGGCCAGGTTGGGCATATCACCAAATGGTATGTTGTGGTATCTATTAGTGTAAGTGAATAGTAGTTTCATAATAATTTGTGTATGTATTATCTTTTGCATAGATCTACAATCTGAAAAGCTTTTGCGATTGGGGTTTACTGTATGTGAGCACTGACTCCACACTATTTTATGCGCACCATCGTGTACATGTATGTACTGAGTGACACATGCCTAATACATGTACAGACCACTTTCCGGGTGAGCATGGATTGATTCAATCAGGAAAGTGTTTGAACCACTAATAAATATCATTTTCTGGCTAACCTTTGTTTCTGCAAGTTTTGGGTATATCCGACAGTACTTTTAGAACAAGATGTTTCTATTCTATTCTATCCAAATTCATCCTGCCACTTTAATTGAAAAGTCCTTTCATGTTTTGAGTCGTATGTTTTATCTGGCGAAAGACAGAGTCAAGATGCAATGCTATTATCGAAGAAAAGGCATATGTTGAAGATCGTGAAATTACCAAAATCATGAAAATGCCAGGAAAGTTACCTTCAATCTGTGACACCAATTTGGAGTGTTACTCTGGAAACTGCAGCAATTGCGCACATCAGAGCTAAGTCTGTTTTGGGGAAGCTGGTTCGGGCTGCTGGTAAAGTAAGTTGAAGACCCTGTAGGCACTACATGTATGTACATCTGTCAATGGAAGATAATGACAAATAATTCCTCAAAGTGATTTTGTTCAGTTTTAGGAAAGCTACCAGACAACAGCTCAGTAGAAGCGATAGAGACATTCTAGGGATATATTACAAGCACCAGGTACGGTACTTAATGATGAAGAACTTGATTATGTAAATGGCCATCTGAATAATGTTAGAGACAACATTTATGCGAGCAGAAGCAACAAAAGAAGTTTCTATGTTAGCCGAGCTTAAGAGAATAGTTACATGTACAATGTATACACATTCACAAGTTTGCATATCGCAATGCTGCTGCTGATGCACGTAGCTAGACGATTTAGAGACCAACAAGGCTACATCTATACACATTCACAAGCTTGCACACCGCAATGCTGCTGCTGATGCACGTAGCTAGACAATTCAGAGACCAACAAGGCTACATGTATACACATTCACAAGCTTGCATACCGCAATGCTGCTGGTGATGCACGTAGCTAGACAATTCAGAGACCAACAAGGCTACATGTATACACATTCACAAGCTTGCATATTGCAATGCTGCTGCACGTAGCAAGACGATTCAGAGACCTACAAGGCTACATGTATACACATTCACAAGCTTGCATACCGCAATGCTGCTGATGATACCCGTAGCAAGATGAATCAGAGACCTACAAAGCTACATGTATACACATTCACAAGCTTGCATATCGCAATGCTGCTGCTGATGCACGTAGCAAGACGATTCAGAGACCTACAAGGCTACATGTATACACATTCACAAGCTTGCATACCGCAATGCTGCTGCTGATGAATGTAGCAAGACGATTCAGAGACAAACAAGGCTACATGTATACACATTCACAAGCTTACATATCGCAATGCTGCTGATGATACCCGTAGCAAGATGAATCAGAGACCTACAAAGCTACATGTATAATAATAAAACAGATAGGCCGGCTTTTCGGATTTTCTGCCAATATCACAGTTTTTCTTGGTATTTAATAAAATAATACAGTTTGAAAAAGTAATCAACGTGTATATGTGTACTATCAATTTATTTATTTATATTTCGGGTTTTACGCCTGCATCAGCACCATTTTGGGCTATATCGCCGGCGGGCAGTTTACCTAACAACACCTTTCCTGGGCAGGCTCCAACGGTTAACCAGTACTTTGGTGCACCAACCTCCGTAAGAAACTGCCAACTTTTTCATATAAATGAGACACGGTCTGAGCGGGGCTCGAACCCGTGACCATCAGTGATGATAGGTTACAGTGGTATACAAGTCAGCGACCATAACCATTCGACCACGGAGGCGGACTTTATTAATTTATGACATAACGTCAGGGTAGGTATTTGGAGCCAAGGACTGGAGCTGGTTTTTCCACATGTATATATGACATTTGTGAGCAAAATATTTAGAGCCCAGGCAACAGATACTAGTACATGTAGGGTTCATTCTAGGTCAGAATTTTTGGGAGAAGTGAGAAAGCGCGTGATCGCTTCCTTAAATGGTGTTCTTTAATATACTTCTGCAAAATAGGGTTAAAATGCACAGTACAACCATTAAATACAACATTTGAATAGAAGGAATGCTTTATAATGGGCCAGTGTATACTAGACAAAAATCGTAAAAACCAAAAAATATTTATTTTTTTTAGGGAGAAGTGCCCCAGAGGGCGAAGTCAGGATCCCTAGGGCGACAATTTCGCCCACATCGCCCACATCGCCCTCTAAACTGATCCCTGACATGTACATTTTTCTTCAGCTTAATGCATTAGAACAATTTATGAAGAACAGAGCACTTACCATTAAACACCATTAAATCTTGAGGTGCAATACACATGTACATGTATGCACGTAACTGCTTAGCTGTTCACTCCCAAATACATCTACATTTGTGCAGTATGGCCTGTGCAAAGTCCCCTAAAAAGAAATTCACAGCTGTTGGTACAGTTATCTTCCCTGCTAGGAAGACTTAGCAGCAAATCAATATCACGCAATGTCAAATAATACGTGTATGCAAAGGATACCAATATCCAACTGATCATAGCACTTAATGCAGTCTGCCCAAACTCTGCATTCACCATTTACAATTGGCTGTCCGATTAGCGCGCTCGCTTCTCACCAATGCAACCCAGGTTCGATCCTCGGACCGGAAAGTATGCGAGATGGTACGGTGGTCGCCAGATCGGTTTTCTCCAGGTACCTCCCACACGAATGACCACATATACGCTTTCATCCGCGCCAACGAGAGTGATTAATATAAGTTGTTAGAACTTGCTTGGTAAGCTTGGATGTGTAGCAGAGATTCTAAACTTTCAATTTTATTTCATTTGAAATTTAAATGCAAAATATAGAGGGATGAGGAACATGGCAGGGTTCCCTCTGTCTGAATGTTTGTCAGCGCCACTTCTGTCGCCAATTGAAAAAACTTGGAGTCAACTAAGAGCCATATAGTTCACAAATAAAGATATGAAGCCACATATTTGACAAAACATGTGCCGAAAAAGAAAAACAATTAAAAACAAAAAGTTGTTTTTAAAAAAAAGTTGCCCCAAATATTTTCGTTGATTCACAATATTTAGCGCCAATTATTTGTTTTTTGTCGCAATTGGTGACCGACAGCGAGAACCCTGCATGGGTAATACATGTCTACACATGTATATCTATGGTGTTTAACATTTTGAAAAACTACTATAGTACAAACCCTCATAAAGACAACCCCTATATGAAGACAACTCTGCTATTAAGACCACCTTTTTTCAGTCCCATGGTGGTCTTTAAATAGGGGTATTACTGTACATGTATGTAAATGTATGTACATAGTCAAACCTGTGTTAGTGGGCACCTCCATTAAGCAACCAGTTTCCAGATTCCCAATATGTTGTTTTATTACACACTACCTCTATTAAGCAGCCACCTGTGTTAAGCAGCCACTTTCTGTGATTCCCTTGGCTGGCTGCTTAAGGCAGGTTTGACTGTACATACACAGGTATATTTTGATATACCTGCTGATTTCTGGTATATTAAATCCAATTTCTGTTCTATTCAGCTTCATGTGTTCACAATTTGAACTGGCATTGTACATGTAAGCAATAATCAACTTTTAGTAGCAAAGGAGCAGTCGCTGTTCTGTATAGGCTGATTAGCTATATGTATTTATGAGATTATTCTTGTGATGTTTTACACATACATTATGTGGCATCCGTGGTCCAGTGGTAGAGCATCGGATTTGGAATCGAACAGTCCCGGGTTCGATACTCGGTCAGGCCACGTATGTAGTGTCATTGAGCGCACCTCACACACATTGCTTAGTACTGGTTAACCACTTAGGTCGGCTAAGCTTGCCCAGGAAAACATGTCTACGTCCCCCGCAAGGGGTTTGACATTAATGGAAAATACATTTGTATATCCATCATGACGAAGGCATTGATAATGCTTGCAGGTAACAGAAACTTGTCTTAATAACTAAAATGATGATCTTCAAATAATTGGATTTTAGTATTGCCTACATCACTGAATAGATAATATATCTTATCGAGTTCTTTATTCTGATATGAATCAGTATGATAACAAATGTGAACCAATACCATTTAACCCTTTCAACCCCAAGTAACTGACATGGACTGGTGCATGCTATTTTTAGACCAATAAATTAATAAGAAAATTACATTTGGACCAGTTCATTTATCAAAATGGGTAATTTTATCTAAAAATAGTAATAATTATTACTGGCAAAAAAGTGCAGATCCTGATGAGACGGCTCGTTACGAGCCGGCTCATCTGGATCTACACTTTTCATAAGCCTATTTAGAGGCCTGTGGGGTTGAAAGGGTTAAATACCATATTGCTGAACATTAATGTACCATAGCTTGTTCTGGCTGTTGATTGATTAATTAATATACATTTTACGCGACGTCATTTAATGCCCTAAATTCAGACTCCACGTATGTATAAACAGCTGCAACGTTTACTATGATACACAGATACATATCGGTATGTGTCAAGTTATCATCAACGTTTATGTGAATATTACATTATCGTCAACATCCCTGATATCGTGATTTTTCGGCCGTTGTTTATTCACGTGATTTTTGTTTACATCCGGAAGGAAAATGACGTCATTGCTGTAAAAACAGGTTCTTTGGGACTTATGAGTTCACATATTACTTATCAAAGAGCAAACTGCGCTTAAAGCAGATAAATATTCACATTTTATTTGAAAGTATGCAAATGTTGATGTTTTCATTAAACCCATTTATGTGTAGCCTAAAAATCCCTTAAACAGAGGTAAATATAATGAAATATGTGTTTGTTTTTGTAAAATGAGAAATTTCATCGTCTGCTCAGGAAGGTAACGTGGTAGTTATGTGACAATGTCATCATGCGCATTTTACAGGTCAATTCAAATATAGTGTTCCTCTTACAGCGTTTTAACATTTTTATTCAAATATACTATTGGCCAAAATATTTACTATTATGCTAATTCAGTTTCATCCATTTTCTTCACATCCAACTTGGCGCCTCTATTTACCAAGTGCACTAACAAATGCATATCAGCCTGTTAAGAGACATGGGTTTGCCAGTAAAATCGGCAGCAAGACAGTATAGTATGCCATTCTCCACATGATAAAACTGGGTTAGGGTCAAAACGTACCCGAGTCAAAACGTACTTTGGCTAGTGGGTCAAAACGTACCCATATGCCGAGTCGAAACGTAACCCTGGTCGGGTCGAAACGTACCTCTGGACATATCTTATCCAACTTAGTAATATAATAAGTTCTCATCTATAAAAATGACTTTGTAAATAGATTTTGTTGCTTAATATGTATTTTGTTTATAAATTTTATGTGTTAAAATGTATACACTGTAGAATATTTGTTTACACAATAACTTTAAAACCGTTTAAACGTGTATATAAAATGAGAAATAATATAGGAAAATATTGACAACTTTGCAATCATGCTAATGCTATTGAGGTGTAAATGGTTTAATTAATTTAATAGGATCCTTAAGTGAACACGTTTCACTAATCAGCTGATCAGAAGTATTAGCCGAAATCATGCTAATCAGGTGCAAATGTATGTATTAATTAAGTTGATATGATCCTCAAGTGAACATGTTTCACTAATCAAGTGATGAAACAGACTAGTCTTATGAAATACTTAAAACTTTTATCAACTTCGATAATTATTTAACAACTTCGATAATTATTTAACTTCTAACTATTAATTTCACCGATCAGGACGCCATTTCTATGGAACATATCTTATGATATTATGATTTTGAGAAGGTACGTCCTGGTCGGATCAAAGGTACCTGAGGTACGTTTTGACCCGACTTGAGGTACGTTTTGAACTTTTGACCCGGGGGATAGTGTACGTTTTGACTCAGGTACGTTATGACGGTGTATGGTCAAGTCGGACCGTGATCACCTCGGACCACATTTTGTGTGGTCACCTCGAACTATATGTGTGGTCACCTCAGACCATATGTGTGATCACCTCGGACCATATGTGTGGTCACCTCAGACCATATGTGTGATCACCTCGAACTATATGTGTGGTCACCTCAGACCATATGTGTGATCACCTCGGACCATATGTGTGGTCACCTCAGACCATATGTGTGGTCACCTCAGACCATATGTGTGGTCACCTCAAACCACATTTGTGGTCACCTCGGACCACCTATACAAGTCAGCATGGTCATCTCAGACCACCTCTACAAGTCAGCATGGTCATCTCGGACCATCGCAATTGACGATATTTTCCGTAAATGATGTTGAAATTTGGCAAAAAAGAGAGAGATAATGGTGTATTTTAGCAACCAATATCAGGTAAATAATATTTCTATTAGAGAGAAAGTGTAAGTTAGGAAACTATTTTCTTTGATCATGTTAATAGCTTTATTAATTAACTGTTATTAATTGTTTGTCACATTGACTAATTTGTCTGATAACTAATTAAGTGTTTTCTTTGATGAGGTTAATTATACTGTTGACATTAGTAAATTTAGTTCATCTCATTAACAAGTGACTGTGTCATAACTAATTATGAGTGACTAGTATTCACAGATCACTACCATTTTCGATAATTAGGTCTTTAATTTTATCTTGTTAATTATAGTGTTGACATTCTTTAATTATGAGTTAATCGTCTCAAAATGACAATTATTTCTTGTTTGTTTTATAAATAGCAGTCGAAGAAGTGGTGTTGCAACAATTACAGACAGTCATTCATCATGGAAACTGCTACGATTCTGTGTTTATTTTGCGAGAAACCTGTTAAGTCTACAAGGCCATCAGGAATATCGTTGCTCTGCCGCTTCTTCCAGCCGATGACATTAGAGAGAAATATTGCTGAAATATTACTCAAATGTCCACGGAATTTATGGAATTTCGAAAGCTGTTGATGAATTTTTTCTCTCTAATAAAACCTGTTTCGTTATATCTCTGTAAATTACATTGACATTTGACCACCATTTCAGTGAAATATTACACAAATATCCATGTAATTTACGGAATTTCAAAAGCTGTTTGTAAATTCATTGATGATTTCTTTATTAAAACGTGTTTTTTGTAAACTACTTGTTGGATTTTTCTTATTTACCATTTGTTGAGCATGGTGGTCCGACTTGACCACACAGATGGCCCGACTTGACCATGGTCACCACGGTCCAACTTGGATTAGGGTCAAAACGTAACCAGACCAAAACGTACACAAAACAAAAAAGTCAAAACGTACACAAAACCGGGTCAAAATGTAACCACATGAAGTCAAAACGTAACCACAATATATTTAATCTATCAGATTAATAGGACTTTTAAAAAGAAATAATATTTTAAAATGATGTATTTAATTATCTACCAGATTAATATGACTTTTAAAGAGAACTAATATTTTAAAATGATGTTTTACGTACACAAAACAAAAAAGTCAAAACCGGGTCAAAACGTACACAAGTCTAGTTTGCTGATCTGCAACTGTAAAAGATGTAAATAGTACTCAGACATGACATACATTTTGTGGGGAAAAAACCCATTAAACTCGCTATGCCTCGACAACGAATGGTGATAGTGTTACCCATGTGGGTCAAATAAATATGTGCTCAGACATGACATGCATTTTGTTTCAGTACGCCCCGATTTGGGGCATAAGTTGTTACGTGCAAGTTTCTCATACGCCATCAGGTAATCCAGTTCTCATGTAAATCCAGTGCTAAAATTGGTGCTCAGACAGTCGGACACAATGTGCTATTCGTCATATATTCAGACCAAGGTACTTGTTATTGCTCTGTTTCGTTCGTATACATGTGTAAAATATGTTGAATAAAGATTAATAAAAACTTAAAAAGTTATTCATTGTTTACTTCCTATCTCTTATAGAATTATCAAAATGGCAAGTGGTAATGGATGAGTCAATCCATAAGTTAATTGACCACTTATCAGTTTGTCACAAGTCCTGTATGCGGTTGTGGTTGTGGTCTGTCATAACATAGGTGTGAATCTCGCATTCCATTGTTTCCCATTTTCTGTGCTATTCGATGCAAAATTAGTAAAATATTAAACTATGCCATTGTATTTGTCTAAATTATATTAATTTCATAATTTATTCGAATATAAATTATGAAATTTCTATAGTTTTAGTAGATGTAAATTAATGAAATTTAAATATTCGTTTCTTTCTAACAGTTGTTTCTCTAGATCAAAACAACAGCATTTGTAAGTTTAACAATTAACTTACCAAATAAGTAAACATATCAGCATTTTCAAGTAAAAATGTAACCACCTTCATACCCGATGTGTGTACGTTTTTACCTGCAAATCTGGTTACGTTTTTGACTTCAGGTGGTTACGTTTTGACCCGATATTTGTGTACGTTTTGACTTTTTTGTTTGTGTACGTTTTGGTCTGGTTATGTTTTGAACCGAGCCCTCCGACTTGACCGTAATTAGTTATAACCCGATCCCATAAAACGTACCTCATATTGAAGAGTAATCATAATTTGTTGGGTGTTAAATGCCTCAATTTCCAGTAACAAGTATTACTATGCCCAAGGTTAATTAGCATTTTGGAAATTAACTGTAATCAACATTTCTGTTACATGAATGTTCATGGTCGGCCGATAATAGGTACTTTTTTCAACGCCCTGTTGAAATCACAAGCGAGTGAGTGTATTTTATTTTAATGCAAAAATGAACACTTTACTTAGTAATATTATTTCACCTGCTGTAAAACAGACTGACAAGAAGCCATTCACCGAAAAGCCTTGGACAGTGTTGGACGGCCGATTTCCGGTATACGCCAATGGTAATTACACACATTTCTGGAATTTTATTTGACTTTTGTGACTGGTCACATGCAGCATGATACATCATCACCGAACATATGTGAACATCCACTTGCAAAACTAAATCATTGTATTTACAACGCCTGAAATTCAAGTTTAGGCTGAAAGTTTAAAACTGTTGCCCGAAATTCCGAACGAACGAAACGTCTTTTCACTGTATTGTTGTCATCTAGTAGTTTGTCACTGGAATCCATCGCCATAAGGGAGAGAAGAGGCAATGTGGAATTTAAATGCTTTACCTAAAGACACAATCGTAACGGCTCCAGTGGGAATCGAACTTCGGCCTTTCGTACCTGAAGCGAACTCACTTCAACTGCACTATTATGAGTTGCGTCTACGCTGAAAGGCCCTGCAACGTTATTATCCAGATCCAGAGTTCCACACAATTACTAAAGTGCGCATTCGATATTTATTTGGCGCATTCGATAATTCTATATGAACTGCTCGATTTTGGTAGAGGTGGGCTATGTCAGGAGGACGATAGTTGCATCAAATAATAGTTATTGGAAAAAAGGATATTGCTGCTGTAATTAACCTATGGACGCGAGAGAGGAACCATAAGGGATAACCTATTGCCAATACACCGGATGTCTAGTCGGCGCATATTTAGGGAATGGAACATTTCTGTAACACTAGAGGTATGCAAGAAGTTAACCTCTATCCAACTGGCTACTCTTCGCTGGACACCTTTAGCTAGAAACCCTAATATTTGGTTGGCTTTCATTGATGGCACACAATACACCCCTAAAACCATGGTACAAGTGGTACAAAATACTGTGGTGTGTGAAATGTTTTCCTTCGGGAAGTGGAAACAAAATGTTCTAAAATTTTAAAAAGAACATACGTCAGTGAGATAGACATATAGTTGGAGGGGTTGACTTGTCGCCATTTTTTTTAAAAATGGGAGCAACATTTACTGACTTCCACTGGGATGGCAGTGATCATTCATTGTGGGATTTCTAGAATATAACCTGAAGGATAGGGGGCAGTTCTTTCGAGAATGTTTTGAGTATAATTGTCTTTATTTGGTCAGTACCACAAGCCTAATGGTAGTTCTGGTTTGTACAAAGTTGTATACGCCATTTGAACTGACTGTAATATCCTGCATGCCTGGGACGGTTTGACAAGTTGGGTTTCCATATTATGTGTTCTGTATTTGCATATTACAAAGGGGACAATTCTAAGTGTGGATTTAGGGTTAAAGACCGACTGAAACTGCTTGTTTGGCGATGTTGCTCTACCTTTCAGCATGATGAAACTTGTTTTCATAAATTAGGTGAATGATTTGGAATCTGGCTTGGAATGTTAATACGTGAATAAAGTGTATTGGTGTTTGATATGTATGGAAGAGAGGCATCAGCACGGTTTTAGGATGCTTTCAATGTATTGGTGAATAGCCTCTTTTACCTATGTCCACACTAAATGTTTATGGTCCAAGAACGTCTTGAGATTTGAAGACATGTTTGATTTCCTAGCATTTTAACGACTCTGTCTAATCATTCGTTATACACTCATATTGACCCAGGGTAGGTGATCTCTCATCGATGACCGTTTGCATGGAATCCATTTATCTGTCAGCTTATTTAGGTTTTGGAAAACAAATCCCCATAACTCTTCTGTATTTAGTGCGGAATATTCACGTTCGGTGATCATAACATGGTGATAGTCATTTAGTGACTCTTTAAGCCTGCCAATTTGTCTTCTTATATAGGGGAATCATGCGAGGCTCTTGATAACGTAGTCGTGTGGATGTATGTACTTTTATTTCTACTAAGGTGTGATCATTCATGCCGGGTAGAATATTGACCTGATCTACTATTAAAGTAGAATTAATTAGTTGTAATGAATAAATCAAATACAAATGTATATTGTTTTCCGCGGGTGGAGAGATTTATCATTTTCGTTAGGTTGGTATTATTAAAGTCCTATATAATGATGTAATCGTTTATAAAGCTTATTCAACTTAATGTATATAATACTACATATTACACATTCCAAGGAACATTTAACTTGTAGTTTAGCGTTATGTCCAATTCCTTATTTTCAATTGTTGTAAATAACCATGTACATGATAGAAAATGAATATGTTTTTTAAAAAACTTTTCTAAACAAGTTTTAACAATTTATATTAATCACTCTCGTTGGCGCGGATGAAAGCGTATATGTGGTCATTCGTGTGGGAGGAAACCGGAGTACCCGGAGAAAACCCAACTGTCAGATCTGGCGACCACGTACCATCTCACATACCTCCCGGTCCGAGGATCGAACCCGGGGTGCATTGGTGAGAAGCGAGCGCGCTAACCACTGCGCTAATCGGACAGTATGTTTAAACTAACTTTCATTAAGATGTTATAAAATATAAAACTCCAATGCGCCCAGAAATAATATTTTCGGTAAACAAATATATGATATTGATATATAATCAACTTTACGCATGTACATCCATCTATGTAAAATACCCCCTATCATTGTTTCCATTGGATCAGTGTTGACCAACATGATAAACATGTGTTGATAAATAAGAACTCGTACACAGTCAACATACATATGGTAAGTAAACCAGCATGCTCCAATTTAAATGTCCATCATACATATTTATATGTTAATTCCAACGTATTTAAAATGCCGCCTACTATCTAATATTTATAAATGTACCTGTATTGATCACGTGTTTAAATTACTAAGCTATTGTACTTAACTACCAAATATGATCATACAATAAGGTCCGAAGAAAAGTGTTTTTTTCTATGGAATTATTTTTTGGGGAAAAAACGGGTTTGTTTTAAAATAAATTTTTTGTTTGTTAAAAAGTAGTTGAGGTTATACTGTAATGTACGATCATTGACATATTGTGATATATTCTGCTACCCATTTTACTATTCATAAAGAGTATGCCCATTGTAGGCCTAAACCTGTTTGTTGATCTCTGGTGGGAGTTTAAAAAGATATTCATGGTTCATGTTAAAGTGATACATTTACTGCTAAACTTACCTTTTATATAGATTAATGTCTCTATCAAATACTCACATGATTTTTTTATTAGGACCACACCTGTATTAACACCAAATCAGGACATTGGCCATTTGCCGCGGTACACCCAGACCTACTGTACACGTGTTGATACGATGCCGGCAACTATATTATAAACAAAAGTGATTCCCAATAGTATTTCTTCTTTGTGTCTTTGTAATGTTGAGTGCAGAAGCCATGTAGAATGAAGCAAAATGAGGATTAAATGCAGGTACATAATAGTAATTCTGTATTTTATTTTTTAATACCTATTGCCGAGATATATCCATAAATTAATACATCCTATATTATATACAACATGAAAAACATGAATGATATGCTTTGATATAGACGATATAACATATAAAAATCCAATGCGCCTCGAAAACTCCAATGCACACGTTAGTCATGCCGCGCATGCAAACAGTACATTATGAGTTTCACTAAGAACTATTCTGTGGCAATCTGAGCAATCGAACCACTATCTCGTTCAAGTCGTTGGGTATGCAGCATTTTGTTATTTTGGGGTTTAGTTCGCAACGATAGATTAGCTAATGTATATATCTTTCAGCTTTTATTGGTGAAGACCCTGGAGTGGTGCCTCAGACATGTATTTCACCTCTCAGCCACGGATGGGCACCTGGCTAGAACGACCGACCTTCCGCAAGTCAGCTGGATAGCTTCTCACTTGTGAAGAAATCGACAATTCCAGTGCGATTCAAACCTACACCTATGAGTAGAAAATGATTTGACAGTATGCATGATTGCAACCAATCAGCCATGGATTATTGTACATATATCTAGAGTCGTGCAACCAATCAGCCATGGATTATTGTACATATATCTAGAGTGGAAACATCCAGTTCTATAATTATCCATTATTACATATTGTAGAAACACCCAGCTCTATAATTATCCATTATTACATATTGTAGAAACATCCATCCAGTTCTATAATTATCCATTATTACATATTGTAGAAACATCCAGTTCTATAATTATCCATTATCACATATTGTAGAAACATCCAGTTCTATAATTATCCATTATTACATATTGTAGAAACATCCAGCTCTATAATTATCCATTATTACATATTATTACATATTGTAGAAACATCCAGTTCTATAATTATCCATTATTACATATTGTAGAAACATCCAGCTCTATAATTATCCATTACTACATATTGTAGAAACATCCAGCTCTATAATTATCCATTACTACATATTGTAGAAACATCCAGCTCCATAATTATCCATTATTACATATTGTAGAAACATCTTGCTCAGAGTCTCAAGTTGCCGAAATTCTCCTTGCATGCGAGTTTTCAACATAAATTTGAGTGGTCATCATGGCTGGTGTAGAGATTGGGACAGATGAAGTAACAGTCATGTGTGGTGGAGGGTCAGGATATACTGTTAATCTGCATGGTAAGATGGCTACAGTTATAAAACAGTGTTCACCAATCAGCAATATGCTGCATAGTAAGAGAGCTACAGTTATAGAACAGTGTTCACCAATCAGCAATATGCTGCATAGTATGAGAGCTACAGTTATAGAACATTGTTCACCAATCAGCAATACGCTGCATAGTATGAGAGCTACAGTTATAGAACATTGTTCACCAATCAGCAATACGCTGCATAGTAAGAGAGCTACAGTTATAGAACATTGTTCACCAATCAGCAATACGCTGCATAGTAAGAGAGCTACAGTTATAGAACATTGTTCACCAATCAGCAATACGCTGCATAGTAAGAGAGCTACAGTTATAGAACATTGTTCACCAATCAGCAATACGCTGCATAGTATGAGAGCTACAGTTATAGAACATTATTCACCAATTAACAATACGCTGCATAGTATGAGAGCTACAGTTATAGAACAGTGTTCACCAATCAGCAATACGCTGCATAGTATGAGAGCTACAGTTATAGAACATTGTTCACCAATTAACAATACGCTGCATAGTATGAGAGCTACAGTTATAGAACAGTGTTCACCAATGAACAATACGCTGCATAGTATGAGAGCTACAGTTATAGAACATTGTTCACCAATTAACAATACGCTGCATGGTTGGATATTTTATAAGCTATAGCTCTATTAGTATTACCATGCAGATTATTGCCAAGATTGGTTGACAGTTAACCCATTAACACCAAGTAACTCACATGGACTGGTCCATGATATTCATAAACCAATAAATGAATCAGAAAATCACATTTGGACAAGTTCATTTATCAAAATGGGTAATTATGTCTAAAAATAGTCATATCACTGGCAAAATGTGCAGATCCTGATGAGACGGCTCGTCACGAGCTGGCTCATCTGGATCTACACTTTTTGTAAGCCTATTTAGAGGTCTGTGTTGTTGAAAGGGTTAACAGAATATGAGTTCAATACAAATGTCAATGTAGAACTAGAGAGTACTAATTTGAAAATACAGCTGCTGATGAGATTGTTGCATACATAGACGATCTCATTTCTTGTTTTAAGGTGCAACTGTCACATCATGGAAGAACAATGGAAAGGAGATGTTATTCTGTAGGTATGTATCAGGACTTGATAGTAATTCATATGCACATCAATGTAAACATGTAAGTTATGTTAACTTGACTTTCTTTATGCTCCCCCCAACAAGTTAATGGGATGCTCCCCTGAATAAGTTAGTGACATGTCCCCACTAACAAGTTAATGGGATGCTCCCCTAACAAGCTAATGGGATGTTCCTCCCAGACAAGCTAGTGGGATACTCCTTCCAAACAAGCTAGTGGGATGTTCCTCCCAGACAAGCTAATGGGATGTTCCTCCCAGACAAGCTAGTGGGATACTCCTTCCAAACAAGCTAGTGGGATGTTCCTCCCAGACAAGCTAATGGGATGTTCCTCCCTGACAAGCTGGTGGGATACTCCCAAACAAGCTAGTGGGATACTCCTCCCAGATAAACTAGTGGGATACTCCTCCCAGATAAACTAGTGGGATACTCCTCCCAGACAATCTAATGGGATGTTCCTCCTAGACAAGCTAATGGGATACTCCTCCCAGATAAACTAGTGGGATACTCCTCCCAGACAAGCTAGTGGGATACTCCTTCCAAACAAGCTAATGGGATGTTCCTCCCAGACAAACTAGTGGGATACTCCTTCCAAACAAGCTAATGGGATGTTCCTCCTAGACAAGCTAGTGGCATGCTCCCCACAAACAAGCTAGTGGGATACTCCTCCCAGACAAGCTAATGGGATGTTCCTCCCAGACAAGCTAGTGACATGCTCCCCACAAACAAGCTAGTGGGATGTTCCTCCCATACAAGCTAGTGGGATACTCCTTCCAAACAAGCTAGTGGGATGCTCCTCCCAGACAATCTAATGGGATGTTCCTCCTAGACAAGCTAATGGGATACTCCTCCCAGATAAACTAGTGGGATACTCCTTCCAAACAAGCTAATGGGATGTTCCTCCCAGACAAACTAGTGGGATACTCCTTCCAAACAAGCTAATGGGATGTTCCTCCTAGACAAGCTAGTGGCATGCTCCCCACAAACAAGCTAGTGGGATGTTCCTCCCAGACAAGCTAATGGGATGTTCCTCCCAGACAAGTTAGTGGGATACTCTTTCCAGACAAGCTAATGGGATTTCCTCCCAGACAAGTTAGTGGCATGCTCCCCACAAACAAGCTAGTGGGATGCTCCTCCCAGACAAGCTAATGGGATGTTCCTCCCAGACAAGTTAGTGGCATGCTCCCCATAAACAAGCTAGTGGGATGTTCCTCCCAGACAAATTAATGGGATGTTCCTCCCAGACAAGCTAGTGGCATGCTCCCCACAAACAAGCTAGTGGGATGTTCGTCACAGACAAGCTAGTGGGATACTCCATCCAAACAAGCTAGTGGGATACTTCTTCCAAACAAGCTAATGGGATATTCCTCCCAGACAAACTAGTGGGATACTCCGTCCAATACAAGCTAATGGGATGTTCCTCCCAGACAAACTAGTGGGATACTCCACCCAAACAAGCTAGTGGGATACTCTCTTCCAATAGGAAACATTATTACCAATACCTACTGTCTGTCGAACATGCATTAGACACTGCAGAAAAGACTAGTCATCCTGGGGAACAATGTACATTCTATTGATTGTACAAAGTTATACATCCAGATGGACTTGCATATTATTCACATATTCGTAAAGGAGCAGATCAATAGATAAGAGGCAATACACTGGACTCAGAATGAAGGAATTGCATGTTTGATCCTCCGCCCACTCCACCATACCATAACAGGGAATTATAACCTTTCATATACAAATTAGGCTGTCCGATTAACACAGTGGTTAGCGCACTCGCTTCTCATCAATGCAAACCGGGTTCGATCCTCAGACCGGGAAGTATGTGAGATGGTACGGTTGTCGCCAGATTGGACAGGTGGGTTTTCTTCGAGTACTCCGGTTTCCTCCCACACGAATGACCACATTTACGCTTTTAACCGCGCCAACGAGAGTGATTAATATAAGTTGTTAGAACTTGGGGAAAGCCAATAAAATGTTAGCGGGCCCCATAATGTGTAAGTAAAGATGGTGGTGACCCATTAACATAAGAACCCTACTCGGACAACTGAGTAAGTTTAATGTGTAAATAAAGATGGTGGTGACCCATTAACATAAGAACCCTACTCGGACAACTGAGTAAGTTTAATGTGTAAGTAAAGATGGTAGTGACCCATTAACATAAGAACCCTACTCGGACAACTGAGTAAATTTAATGTGTAAGTAAAGATGGTGGTGACCCATTAACATAAGAACCCTACTCGGACAACTGAGTAAGTTTAATGTGTAAGTAAAGATGGTGGTGACCCATTAACATAAGAACCCTACTCGGACAACCAAGTAAGTTTAATGTGTAAGTAAAGATGGTAGTGACCCATTAACATAAGAACCCTACTCGGACAACCAAGTAAGTTTAATGTGTAAGTAAAGATGGTAGTGACCCATTAACATAAGAACCCTACTCGGACAACTGAGTAAATTTAATGTGTAAGTAAGGATGGTGGTGACCCATTAACATAAGAACCCTACTCGGACAACCAAGTAAGTTTAATGTGTAAGTAAAGATGGTAGTGACCCATTAACATAAGAACCCTACTCGGACAACTGAGTAAGTTTAATGTGTAAGTAAAGATGGTGGTGACCCATTAACATAAGAACCCTACTCGGACAACTGAGTAAGTTTAATGTGTAAGTAAAGATGGTAGTGACCCATTAACATAAGAACCCTACTCGGACAACTGAGTAAATTTAATGTGTAAGTAAAGATGGTGGTGACCCATTAACATAAGAACCCTACTCGGACAACTGAGTAAGTTTAATGTGTAAGTAAAGATGGTGGTGACCCATTAACATAAGAACCCTACTCGGACAACCAAGTAAGTTTAATGTGTAAGTAAAGATGGTAGTGACCCATTAACATAAGAACCCTACTCGGACAACTGAGTAAGTTTAATGTGTAAGTAAAGATGGTGGTGACCCATTAACATAAGAACCCTACTCGGACAACTGAGTAAGTTTAATGTGTAAGTAAAGATGGTAGTGACCCATTAACATAAGAACCCTACTCGGACAACTGAGTAAATTTAATGTGTAAGTAAAGATGGTGGTGACCCATTAACATAAGAACCCTACTCGGACAACTGAGTAAGTTTAATGTGTAAGTAAAGATGGTTTTAATGTGTAAGTAAAGATGGTGGTGACCCATTAACATAAGAACCCTACTCGGACAACCAAGTAAGTTTAATGTGTAAGTAAAGATGGTAGTGACCCATTAACATAAGAACCCTACTCGGACAACTGAGTAAATTTAATGTGTAAGTAAGGATGGTGGTGACCCATTAACATAAGAACCCTACTCGGACAACCAAGTAAGTTTAATGTGTAAGTAAAGATGGTAGTGACCCATTAACATAAGAACCCTACTCGGACAACTGAGTAAGTTTAATGTGTAAGTAAAGATGGTGGTGACCCATTAACATAAGAACCCTACTTTGGGAAACATAATGAGTTTTAAGTATGTTTATAGTGTATCTTGTTAAATTGGTATCCATGAAATTCTCTAGAAGTGATATTAAAACAAGTTCGAATTTTCAGCAATTTATGTTATTTTCTGTTTCAGTAAAAAGGCTGTTTTTGATGGAAAGAAAGCTATTAGGGGTGGAATACCACTAGTGTTCCGTGAGTTCTCATTCAAATCTCGGGGTCTTGTAGAGAGGTAAAATGGTAATATAATAGTCACATGTTGACTGTAGTCCAGTGGTAACATGCTGGACTGGTAATCCAGGGATCACAGGTTTGATCCCCCATCCGACCCTAATAAAATTAACAGTCTTTCAGATGGGACTTAAAACCGAGATCTCGTGTCGGTGCTGTACACCGTGCATGTAAAAGAACCAGAGGAGACTCTGGGAATGGGTCTCTGTCTGTATCATTGCACTATCCTCCAAAAATCTAAAATGACTAATCTCTTCAGGAGGTGTCGCTCATATGGGCAACCAGTAGCGACGATAAATAAACGTAAAGCACACACCATGTTTACATATTATATGCAGAACAGATCTTTCTAATTCAAACCTGATAATCTTTTCACAAGATTTTATTAAAGAGACCGTATTACCAATTATTTGTGTGTATCCACTACAATGTGTAACTATTGTATTTGCTCTAAGCATCTTATAGATGTTTTACGCAATAAACTATTGTTGTTGTTGTTGGTATCCTTAGATAAAGACACATAAATCCTCGTTGAACTAAGTACGTGGGCTATGCACAAGTACGTGGGTTATCAGGGTTCATTCTAGGTCAGAATTTTTGGGAGAAGTGAGAAAGCGCGTGATCGCTTCCTTAAATGGTGTTCTTTAATAAACTTCTGCAAAATAGGGTTAAAATGCAAAGTACAACCATTAAATACAACATTTGAATAGAAGTAGTGCTTTATAATGGGCCAGTGTATCTTATTAGACACAATTTTGTTTGAAAATCGTTTTTTTAGGGAGAAGTCAGGGTCCATAGGGCGACAATTTCGCCCACATCGCCCTCTAAAATGATCCCTGGGGTTATGCACATGTTGCTTGGGCATTATCTCGGTTATAATGCAATAGTATTTGTGTATTCACGATTTGTATGACAGTTGCAATTGAAATGAAATCGGTTTCGTCCTGTACATGTATATCATGGCTCATTCTGGGTTATATTTTTTGGGGAGAAGTGAGAAAGCGAGCGATTGTGCCCTTAAATTGTGTTATTTACTAAATTGATGATTCCATTTATTTACCCTCGCCGCCGGTAAACCATATGGGCGAGCAAAATACAAAATAGGGTTAAAAGACACAATAGAAGAGGATGCGCGTTCGCTTCAGGTGCGAAAGGTCCGGAGTTCGAGCCCCGCTGGAGCCGTTACGATTGTGCCCTTAGGCAAGGCATTTAAATGCCACGTTGCCTCTTCTCTCCCTCGTGGCGATGGATTCCATCAGGAATGAGGTCGAGAGAGTGATTAATATAAGTTGAAAGAACTTGTTTCGCAATCAAGCTAAAATAAAATTGTATAAATTAATCTAATGTTGATTATAAGTAATTTAATGTGGATATAATGAATCCAATGTTGATGTCTAGTGTTGATATAACAATGTCCATATCTGATGTTAATATGACAAACCTAATGTTGATATAAATTTAAATTATAATAAAGCTAGTGTTGATATAACAAGTTGTCCAACCATGTGTGTACATTATGTTATATATGTTTGATTGTGTTGAATTTTGTTTGATTGTGTTTATATAATAATATTATATACGTATGCAATAGAATTTGATTAAACTAAACTATGTAATAATAGATTGCGTGTAGTTTGTCAAATGAAACTTTCTTTTTTTTTGCAGCAAACTTTGGACCATGGGATCTCGGACCACAGCATGGATTTGCCAGAATAACAAGATGGAAAGTTTCAGATGATTCCAGCCAGGTACACTATATTTTCCAAATCACATTTTTCCTTTTATTTATTTATTTATATCGATATAAGTTGTAAGAACTTGTTTCGCAATCATGCTAAAATAAATGTGTATAAACTAGCGCTTATAATAAATCGCTCGTGGCGAGTCACACTTGGGTTAGTGGCCATGTTTTGCATTATTTATCGTCAAATGAACATTTAAAATGATCCAAAGTGTTGTCACCAATGAATGGTGGGTTTTCCCCAGGTACGGTGGTCGCCATATAGGACAGATGGGTTTTCTCCAGGTACTCCAGTTTCCTCCCACACAAATGACCACATTCACGCTTTCATCCGCGCCAACGAGAGTGATTAATATAAGTTGTTAAAACTTGTTTCACAATCGTTTAAACCTAAATATGGTCAGAAACATCATTGCAACCACCTCGACCAAGTTTGTTCAATTACACTCACTCGTATCAAGACCTAGGTCATTCTAAAAATAGTCATTGAACCAATTTTTTATGAATCAATTGTAGAAATGATGCTGAATATTGACTGTAGTAAATGTATGTAACTGTATTACATGTATGTAACTGTATTACATGTATGTAACTGTATTACATGTATGTAACTGTATTACATGTATGTAACTGTATTACATGTATGTAACTGTATTACATGTATGTAACTGTATTACATGTATGTAACTGTATTACATGTATGTAACTGTATTACATGTATGTAACTGTTTACATGTATGTAACTGTATTACATGTATGTAACTGTATTACATGTATGTAACTGTATTACATGTATGTAACTGTATTACATGTATGTAACTGTATTACATGTATGTAACTGTATTACATGTATGTAACTGTATTACATGTATGTAACTGTATTACATGTATGTAACTGTATGTTGTTGTTACATGTATGTAACTGTATTACATGTATGTAACTGTATTACATGTATGTAACTGTATTACATGTATGTAACTGTATTACATGTATGTAACTGTATTACATGTATGTAACTGTATTACATGTATGTAACTGTAGTACATGTATGTAACTGTATTACATGTATGTAACTGTATTACATGTATGTAACTGTAGTACATGTATGTAACTGTATTACATGTATGTAACTGTAATACATGTATGTACAGTACAGTACTCTACCAATCTGTTAGTTTATACAAATTTATTTTAGCTCGATTGCGAAACAAGTTCTTTCAACTTATATTAATCACTCTCGAGACCTCATTCCTGATGGAATCCATCGCCATGAAGGAGAGAGAAGAGGCAATGTGGAATTTAAATGCCTTGCCTAAGGGCACAATCGTAATGGCTCCAGCAGGGCTCGAACTCCGGACCTTTCGCACCTGAAGCGAACGCGCATCCACGGCGCTATCACGACTTCCACTATCCAATCTGTTGACATGGGGTCACAGTGTACAAAGGTCATGTGAGCGATATGCCTCCTGTTGTCGAGTGGTTACGGTCGCTGACTTGTATACCACTGTAACCTATCATCACGCTCATACCGTGTCTCTTGATATGAAAAAGTTGGCAGTTTCTTACGGAGGTTGGTGCACCAAGTACTGGTTAACCGCTAGAGCCTGCCCTGGAAAGGTGTTGTTAGGTAAACTGCACATTGCTTAAATGGGCAACCGATAGCGACGTTAAATAAACCTAAATGAAAAAAAGAAAAAGAAAGATCTCTATGCTCTTTTGCTTAATTATGATGTTTAGGCAGCAGATGGGTCCAGTAATCCAGTGTTCGTGTTGGAAGATAATGAAGAAACAAGGCAGATGTGGAATGCTAGGTATATAGGCCTATATAAATAACCACCATTTGGGCTCTATAAGATACAAGATAGAAGACACTCTATTATCAGTCAGACGTATGTATATACAGTTAAACCTGTCTTAAGCAGCCAGCCAAAGGAATCACAGATAGTGGTTGCTTAGCACAGGTGGCTGCTTAATAGAGGTCAAATGTATAATATAACAACATATTGGGAATCTGGAAACTGGCTGCTTAATACAGGTGGGCTGTTTAATAGGTGACCACTAACACAGGTTTGACTGTAGAATATAGAACATATTCCTATAGCTATTTCATAAGTAACAAAATGCGTTATTTATTTCATTTTCATATGTACGATGCAATTATTTACTAAAACATTCAAATATGAAACAGTAAATTTTACAGGCATTAGTTGCGGTCTGCGTGTCCGAGAGGTTAAGGTAGTTTACTTCAAATCACTTGCCCCTCACCGCTGCAGGTTCAAATCCCATTGTTGGTGTCGGAATGTTTTCATGTGAGGAAGCTGTCCAGTTGGCGTGAGGAAGGTCGGTGGTTCTAACCCGGGGTCTTCCTCCACCAGTAATAGCTGGCCTAAGCTGTTGGTGAGACTTTAAAACCCCACAGTCAAACAAGCAAGCACTAGTCACTATACAGAATATCAAAATGCATTATGGGATAGCAATGAAAGAAATTATTGGAATTATAAATGTACTGTCTCCGTCGTCTAGTGGTTAAGGCATTTGCTTATGGAGCGGGAGGTTCGACCCTCGTCAGGGGTTCATTCTGATATGGCCGGTTGGTGAGCCGCCAGCTGGTTAAATAATGGTTACCGATTGCCTATCTGTCTGGCGCCTGGCCTTTCAAGGATAGGATTCGGGAAGTACTGATGTCCATAAGGGGTGTGGAAGTCGTGATAGTGCAGTGGAGGCACGTTCGCTTCAGGTGCGAAAGATCCGGAGTTCGAGCCCCGCTGGAGCCATTACGATTGTGCCCTTAGGCATGGCATTTAAATTCCACATTGCCTCTTCTCTCTCCCTCGTGGCAATGGATTCCATCAGGAATGAGGTCTTGAGAGTGATTAATATAAGTTGTAAGAACTTGTTTCGCAATCGAGCTAAAAATAAATTTGTATAAACTAAACGATAAGAGGTGTCTCATAAGTCAGAAATGGCTGGCCCTTTCAATAGGGGTGACACTATAATAAAGAAACAGTTTTATAAATATTATTTTGACATTTCAGATTTAGGCTGGAATATTGTGTTATATTAGCTGGAGATTCTCTGACAACATCCCTGAAAGTATCCAATAAAGGTGTATAGTTTGTTATATATACATAATTACTTTTTAGTCGCATTTGAAAGTGCATATAATTCCCGTAGCTGCTTGATTTACCACCAGTTTTAGTGTTTGGGTTTAGTGGAAATTGTAGCGAGTTGCCCTGTTCTGTCCGTACGTTTGCCCTGTTCTGTCCATACGTTTGCCCTGTTCTGTCCGTACGTTTGCCCTGTTCTGTTCGTACGTTTGCCCTGTTCTGTCCGTATGTTTGCCCTGTTCTGTCCGTACGTTTGCCCTGTTCTGTCCTTACGTTTGCCCTGTTCTGTCCGTACGTTTGCCCTGTTCTGTCCTTACGTTTGCCCTGTTCTGTCCGTACGTTTGCCCTGTTCTGTCCTTACGTTTGCCCTGTTCTGTCCTTATGTTTGCCCTGTTCTGTCCGTATGTTTGCCCTGTTCTGTCCGTACGTTTGCCCTGTTCTGTCCTTACGTTTGCCCTGTTCTGTCCTTACGTTTGCCCTGTTCTGTCCGTACGTTTGCCCTGTTCTGTCCGTACGTTTGCCCTGTTCTGTCCGTACGTTTGCCCTGTTCTGTCCTTACGTTTGCCCTGTTCTGTCCTTACGTTTGCCCTGTTCTGTCCTTACGTTTGCCCTGTTCTGTCCTTACGTTTGCCCTGTTCTGTCCGTACGTTTGCCCTGTTCTGTCCGTACGTTTGCCCTGTTCTGTCCGTACGTTTGCCCTGTTCTGTCCGTACGTTTGCCCTGTTCTGTCCGTACGTTTGCCCTGTTCTGTCCGTATGTTTGCCCTGTTCTGTCCGTATGTTTGCCCTGTTCTGTCCGTACGTTTGCCCTGTTCTGTCCGTACGTTTGCCCTGTTCTGTCCGTACGTTTGCCCTGTTCTGTCCGTACGTTTGCCCTGTTCTGTCCGTACGTTTGCCCTGTTCTGTCCGTACGTTTGCCCTGTTCTGTCCGTACGTTTGCCCTGTTCTGTCTGTACGTTTGCCCTGTTCTGTCCGTACGTTTGCCCTGTTCTGTCCGTACGTTTGCCCTGTTCTGTCCGTACGTTTGCCCTGTTCTGTCCGTATGTTTGCCCTGTTCTGTCCTTACGTTTGCCCTGTTCTGTCCTTACGTTTGCCCTGTTCTGTCCTTACGTTTGCCCTGTTCTGTCCGTACGTTTGCCCTGTTCTGTCCGTACGTTTGCCCTGTTCTGTCCGTACGTTTGCCCTGTTCTGTCCGTACATTTGTAAAATGAAGCATGATATGCAAATCTATTGGTAATAAGGAGGGATTTTATATGTGACCTTGTTTATTTACCTTATTGCTCTTCTATTTAGTGGTTAAGATTGTTGACTTCAAATTACTTGTCCCTCACCACTGTAGGTTTGAATCCCACTGGTGGTGTCCAATTCTTTCATCTGAGGAAGGTATTCAGTTGGCTTGCGGAATGATGACCTAAGCTGTTGGGGCGACTCTATACCGTAAAAACAAACAAATAGTGCTGTTATTTTTCAAGATATTGCATGTGTACCTGGTCTTCTATTTTTGAACGGATTTTGTTGAAACTTAAAGGATGATCATGGATGATACATAGTTCAGTGGTAACACGCTGGACTGGTAATCCAGGGATCACAGGTTCGATCCCCAGTCCGACCCTAATAAAATTAACTGTCTTTCAGATGGGACTTTAAACCGAGGTCTCGTGTCAGTGCTTTACACCGTGCACTTAAAAGAACCAGAGGAGACTCTGGAATGGGTCTCTGTCTGTATCATTGCACTATCCTCCAAAATAATCTAAAATGACTAATCTCTTCAGGAGGCGTCGCTCATATGGGCAACCGGTAGCGACGATAAATGAACGTAAAGCACAATGACCCATTCCAGAGTCTCCTCTTGTTCTTTTACGTGCAAGGTGTAATGCACCGACACGAGACATCGGTTTAAAGTCCCATCTGAAAGACTGTTAATATTATTAGGGTCAGACGAACCTGCGATCCCTGGATTACCAGTGCAACGAGTTAATCACTGAACTACATATCCGTCTGTATGTTGATTTAAATACTATTATTTTACTATATGATAATCGTATGCAAATTTCTTTTCAGGCACTGACGCATTTAGCTTCACGACGTTGATGCACACATACTTTAGAGTTGACGATATATCCAATGTTAGAATAAAGGGACTCCAAGGTCTGAGATATGTTGATAAGGTAACTTTCAGCATTACATATTTCTAGATTTTCAGCTTTTCCACAAATTTCTGATTTACTTACTAAAATTACTTAAAAATTAATTTTTTTGTTGTGGAATTCGGACCATGTGTACAGTTGTGGAAGAATTTAATACATTAATCCTGGCCTACTCACCAACTTTACTGTTTTTACTGTCAGGAAATATTGGCCACATGTATATTTCAGTAGTGACCTTGATCATGACCTTTTGACCTACTTTCTTGTTATTTAAACTACAGTCATGACATTGTATTGTAGAGTGTTGCAAATGTATTTCAATATTTACATTCAATGAATCCAATCTGTAACATCTATGCTAATTCTATATAAATCTATTACTGTTGTATCTCCTTTAGGTACATGGTGGGGAACATTCCGAGGAAAGAGACTTAGTCAAAATTGACGAAAATTATGACAGGTAGTTTCTTCCAATTATGTAGTGTTTATCTCGAGATGTTCACTTTAGTAAACTGACCCATAACACCAGGTAGACTTATATATGCACTCTCGATTCCAGGAACTGGAAACATGCCAGTATGAAGCTCTATTCCCTCTCGTTAGCATTTTATGCATGTTTTTGTCAGTCAATCTGTATTTTAACCCTTTTCTTCATAGAGCTTTAGGTTAATATACTATTATATCTCCATACAAACGACAGCCATTTAGCTATCATGCAGTGAATAAGTAGTCGCCATACCTATCCCACCTCCATAGATATTACTGGGACTACATGAGATTTAGGTTAATATACTATTATATCTCCATACAAACGACAGCCATTTAGCTATCATGCAGTGGATAAGTAGTCATCTTATTAATCCCACCTCCATAGATATTACTGGGACTACATGAGTTTCTGGCCTTTATTATGAACATTGGTTTGTACATTGTCAATGTATGTCTTATTGGTAATGGCGTCAAGAGGTGCTTCCATGGGGGAAAGGGTTACAAAGTTTGAAATGTTCTTCATGTTCTTTTAGACACAATGCCTGCCGACTGATTCACACTTGTCATGCTAAATATGTGCACGATCTGTTGTTGGTTGTGATAAAGAACTTTATGAAGAAATCCCTGGAAGACAAAGAAATCATTTATTACTAGTCCTCCAACATTTATGCAAGTCTCTTCCGCTGTTTTACCTTTTACATACTCTTCTATTTCTGCATTTGTTACATACTCTTCTATTTCTGCATTTATTACATACTCTTCTATTTCTGCATTTGTTACATACTCTTCTATTTCTGCATTTATTACATACTCTTCTATTTCTGCATTTGTTACATACTCTTCTATTTCTGCATTTGTTACATACTCTTCTATTTCTGCATTTGTTACATACTCTTCTATTTCTGCATTTGTTACATAATCTTCTATTTCTGCATTTGTTACATACTCTTCTATTTCTACATTTGTTACATACTCTTCTATTTCTGCATTTATTACATACTCTTCTATTTCTGCATTTGTTACATACTCTTCTATTTCTGCATTTGTTACATACTCTTCTATTTCTGCATTTGTTGCACACTCTTCTATTTCTGCATTTGTTACACACTCTTCTATTTCTGCATTTGTTACATACTCTTCTATTTCTGCATTTGTTACATACTCTTCTATTTCTGCATTTGTTACATACTCTTCTATTTCTGCATTTGTTACATAATCTTCTATTTCTACATTTGTTACATACTCTTCTATTTCTGCATTTGTTACATACTCTTCTATTTCTGCATTTGTTACATAATCTTCTATTTCTACATTTGTTACATACTCTTCTATTTCTGCATTTGTTACATAATCTTCTATTTCTACATTTGTTACATACTCTTCTATTTCTGCATTTGTTACATACTCTTCTATTTCTGCATTTGTTACATACTCTTCTATTTCTGCATTTGTTACACACTCTTCTATTTCTGCATTTGTTACATACTCTTCTATTTCTACATTTATCATTCAACCTGTATCAAAACCTTGTATTTTGGTACAATATCATTCAAATTATAAAACCTTGATTTAACATTTGAAATACACTTTTAATTATTTACCTTTTTGAAATAACTTGGTACATACAAGTCATCACCAGGGCATTCATATGACAACAAGTTTAAAGTTTATTTATTTTACAACGATTGCGAAGCAAGTTTTAACAACTTATATTAATCAGTCTCGTTGGTGCGGATGAAAGCGTAAATGTGGTCATTCGCGTGGGAGGAAACCAGAGAAAACCCACCTGTCCGATCTGGCGACCATCGTACCATCTCACAAACTTCTCGGTTCAAGGATCGAACCCGGGTTGCATTGGTGAGAAGCGAGCGCTCTAACCACTGCGCTAATCGGACAGCCATAAGTACATCAATTGCCACTATCGTAAGGTATGGTACCGTAAGTGTAGAAATGCTCCGCCCGAGGTTGTCAATACAAATAACAGTTCCACGAAGAAAATGAAATTGTGTATTTTCTATTTAAAATAATTGACTATTAATTCACTGTGCAACATTAGATATATGAGTGGTGATTTCATACCATTTCAAACTACAGAACTGACACCAAAACAATTTTGTTTTGGCCCTATGGTCATACAGTAGGTAATGTTTACAGTAAACATTACTTGCTATATGACCATATGGCCAAAAAAATGTGTGTCTTGTGCCTGTGTTTCAAACCATATTTCGTGAAAGGAGTTTTGGAATTTTGCTATTAAGCTATTAAGAATATACACTACGAGTTATTGACCATATGCTTGACGAAATACTTTGGAGAGAGTGTGTCGGGTCTGCGCACCGCCTAAATCTTACCCTTATCTTAATTACAGAGTTTACAATAATTGTTCGCGACAAGTTCAACTGTTTCCTGACATAGAACAGCCATCATCGAGAAGCATCGTCACAACCAATCTTCCTGACATAGGTATATTTATATTTCCGGTTTTACGCCTGCATCAGCAGTTCAGCACCATTTTGGGCTATATCGCTGGCGGGCAGTTTACCTAACAACACCTTTTCTGGGCAGGCTCCAGCGGTTAACCAGTACTTGGGTGCACCAACCTCCGTAAGAAACTGCCAACTTTTTCATATAAATGAGACACGGTCTGAGCGGGGCTCGAACCCGTGACCATCAGTGATGATAGGTTACAGTGGTATACAAGTCAGCGACCTTAACCACTCGACCACGGAGGCGGACCTCCTGACATAGGTAAGAAACTGTATAAAAGGTAAACAACCTTTTGGTTAATTCTAAATCTGTTCAATTTAGTTTCGGTTCAATTCCTGTATGCATATGTTTTTATGACGTATACCAGAGGTCGACGTTTACAAGAGGTCAGCATTTTCTAGGAATTAATTGGCATATCTTGACTGTCTTAGCTGAAATTATTCACACTTGTAGGTCTTTGATAATGAAAATACTAGATTAAATGATAAATTTGCATGAGAAAATACCTGCCAAAAAAACCTCCCTCTTGAAGACCCTAATCTCCCTCTTGAAGACCCCACTCTCCCTCTTGAAGACCCCAATCTCCCTCTTGAAGACCCCAATCTCCCTCTTTGGAATGTCAAATCTCCCTCCTGTGGGCCGCCAGAATTTGGCCTACTGGTAACCAAATCTTTGTACAGGGCAAGAAACATTTCTTTTTTTATTATTTGACCGTACACTTCTGTCTAATGAATGTGAAATCATTGGAGAGTGTTTTACGTTTATTTATCGTCGCTACCGGTTGCCTGTATGAGCGACGCAAATCATTGGAAAATATAAAACACAATGTTTATATACCTGCAGTTGTTTGGAACCCATGGGAAGACAAAGCTAAGACTATGTCAGATTTTGGTGACGATGAGTATCGTAACATGGTGTGTGTGGAAGCCGGAGCTGTCACGGAACATGTACAGCTACATGCTAGCAAAGATATTACCTTCTCCCAAACTATAGTAGTAGAGAACAATTGAAAGATGTGAAATTGAAAATACGAATCCATAAATAGTGTTAACATGTCATTATTGGTTGTTAACTTGTCATTAGTGGACATTGTGCACTGAATTCCAGAAATATTGTTAACTTGTCATTAGTGAACAGTGTGCACTGAATTCCAGAAATATTGTTAACTTGTCATTAGTGAATAGTGTGCACTGAATTCCAGAAATATTGTTAACTTGTCATTAGTGAATAGTGTGCACTGAATTCCAGAAATATTGTTAACTTGTCATTAGTGGACATTGTGCACTGAATTCCAGAAATATTGTTAACTTGTCATTAGTGGACATTGTGCACTGCATTCCAGAAATAATGTTAACATGTCATTAGTGGACATTGTGCACTGAATTCCAGAAATATTGTTAACTTGTCATTAGTGGACATTGTGCACTGAATTCCAGAAATATTGTTAACTTGTCTTTAGTGGACAGTGTGCACTGAATTCCAGAAATATTGTTAACTTGTCATTAGTGAATAGTGTGCACTGAATTCCAGAAATATTGTTAACTTGTCATTAGTGGACATTGTGCACTGAATTCCAGAAATATTGTTAACTTGTCTTTAGTGGACAGTGTGCACTGAATTCCAGAAATATTGTTAACTTGTCTTTAGTGGACAGTGTGCACTGCATTCCAGAAATATTGTTAACTTGTCTTTAGTGGACATTGTGCACTGCATTCCAGAAATATTGTTAACTTGTCATTAGTGGACATTGTGCACTGAATTCCAGAAATAATGTTAACATGTCATAAGTGGACATTGTGCACTGCATTCCAGAAATAATGTTAACTTGTCATTAGTGGACATTGTGCACTGAATTCCAGAAATATTGTTAACTTGTCTTTTATTCATACAGTATACAGTTCATACAGTTGATGGTACTCCTATAGACACTCCATTTCTTTGGCCCTTTCTGTCACAATTTCCCAATATAGACGGCCCTTTCTGTCACAATTTCCCAATATAGACGGCCCTTTCTGTCACAATTTCCCATTATAGATGGCCCTTTCTGTCACAATTTTCCAATATAGAAGGCCCTTTCTGTCACAATTTCCCATTATAGAAGGCCCTTTCTGTCACAATTTCCCAATATACACGGCCCTTTCTGTCACAATTTCCCATTATAGAAGGCCCTTTCTGTCACAATTTCCCAATATAGAAGGCTCTTTCTGTCACAATTTCCCAATATAGACGGCCCTTTCTGTCACAATTTCCCATTATAGATAGCCAAAAAGATAGTCTGTGGCTGGTAGCCAGAAAGATAGTCTGTGGCTGGTAGCCAGAAAGATAGTCTGTGACTGGTAGCCAGAAAGATAGTCTGTGGCTGGTAGCCAGAAAGATAGTCTGTGGCTGGTAGCCAGAAAGATAGTCTGTGACTGGTAGCCGGAAAGATAGTCTGTGACTGGTAGCCAGAAAGATAGTCTGTGAGTGGTAGCCAGAAAGATAGTCTGTGCCTGGTAGCCAGAAAGATAGTCTGTGACTGGTAGCCAGAAAGATAGTCTGTGACTGGTAGCCAGAAAGATAGTCTGTGACTGGTAGCCGGAAAGATAGTCTGTGACTGGTAGCCAGAAAGATAGTCTGTGACTGGTAGCCAGAAAGATAGTCTGTGACTGGTAGCCAGAAAGATAGTCTATGACTGGTAGCCAGAAAGATAGTATGTGAGTGGTAGCCGGAAAGATAGTCTGTGACTGGTAGCCAGAAAGATAGTCTGTGACTGCTAGCCAGAAAGATAGTCTGTGACTGCTAGCCAGAAAGATAGTCTGTGACTGGTAGCCAGAAAGATAGTCTGTGACTGGTAGCCAGAAAGATAGTGTGTGACTGGTAGCCAGAAAGATAGTTTGTGACTGGTAGCCGGAAAGATAGTCTGTGACTGGTAGCCAGAAAGATAGTCTGTGAGTGGTAGCCGGAAAGATAATCTGTGAGTGGTAGCCAGAAAGATAGTCTGTGACTGGTAGCCAGAAAGATAGTCTATGACTGGTAGCCAGAAAGATAGTCTGTGAGTGGTAGCTGGAAAGATAGTCTGTGACTGGTAGCCAGAAAGATAGTATGTGACTGCTAGCCAGAAAGATAGTCTGTGACTGGTAGCCAGAAAGATAGTCTGTGACTGGTAGCCAGAAAGATAGTCTGTGACTGGTAGCCGGAAAGATAGCCTGTGACTGGTAGCCAGAAAGATAGTCTGTGACTGGTAGCCAGAAAGATAGTCTGTGAGTGGTAGCCGGAAAGATACTCTGTGGCTGGTAGCCAGAAAGATAATCTGTGACTGGTAGCCAGAAAGGTAGTCTGTGACTGGTAGCCGGAAAGATAGTCTGTGACTGGTAGCCGGAAAGATAGTCTGTGAGTGGTAGCCAGAAAGATAGTCTGTGACTGGTAGCCGGAAAGATAGTCTGTGACTGGTAGCCGGAAAGATAGTCTGTGGCTGGTAGCCAGAAAGATAGTCTGTGACTGGTAGCCAGAAAGATAGTCTGTGACTGGTAGCCAGAAAGATAGTTGTGACTGGTAGCCAGAAAGATAGTCTGCTGTGACTGGTAGCCGGAAAGATAGTCTGTGGCTGGTAGCCAGAAAGATAGTCTGTGACTGGAAGGCAGAAAGATAGTCTGTGAGTGGTAGTCAGAAAGATAGTCTGTGAGTGGTAGCCAGAAAGATAGTCTGTGGCTGGTAGCCAGAAAGATAGTCTGTGGCTGGTAGCCGGAAAGATAGTCTATGACTGGTAGCCAGAAAGATAGTCTGTGACTGGTAGCCAGAAAGATAGTCTGTGAGTGGTAGCCGGAAAGATAGTCTGTGACTGGTAGCCAGAAAGATAGTCTGTGAGTGGTAGCTGGAAAGATAGTCTGTGACTGGTAGCCAGAAAGATAGTATGTGACTGCTAGCCAGAAAGATAGTCTGTGACTGGTAGCCAGAAAGATAGTCTGTGACTACTAGCCAGAAAGATAGTCTGTGACTGGTAGCCGGAAAGATAGCCTGTGACTGGTAGCCAGAAAGATAGTCTGTGACTGGTAGCCAGAAAGATAGTCTGTGAGTGGTAGCCGGAAAGATACTCTGTGGCTGGTAGCCAGAAAGATAATCTGTGACTGGTAGCCAGAAAGGTAGTCTGTGACTGGTAGCCGGAAAGATAGTCTGTGACTGGTAGCCGGAAAGATAGTCTGTGAGTGGTAGCCAGAAAGATAGTCTGTGACTGGTAGCCGGAAAGATAGTCTGTGACTGGTAGCCGGAAAGATAGTCTGTGGCTGGTAGCCAGAAAGATAGTCTGTGAGTGGTAGCCAGAAAGATAGTCTGTGAGTGGTAGCCAGAAAGATAGTCTGTGGCTGGTAGCCAGAAAGATAGTCTGTGGCTGGTAGCCGGAAAGATAGTCTATGACTGGTAGCCAGAAAGATAGTCTGTGAGTGGTAGCCAGAAAGATAGTCTGTGAGTGGTAGCCAGAAAGATAGTCTGTGACTGGTAGCCAGAAAGATAGTCTGTGAGTGGTAGCCGGAAAGATAGTCTGTGAGTGGTAGCCAGAAAGATAGTCTGTGACTGGTAGCCGGAAAGATAGTCTGTGACTGGTAGCCAGAAAGATAGTCTGTGACTGGTAGCCAGAAAGATAGTCTGTGACTGGTAGCCAGAAAGATAGTCTGTGACTGGTAGCCAGAAAGATAGTCTGTGACTGGTAGCCAGAAAGATAGTCTGTGACTGGTAGCCAGAAAGATAGTCTGTGAGTGGTAGCCAGAAAGATAGTCTGTGACTGGTAGCCAGAAAGATAGTCTGTGACTGGTAGCCGGAAAGATAGTCTGTGACTGGTAGCCAGAAAGATAGTCTGTGACTGGTAGCCAGAAAGATAGTCTGTGACTGGTAGCCAGAAAGATAGTCTGTGAGTGGTAGCCGGAAAGATAGTCTGTGACTGGTAGCCAGAAAGATAGTCTGTGAGTGGTAGCCAGAAAGATAGTCTGTGACTGGTAGCCAGAAAGATAGTCTGTGACTGGTAGCCAGAAAGATAGTCTGTGACTGGTAGCCAGAAAGATAGTCTGTGACTGGTAGCCAGAAAGATAGTCTGTGAGTGGTAGCCGGAAAGATAGTCTGTGACTGGTAGCCAGAAAGATAGTCTGTGAGTGGTAGCCAGAAAGATAGTCTGTGACTGGTAGCCAGAAAGATAGTCTGTGACTGGTAGCCGGAAAGATAGTCTGTGACTGGTAGCCGGAAAGATAGTCTGTGAGTGGTAGCCAGAAAGATAGTCTGTGACTGGTAGCCAGAAAGATAGTCTGTGACTGGTAGCCGGAAAGATAGTCTGTGACTGGTAGCCAGAAAGATAGTCTGTGACTGGTAGCCGGAAAGATAGTCTGTGACTGGTAGCCAGAAAGATAGTCTGTGAGTGGTAGCCAGAAAGATAGTCTGTGACTGGTAGCCAGAAAGATAGTCTGTGGCTGGTAGCCGGAAAGATAGTCTGTGACTGGTAGCCAGAAAGATAGTCTGTGAGTGGTAGCCGGAAAGATAGTCTGTGGCTGGTAGCCGGAAAGATAGTCTGTGACTGGTAGCCAGAAAGATAGTCTGTGACTGGTAGCCAGAAAGATAGTCTGTGACTGGTAGCCAGAAAGATAGTCTGTGACTGGTAGCCAGAAAGATAGTCTGTGAGTGGTAGCCGGAAAGATAGTCTGTGACTGGTAGCCAGAAAGATAGTCTGTGACTGGTAGCCAGAAAGATAGTCTGTGACTGGTAGCCAGAAAGATAGTCTGTGACTGGTAGCCAGAAAGATAGTCTGTGACTGGTAGCCAGAAAGATAGTCTGTGACTGGTAGCCAGAAAGATAGTCTGTGACTGGTAGCCGGAAAGATAGTCTGTGACTGGTAGCCAGAAAGATAGTCTGTGAGTGGTAGCCGGAAAGATAGTCTGTGACTGGTAGCCAGAAAGATAGTCTGTGACTGGTAGCCAGAAAGATAGTCTGTGACTGGTAGCCAGAAAGATAGTCTGTGAGTGGTAGCCAGAAAGATAGTCTGTGAGTGGTAGCCAGAAAGATAGTCTGTGGCTGGTAGCCAGAAAGATAGTCTGTGGCTGGTAGCCGGAAAGATAGTCTATGACTGGTAGCCAGAAAGATAGTCTGTGACTGGTAGCCAGAAAGATAGTCTGTGACTGGTAGCCAGAAAGATAGTCTGCTGTGACTGGTAGCCGGAAAGATAGTCTGTGGCTGGTAGCCAGAAAGATAGTCTGTGACTGGAAGGCAGAAAGATAGTCTGTGAGTGGTAGTCAGAAAGATAGTCTGTGAGTGGTAGCCAGAAAGATAGTCTGTGGCTGGTAGCCAGAAAGATAGTCTGTGGCTGGTAGCCGGAAAGATAGTCTATGACTGGTAGCCAGAAAGATAGTCTGTGACTGGTAGCCAGAAAGATAGTCTGTGACTGGTAGCCAGAAAGATAGTCTGTGACTGGTAGCCAGAAAGATAGTCTGTGACTGGTAGCCAGAAAGATAGTCTGTGACTGGTAGCCAGAAAGATAGTCTGTGACTGGTAGCCAGAAAGATAGTCTGTGAGTGGTAGCCAGAAAGATAGTCTGTGAGTGGTAGCCAGAAAGATAGTCTGTGGCTGGTAGCCAGAAAGATAGTCTGTGGCTGGTAGCCGGAAAGATAGTCTATGACTGGTAGCCAGAAAGATAGTCTGTGACTGGTAGCCAGAAAGATAGTCTGTGAGTGGTAGCCGGAAAGATAGTCTGTGACTGGTAGCCAGAAAGATAGTCTGTGAGTGGTAGCCGGAAAGATAGTCTGTGACTGGTAGCCAGAAAGATAGTCTGTGACTGGTAGCCAGAAAGATAGTCTGTGACTGGTAGCCAGAAAGATAGTCTGTGACTGGTAGCCAGAAAGATAGTCTGTGACTGGTAGCCGGAAAGATAGTCTGTGACTGGTAGCCAGAAAGATAGTCTGTGACTGGTAGCCAGAAAGATAGTCTGTGAGTGGTAGCCGGAAAGATAGTCTGTGGCTGGTAGCCAGAAAGATAGTCTGTGACTGGTAGCCAGAAAGATAGTCTGTGACTGGTAGCCGGAAAGATAGTCTGTGACTGGTAGCCGGAAAGATAGTCTGTGAGTGGTAGCCAGAAAGATAGTCTGTGACTGGTAGCCGGAAAGATAGTCTGTGACTGGTAGCCGGAAAGATAGTCTGTGGCTGGTAGCCAGAAAGATAGTCTGTGACTGGTAGCCAGAAAGATAGTCTGTGACTGGTAGCCAGAAAGATAGTCTGTGGTGGTAGCCAGAAAGATAGTCTGTGGCTGGTAGCCAGAAAGATAGTCTGTGACTGGTAGCCAGAAAGATAGTCTGTGACTGGTAGCCAGAAAGATAGTCTGTGACTGGTAGCCAGAAAGATAGTCTGTGACTGGTAGCCAGAAAGATAGTCTGTGACTGGTAGCCGGAAAGATAGTCTGTGACTGGTAGCCAGAAAGATAGTCTGTGACTGGTAGCCAGAAAGATAGTCTGTGACTGGTAGCCAGAAAGATAGTCTGTGACTGGTAGCCGGAAAGATAGTCTGTGACTGGTAGCCAGAAAGATAGTCTGTGACTGGTAGCCAGAAAGATAGTCTGTGAGTGGTAGCCAGAAAGATAGTCTGTGACTGGTAGCCAGAAAGATAGTCTGTGGCTGGTAGCCGGAAAGATAGTCTGTGACTGGTAGCCAGAAAGATAGTCTGTGACTGGTAGCCAGAAAGATAGTCTGTGAGTGGTAGCCGGAAAGATAGTCTGTGACTGGTAGCCAGAAAGATAGTCTGTGAGTGGTAGCCAGAAAGATAGTCTGTGAGTGGTAGCCAGAAAGATAGTCTGTGACTGGTAGCCAGAAAGATAGTCTGTGAGTGGTAGCCGGAAAGATAGTCTGTGACTGGTAGCCAGAAAGATAGTCTGTGACTGGTAGCCAGAAAGATAGTCTGTGACTGGTAGCCAGAAAGATAGTCTGTGACTGGTAGCCAGAAAGATAGTCTGTGACTGGTAGCCGGAAAGATAGTCTGTGACTGGTAGCCAGAAAGATAGTCTGTGAGTGGTAGCCAGAAAGATAGTCTGTGAGTGGTAGCCAGAAAGATAGTCTGTGACTGGTAGCCAGAAAGATAGTCTGTGAGTGGTAGCCGGAAAGATAGTCTGTGAGTGGTAGCCAGAAAGATAGTCTGTGAGTGGTAGCCAGAAAGATAGTCTGTGGCTGGTAGCCAGAAAGATAGTCTGTGGCTGGTAGCCAGAAAGATAGTCTGTGACTGGTAGCCAGAAAGATAGTCTGTGACTGGTAGCCAGAAAGATAGTCTGTGAGTGGTAGCCGGAAAGATAGTCTGTGACTGGTAGCCGGAAAGATAGTCTGTGAGTGGTAGCCAGAAAGATAGTCTGTGACTGGTAGCCAGAAAGATAGTCTATGACTGGTAGCCGGAAAGATAGTCTGTGACTGGTAGCCGGAAAGATAGTCTGTGAGTGGTAGCCAGAAAGATAGTCTGTGACTGGTAGCCAGAAAGATAGTCTGTGAGTGGTAGCCGGAAAGATAGTTTGTGACTGGTAGCCAGAAAGATAGTCTGTGACTGGTAGCCGGAAAGATAGTCTGTGACTGGTAGCCGGAAAGATAGTCTGTGACTGGTAGCCGGAAAGATAGTCTGTGACTGGTAGCCAGAAAGATAGTCTGTGACTGGTAGCCGGAAAGATAGTCTCTGACTGCTAGCCGGAAAGATAGTCTGTGACTGGTAGCCGGAAAGATAGTCTGTGACTGGTAGCCAGAAAGATAGTCTGTGACTGGTAGCCGGTTTCGATTTTCTCTATTTTTAATGTGACTTTCACTACATTATAATTATACGCCAATATATGCTATTGTAATCTAACATTTATTATTCAGTAACACATTTACAGAGTGTCTAGACCTATATTGTGTTTGTTTATTATGTACTTGATGTAGTTTACAAGCATGCTGGACCACAGGGATTCGGCACGTTTGTGGGTACTAGTATATATATTTAAGTACAGGGATTCTACTCTGTGGGATGTCAGATATCGCATCGATCAGTAAAATGGCCCTATCTGAAACAATTTTGTACAAAGCTATCCAAATATAACGCCTATCCCGAGTCTTTATATTGTTCTTCAAATAAAACACAACTTTAAGCTGCATGCATGTATACTTTGCAAACAATTGCCACAAACATTGGCCATAGCAGGTCACATTTCCGTACTAGGACACGGGTTCTGTCAGCAACAAAAAAAATCTTCGTCGGGAGAGTTTTAACTGTGAATAACATTATCAATAAAATGTGTTTCCACTAACCTGTAGGTTTATTCGGCAAAAATGTACGTCAAAAAGAGATTTCGTAGCATTTTCAATTTGTTTTGAAAAATTCTAAAGCGGCGCAATTCGCGTTGAAACGAGCTTGAAACGAGCGTTCTGATTGGATTATTAGAATGTAACAAGATGTTTTTTTATATATATTTTATTGATAATGTTATTCACAGTTAAAACTCTCCCGACGAAGATTTTTTGTTGTTGCTGACAGAACCCGTGTCCTAGTACGGAAATGTGACCTGCTATGGCCAATGTTTGTGGCAATTGTTTGCAAAATATACATGCATGCAGCTTAAAGTTGTGTTTTATTTGAAGAACAATATAAAGACTCGGGATAGGCGTTATATTTGGACAGCTTTGTACAAAATTGTTTCAGATAGGGCCATTTTACTGATCGATGCGATATCTGACATCCCACAGAGTAGAATCCCTGTACTTAAATATATATACTAGTACCCCCAAACGTGCCGAATCCCTGTGTGCTGGACGGTGTTACACAACTTGAACTTGAATATCAAAAAGTATGTATATAGTATAAAGCACAATTGTCAACAGTAGTGTGTATTTATCTATAGTTACATAGTTTAATTAAGAAATAATTCTGTGATATACCACGGTTGATACTTATTATTTCGATTCTAACACGACTTACTTCTAATAATTTTAGATGAGAATCAAAGGAGTATTTTCTTCAAACGCCGTGCATTTGGCTTTCGAAAAGGTTGTAACTGATCAATAATTTTATTTATTTTGTCAAATAAAACTGTACAGAATAGTAACTGAAACGTTACTTAACAGAAAAACAAGACAGACAAGAGATTATCTGATTCTAAAAATAGCTTACTTCCGCAAATTCCCACGGTAGTATTTACAAACATCACGTGACTTTCATTCATAAAACTTTACACGCATTGTATAAATGCAATAGCCAAAACACGGTGCGCGCGCAGCATAGTTCAAGGTAGGTATATCGCAGAATAACCCGAGGTAGATTTTACTCTAAAGTATGTATGTTATTAGCTGGGTTGTGTTAGAATACATAATAATTGTTATGATGTTAAAGACAAAAAAATTATATACAACTAAAACACTATAATTATTCTAATTACATGTAATTAGTAATACACACATCATTCTATAATGTACCAACATGCATATTGACTCTTGAAAAATCCAGTTTGACTCTTGAAAAATCCAGCTTGACTCTTGAGATTTTGACCTCAAGGGTCATTGACTCTTGACTTTCAAAGTCTAGTGAATGCCCTGAAACTCCATTCACCAATACTGTATGCGTTAAGTTATCTGTACGGAAAGTACCAACATGCATATTGACTCTTGAAAAATCCAGTTTGACTCTTGAAAAATCCAGCTTGACTCTTGAGATTTTGACCACAAGGGTCATTGACTCTTGACTTTCAAAGTCTAGTGAACGCCCTGCTGTATGTTAGATTTATTGTAACTGCCATGTTATGTTTTATGGCGATGAACATGTTATATGTTTATGTCAAATAAAATATATTGAAATTAAAATTTATTATAGTGTCACCCCTATTTAAAGGGCCAGCCATTACCGAGTTACAATACAACTTTTTTATGAACCTCAGTACTTCCCGAACCCTATACTTGCATGCCAGGCTGGTAGGCAATCGGTAACCATTATTTAACTAGCTGGTGGCTCTCCAACTGGCCATATCAGAACGAGCCCCTGACAAGATTCAGACATTCGACCTCCCGCTCCGTAGGCGGACGCCTTAACCACTAGGCCATGGTTATATATTACAAAGCACTAGCCTTCTACTATGTATTACGCCGGCTGCCGAGGTTTTGTTTATAATACAGCCCGATCAAGCTATAGCTTTGTTGAATTTAAACAAGGATTTCCATGTTCGTACACTGAAATGTGACTTATTTATATGATGGGACACCATAAGTTATTCACATTTCAATGTGGCATGGACAAAACATCCCACATAGCGTATGCTCCCCCTTAAAACGAATCAATCTGGTCCCAGGAGTATTCGAACACGTGGACCTCCAGAAGGGGCATTGCATAGGAACTGACATTGATAGAACCTGGTCCCAGCAGTATTCGAACACGTGGACCTCCAGAAGGGGCATTGCATAGGAACTGACATTGATAGAACCTGGTCCCAGAAGGATTCAAACACGTTGACTTCCAAAAGTAGCAATTCTTATGAATTGACATTAATAGAACCTGGTCCCAGAAGGATTCAAACACGTGGATCTCCAAAAGTAGCAATTCTTATGAATTGACATTGATAGAACCTGGTCCCAGAAGGATTCAAACACGTGGATCTCCAAAAGTAGCAATTCTTAGGAACTGACATCAATAGAACCTGGTCCCAGAAGGATTCAAACACGTGGACCTCCAAAAGTAGCATTTCTTAGGAATTGACATTAAGAGAACCTGGTCCCAGAATTATTCGAACACGTGGATCTCCAAAAGTATCAATTCTTAGGAATTGACATTAATAGCACTACACTATTCAATACCAACTGTCCTTTCTACGTCCACATTTTCGGCTTAAAAAAAACAAGGAAAACAAAAATCATTTATCGATATAACAATCTTATAGAAAATGAATTAGCCGGATGATTTTTGTTTTCCTTGAAAAAGGGTTTTTTAAGCCGGATCTAGAGAGGATCGCATATAGGAACAACCAACATATAATTTTGTTGTGTATCGTTTGTACGTACATTTCTGTAATATTTTAATCTTGGGAAGGACTTGATGTAATGTTGTTAAGAACTTGTTACCCGACCCATTCATGAGTTGCTTTTGTTTTGTTGTAATATAATGTAACTACATGCCTGTATATAGAGGCAATAACGTATGGTTAATATAATCTTACCAGTGATTATTTTTAATTCAGCACTATCATAGATCCTGTCATTATCTTCTCTAAGACAAATAGACGGGTCAATATGTGGTTGAACCCCAAAAAAATTGATACAAAAGGTTTTTCAATGGATTCTGGTACCCAAGGGCATACTAAATGACATACAAAAAATCTAGGAAAATCTGACTTTTGGAAAGGGGTCATTTTCAAGATGGCCGCCGAGAGCTTAAAATGGCTATATCTCAATTACTAAAACGCACTGCCTTTAAAGACAAGGCTATTTGTATTTTAGTACAAATGACTCGACTATATAACGGCCGAGTCTTACCTGCTCGCCCACATGGTTCGCCGGCGGCGAGGGTATATAAGCTCAATCATCTAGATTCATACCTGCTCGCCCACATGGTTCGCTGGCGGCGAGGGTAAATCAACTCAATATCGATGCATACCTGCTCGCCCACATGGTTCGCCGGCGACGAGGGTATAATTATAAGCTCAAATCATCTAGATTCATACCTGCTCGCCCACATGGTTCGCCGGCGGCGAGGGTATTTAAGCTCAATCATCTAGATTCATACCTGCTCGCCCACATGGTTCGCCGGCGGCGAGGGTATTTAAGCTCAATCATCTAGATTCATAACTGCTCGCCCACATGGTTCGCCGGCGGCGAGGGTAAATAAGCTCAATCATCTAGATTCATACCTGCTCGCCCACATGGTTCACCGGCGGCGAGGGTAAATAAGCTCAATCATCTCGATTCATACCTGCTCGCCCACATGGTTCGCCGGCGGCGAGGGTAAATAAGCTCAATTATCTAGATTCATACCTGCTCGCCCACATGGTTCGCTGGCGGCGAGGGTATTTAAGCTCAATAATATCGATGCATACCTGCTCGTCCACATGGTTCGCCGGCGGCGAGGGTAAATAAGCTCAATCATCTCGATGCATACCTGCTCGCCCACATGGTTCGCTGGCGGCGAGGGTATATAGGCTCAATCATCTCGATGCATACTTGCTCGCCCACATGGTTCACCGGCGGCGAGGGTATATAGGCTCAATAATCTCGATTCATACCTGCTCGCCCACATGGTTCGCTGGCGGCGAGGGTATATAGGCTCAATCATCTCGATCCATACCCGATCGCCCACATGGTTCGCCGGCGGCGAGGGTATATAGGCTCAATAATCTCGATTCATACCTGCTCGCCCACATGGTTCGCTGGCGGCGAGGGTATATAGGCTCAATCATCTCGATCCATACCCGATCGCCCACATGGTTCGCCGGCGGCGAGGGTATATAAGCTCAATAATCTCGATGCATACATGCTATGTCGTGTCGACAGTTATGTATGTATGTATTTTCCATTAATGTCAACCCCCTTGCGGCGACCTAGACATGTTTTCCTGGACAGGCTTAGCCGACATAAGTGGTTAACCAGTACTAAGCAATGTGTGTGAGGTGCCTTGCTATGTGGCGGGGTTACACTGTACAATAATAAATGTGTCGGAATGAGGAAGCAGGAAACATGCAACGAAAACAACGAGGAAAGTTCGAACAGTCAGCAATAGTTTATCCAAGATCTCCCTTCTCGAGGTTTGATATTTGATACCACAGACGTATATACATAAGTACAACAATGTGTCATTCGCCTTTGTTTATGTTTTATCGGTGACGATGTTGTGACATGGTTCATTAACGTGCATGTTCATACAGTTGTAGGTCTGTACTTCCCTAAGTATGATCTCATCCAATGAGTGTGTTTTACGTTTATTTATCGTCGCTACCGGTTGCCCATATGAGCGACGCTTCCTGAAGAGATTAGTCATTTTAGATTGTTGGAGGATAGTGCAATGATACAGACAGAGACCCATTCCAGAGTCTCATCTGGTTCTTTTACGTCCACGGTGTACAACACCAACACGAGACCTCGGTTTAACGTCCCATCTGAAAGACTGTTAATTTTATTAGTCAGATGGGGGATCGAACCTGCGATCCCTGGATTACCAGTCCAGCGTGTTACCACTGGACTACAGATCCGTCTGTTCTAAGGGGGAACATGCCCCCAACCCCCCTGGATTGCCTCGGTTGAAATTTGCTTCTGGCTACGGTACTGCCCATGGGCCATGCACATGAAACAATACTCTGTACATTCAGATGACAGGACGTGTGGACTGCCGTGCTACCCACCCCACTTGAGGTTATCCACCAGCTGGCGAGGAAGTGTGGACTGCCGTGCTACCCACCCCACTTGAGGTTATCCACCAGCTGGCGAGGAAGTGTGGACTGCCGTGCTACCCACCCCACTTGAGGTTATCCACCAGCTGGCGAGGAAGTGTGGACTGCCGTGCTACCCACCCACTTGAGGTTATCCACCAGCTGGCGAGGAAGTGTGGACTGCCGTGCTACCCACCCCACTTGAGATTATCCTCCAGCTGGCGAGGAAATGAGGACTGCCGTGCTACCCACCCCACTTGAGGTTATCCACCAGCTGGCGAGGAAGTGTGGACTGCCGTGCTACCCACCCCACTTGAGGTTATCCTCCAGCTGGCGAGGAAGTGTGGACTGCCGTGCTACCCACCCCACCGTGCTACCCACCCCACTTGAGGTTATCCACCAGCTGGCGAGGAAGTGTGGACTGCCGTGCTACCCACCCCACTTGAGGTTATCCACCAGCTGGCGAGGAAGTGTGGACTGCCGTGCTACCCACCCACTTGAGGTTATCCACCAGCTGGCGAGGAAGTGTGGACTGCCGTGCTACCCACCCCACTTGAGGTTATCCTCCAGCTGGCGAGGAAGTGTGGACTGCCGTGCTACCCACCCCACCGTGCTACCCACCCCACTTGAGGTTATCCACAAGCTGGCGAGGAAGTGTGGACTGCCGTGCTACCCACCCCACTTGAGGTTATCCACAAGCTGGCGATGGGGAGGGTACTTTCTACCGGCATACTCTGAGCAGTTGTGTCCAAAGTTAGCAATCAAAGAAAGTTTAAGTACGTATAAATGTATGTACACTTAGTTTATACACATTTATTTTAGCCCGATTGCGAAACAAGTTCTTTCAATTTATATTAATCACCCTCGAGACCTCATTCCTGGTGGAATCCACCGCCACGAGGGAGAGAAAAGAGACAACGTGGAATTTAAATGCCCTGCCTAAGGGCACACTCGTAACGGCTCCAGCGGGGCTCGAACTCCGGACCTTTCGCACCTGAGGCGAACGCGCATCCACTGCGCTATCACGACTTATGTACACTGATTCACTGATAGAATGACATATATTGTGACATGTCATTCCGTAGTACACTTCGTGTCATATGATCTTTTCCGACCTGTTTGGATTTCTTTGGAAATACCCTAGATGTCTATTTATATACATGTGTACATATGACTGATAGGTATATGTCCCCACGTGATTTCTATCTCAGATTCGGGTTTAATGGATCAAATTATTTTTAAGCGTTATTTATTTTACAATGATTGCGAAGCTAGTTTTAACAACTAATTTATTAATCACTCTCGTTGGCGCAGATGAAAGCGTAAACGTGATACATGTAATTCGTGTTGGAGGAAACCGGAGTACCTGGAGAAAACCCACCTGTCCGATTTGGTGACCACCGTACCATCTCAAATTATTTGAAACTTTCATCATAGCTACATATGTTTTAGCTGATTTCTTGCAATATTAGTTTAATTGTTATCCTGAATGCAGGCATTGTCACTTGTGAAAAGGGTGGGAGAGAAAATGTTGTGTTATTCATGAAGACAGCAGCATGGCTGTTCTGGCGGTCATTCCTAAGGACACACCATCACGGCTGTTCTGGTGGTCATTTCTAAGGATACACCATCACGGCTGTTCTGGCGGTCATTCCTAAGGACACACCATCACGGCTATTCTGACTGTCATTCCTAAGGACACACCATCACGGCTGTTCTGGCGGTCATTTCTAAGGATACACCATCACGGCTGTTCTGGCGGTCATTCCTAAGGACACACCATCACGGCTGTTCTGGCGGTCATTTCTAAGGATACACCATCACGGCTGTTCTGGCGGTCATTCCTAAGGACACACCATCACGGTTGTTCTGGCGGTCATTCCTAAGGACACACCATCACGGTTGTTCTGGCGGTCATTCCTAAGGACACACCATCACGGTTGTTCTGGCGGTCATTCCTAAGGACACACCACGGTTGTTCTGGCGGTCATTCCTAAGGACACACCACGGTTGTTCTGGCGGTCATTCCTAAGGACACACCATCACGGTTGTTCTGGCGGTCATTCCTAAGGACACACCATCACGGTTGTGCTGGCGGTCATTCCTAAGGACACACCATCACGGTTGTTCTGGCGGTCATTCCTAAGGACACACCATCACGGTTGTTCTGGCGGTCATTCCTAAGGACACACCATCACGGTTGTGCTGGCGATCATTCCTAAGGACACACCATCACGGCTATTATGGTGGTCATTTCTAAGGACACACCATCACGGTTGTTCTGGCGGTCATTCCTAAGGACATACCATCACGGCTGTTCTGGCGGTCATACCTAAGGACACACCATCACGGTTGTTCTGGCGGTCATTCCTAAGGACACATCATCACGGCTGTTCTGGCATGCTCGAACCCAATAACCATTCTGTATATCATGGTGCTGATCGTAGTTTACTCAGGATGCCATAATGTAATACCACCAGCTTTATTTAACTATTCTTTTAGTTAGTTTATACAAATGTATTTTAGCTCGATTGCGAAACAAGTTCATACAACTTATATTGATCACTCCTCTCGAGACCTCAATCCTGATGGAATCCATCGCCTCGAGGGTGACAGAAGATGTGATGTAGAATTTAAATGCCTTGTCTAAGGACATGATCGCAATAGCTACATCTTGTTACGAACTCAGGGCCTTTCACAGACGGATATGTAGTCCAGTGGTAACACGCTGGACTGGTAATCCAGGGATCGCAGGTTCGATCCCCCGTCTGACCCTAATAAAATTAACAGTCTTTCAGATGGGACGTTAAACCGAAGTCTCGTGTCGGTGCTTTACACCGTGTACATAAAAGAACCAGAGGAGATTCTGGAATGGGTCTCTATCTGTATCATGCACTATCCTCCAACATATAAAATAACTAATCTCTTCAGGAGGCGTCGCTCATATGGGCAACCGGTAGCGACGATAAATAAACGTAAAACACACTCGGGGCTTTTCGCACCTGAAGCGAACGCGCTATCACTTTTTTCAGTTAATAACTTTCATTATAGAGACATGAGTTAACCATTATATACATCAACCCACGGTTTCTGCCTACGACATTTGTCCCTTACAAACATCAACCCACGGTTCCTGCTTACGACATTTGTCCATTATAAACATCAACCCACGGTTCCTGCCTACGACACTTGTCCTTTACAAACATCAACCCACGATTCCTGCCTACGACATTTGTCCATTACAAACATCAACCCACGATTCCTGCCTACGACATTTGTCCATTACAAACATCAACCCATGGTTCCTGCCTACGAGATGTGTTCTTTACAAACATCAACCCACGATTCCTGCCTACGACATGTGTCCTTTACAAACATCAGCCCACGATTCCTGCCTACGGCCTTTGCCCTTTACACACATCAACCCACGGTTCCTGCCTACGGCATTTGTCCTTTACAAACATCAACCCACGATTCCTGCCTACGACACTTGCCCTTTACAAACACCAACCCACGGTTCCTGCCTACGACATTTGTCTTTTACAAACATCAACCCACGGTTTCTGCCTACGGCCTTTGCCCTTTACACACATCAGCCCACGATTCCTGCCTACGGCCTTTGCCCTTTACACACATCAACCCACGGTTCCTGCCTACGGCATTTGTCCTTTACAAACATCAACCCACGATTCCTGCCTACGACACTTGCCCTTTACAAACACCAACCCACGGTTCCTGCCTACGACATTTGTCTTTTACAAACATCAACCCACGGTTTCTGCCTACGACATTTGTCCTTTACAAACATCAACCCACGGTTTCTGCCTACGACATTTGTCCTTTACAAACATCAACCCACGGTTTCTGCCTACGACATTTGCCCTTTACAAACACCAACCCACGGTTCATGCCTACGACATTTGTCTTTACAAACATCAACCACGATTCCTGCCTACGACACTTGCCCTTTACAAACACCAACCCACGGTTCCTGCCTACGACATTTGTCTTTTACAAACATCAACCCACGGTTTCTGCCTACGACATTTGTCCTTTACAAACATCAACCCACGGTTCCTGCCTACGACACTTGTCCTTTACAACATCAACCCACGGTTCCTGCCTACGACACTTGTCCTTTACAAACATCAACCCACGGTTCCTGCCTACGACATTTGCCCTTTACAAACATCAACCCACGGTTCCTGCCTACGACATTTGTCCCTTACAAATATCAACCCACGGTTCCTGCCTACGACATTTGCCCTTTACAAACATCAACCCACTGTTCCTGCCTACGGCACTTGTCCTTTACAGGCATCAACTGCCTCTATCAGATACCAACTAGCGTACCCTAGTTCTCCAGGGAACTAACATCTTTATTTATCAGAAATGAATCTCGCACCTGTTCCTTTATACTTCTATTTTATGGTCATGTAATTCAATTCGTCTATACGACTACATAGACTATCTGTTCAATTACAAAATGAAGATTATATGTTATTATTACAATCACATGACTTTTGTTGTTCCATCTAAGAATGAAGCGTTTACAGCAAAGGTCAAACTAATACAATTAAATATCAACTAGTTTTGTGTTTGGAGGATGCGTCTACTAAACTCATGTTTGGAGGATGTGTCTACTAAGCTCATGATTGGAGGATGCGTCTACTAAGCTCATGTTTGGAGGATGCTTCTACTAAACTCACGTTTGGAGGATGCGTAAACAATTAAATACACCATTGGTTTAATCGCAAATGGTGTGTGTGTTTTATTTATCGTCGCTACCGGTTGCATATGAGCGACGCCTCCTGAAGAGATTAGTAATTTTAGATATTTGGAGGATAGTGCAATTATACAGATAGAGACCCATTCCAGAGTCGCCTCTGATTCTTTTACGTGCACGGTGTACAGCACCGACACGAGATCTCGGTTTAATGTCTCATCTGAAAGACTGTTAATTTTATTAGGGTCAGACGGGGGATCGAACCTGCGATAACTGGATTACCAGTCCAACGTGTTACCACTGGACTACAGATCCGTTTGTAATCGCAAATGGATATCACCACGGTGATTATAACGGAGGCTCAAATCCCTCGGTTACGATGCAAATATATTATCTAATGCATCACGAAGGTGTGAATTTGACTCGGAGGTTTGGACTACGCTCATGTTTCGAGAAGATGTCAACTAAGTTCATGTTTGGAGGTTGTGTCACCACTAATGCTCGTCTACTAAACTCATGTTTGGGGGAGGTGTTAACTGTTCTTTTTTAAACTTATATTAATCACTCTCGAGACCTCATTCCTGATGGAATCCATCGCCACGAGCGAGAGAGAAGAGGCCACGTGGAATTAAAATGCGTTGCCTAAGGGCACAATCTTAACGGCCCCAGCGGGGCTCGAACTTCAGGTCTTTCGCACCTGAAGCGAACGCATTACCACTGCCACTGCGCTATCACGACTTCCACAAAGCTCATGTTTGGATGAGGTGTTGAGTAAGCTCATGTTCGGATGAGGTGTTGAGTACGTTCATGTTTGGAGGAGGTGTTGAGTAAGCTCATGTTTGGATGAGGTGTTGAATAAGCTCATGATTGGAGGAGGTGTTGAGTAAGCTCATGTTTGGATGAGGTGTTGAGTAAGCTCATGTTTGGAGGAGGTGTTGAGTAAGCTCATGTTTGGAGGAGGTGTTGAGTAAGCTCATGTTTGGTGGAGGTGTTGAGTAAGTTCATGTTTGGATGAGGTGTTGAGTAAGCTCATGTTTGGAGGAGGTGCTGAGTAAGCTCATGGTTGGAGGAGGTGTTGAGTAAGCTCATGTTTGGATGAGGTGTTGAGTAAGCTCATGTTTGGATGAGGTGTTGAGTAAGTTCATGATTGGATGAGGTGTTGAATAAGCTCATGTTTGGATGAGGTGTTGAATAAGCTCATGTTTGGATGAGGTGTTGAATAAGTTCATGCTTGGATGAGGTGTTGAATAAGCTCATGTTTGGAGGAGGTGTTGAGTAAGCTCATGTTTGGAGGAGGTGTTGAGTAAGCTCATGTTTGGAGGAGGTGTTGAGTAAGCTCATGTTTGGAGGAGGCGTTGAGTAAGTTCATGATTGGAGGAGGTGTTGAGTAAGCTCATGTTTGGAGGAGGTGTTGAGTAAGCTCATGTTTGGAGGAGGTGTTGAGTAAGCTCATGATTGGAGGAGGTGCTGAGTAAGCTCATGTTTGGAGGAGGTGTTGAGTAAGTTCATGTTTGGATGAGGTGTTGAATAAGCTCATGATTGGATTAGGTGTTGAGTAAGCTCATGATTGGATGAGGTGCTGAGTAAGCTCATGGTTGGAGGCGATGTGAACTACACACATGCGTTGAGGAGATTACAACTTGCATGTGGTAGAGGTCAACGAAGCACGTGTTTGGATGAGATGTCAATGAAGCTCATGTTTGGATGAGATGTCAACTAAGGTCAAGGTTGGATGAGATGCCAACTAATGTCATGTTTTGATCAAATGCTATCTAATGCCATGTTTGGAGGAAATATTGATTATGCACACGTGTGGAGGAATTACCAACTAAGCTCATGCTTGGGGGAAATGTCAACTAAAATCATGTGTGGATGAGATATCAAATAAGGTCATGTTTGGATGAGATATCAAATAAGGTCATGTTTGGATGAGATATCAAATAAGGTCGTGTTTTGATGAGATATCAAATAAGGTCATGTTTGGATGAGATATCAAATAAGGTCATGTTTGGATGAGATATCAAATAAGGTCATGTTTGGATGAGATATCAAATAAGGTCATGTTTGGATGAGATATCAAATACGGTCGTGTTTGGATAACATGTCAACTAATCACACATTTGGAGGAAATGTAAACTAAGCTCATGTTTGGAGGAGATGTAAACTAAGCTCATGTTTGGAGGAGATATAAACTAAGCTCATGTTTGGAGGAAATGTAAACTAAGCTCTTGTTTGGAGGAGATGTAAACTAAGCTCATGTTTGGAGGAAATGTAGACTAAGTTCATGTTTGGAGGAAATGTAAACTAAGCTCATGCTTGGAGGAAATGTAAACTAAGCTCTTGTTTGGAGGAAATGTAAACTAAGCTTTTGTTTGGAGGAAATGTAAACTAAGCTCATGTTTGGAGGAAATGTAAACTAAGCTCTTGTTTGGAGGAAATGTAAACTAAGCTCATGTTTGGAGGAAATATAAACTAAGCTCTTGTTTGGAGGAAATGTAAACTAAGCTCTTGTTTGGAGGAGATGTAAACTAAGCTCTTGTTTGGAGTAAATGTAAACTAAGCTCTTGTTTGGAGGAGATGTAGACTAAGCTCTTGTTTGGAGGAAATGTAAACTAGCAAAACGTTTAGATGAGTTATAACTACTTACAATTTGTGTTTTGTTTTCTCCAACTAGGTCAGTCATGTGTTTGCTACAACTTCTGTAATTTTATATTATCGTCTTTTGTTGTGCGTTAAAATGATATTAGCTTACATGTTTATACAGTGCTTGCACACGTGATATAGTGTGTTAGTAACGTCATGTTCAAGAGCTTGTATCCGACACTAGAGATGGTCAGTTAATGTATATATAACACCCACTATATATGTGATGCATTAGACACATGACTGCATATATCGTTAAATAGAAGACAGTTGTTGAATTACGGACGAATCCAAGCGATTATTTTTATACGGTAGCCGTTTGCTTCAAGCTTGCGATTAAGACAGAATGCATTACGTTCCAGGTACGTGTAGTTTCCTATTAATAGATATGTTAAAGTTATATTCCTGTGCATAAAGCTGTGCCGTAGGCTCCAGAGGCGAATTTTAACCGAGGAAATCTAGGGGGTCCCGGGACATGTTCCCCCTTAAAATTGTTGGGGGCATAGAAGCGAGTTCCTGTGTTATCTGATTTAATGAGTTTAGACGTATAATTATGTACTGACCTTTCAGCTCGCTAGCAGTCAACATTGTATACAGCAAAGGGATATTTGTTTGCATTTTATTTATTTAATTTTTCATTTATTTGTTTAGCTTTTGGACATTTTAACCTAGGCAGCTGCCTCGGTGTGGCTACGGGTCTTTAACCTAGGCGGCTGCCTCGGTGTGGCTACGGGTCTTTAACCTAGGCAGCTGCCTCGGTGTGGCTACGGGTCTTTAACCTAGGCAGCTGCCTCGGTGTGGCTACGGGTCTTTAACCTAGGCGGCTGCCTCGGTGTGGCTACGGGTCTTTAACCTAGGCAGCTGCCTCGGTGTGGCTACGGGTCTTTAACCTAGGCAGCTGCCTCGGTGTGGCTACGGGTCTTTAACCTAGGCGGCTGTCTCGGTGTGGCTACGGGTCTTTAACCTAGGCAGCTGCCTCGGTGTGGCTACGGGTCTGTAACCTAGGCAGCTGCCTCGGTGTGTCTACGGGTCTTTAACCTAGGCAGCTGCCTCGGTGTGGCTACGGGTCTTTAACCTAGGCAGCTGCCTCGGTGTGGCTACGGGTCTTTAACCTAGGGTCTGCATAAAGACAACATTTCACTTCATGCAATTGCTACACATGATCTATGCGCATTCATTTCATTGCTGTTAGGGTTTGTTACAGAGAAACGAAGCTACTCTTGCGAAGTAAGCTGTAACAACTTATATTAATCATTCTCGTTTGTGTGGATGACAGCGTATATGTGGTCATTCGTGTGGGAGGAAACCGGAGTACCCGGTGAAAACCCACATGTCCGATCTGGCGAAAACCGTACCATCTCACATACTTCCCAGTCCGATGATCGAACCCGGGTTGCATTGGTTAGAAGCGAGTGTGCTAACCACTGCGCTAATTGGACAGCTGAATTACGGTAGGTCGGTGGTTCTACCGGGTGCCTGTCCATGTCAGCAATACTACACGCGGGTGAACCCCGTTAACCAGTGGGCGACGGAAATGTTTAAAAACGTATCTAATATCGAAAGTACTACTATATTCCCCGTAATACTGTGATATACATAATATGTTTACATTATCTATCAATCTATCTTCCTTTAATGTCAAACCCCTCGTGATGATGTATATTGCGCGGAAGGATGTGAATAATGAGAAATTGGACGATGCACTTCCTGTACGTGTTGTTTCATATATTGAGAGGTATGCTTGTCGCCCAAGTGGTTACGGTCGGTAACTTGAAATAACCTGCCCTTCACAACTGAAGGATCGAATCCCACCACTAGAAGTGTGGAATTGTTTCAAGTAAGGAATCTATCAATCTGGCTTTAGGAAGATCGGTGGTTATATCCGGGTGTTCGACCGAGCCTGAAATGCTACTCGATGAGCACTCGAGGTCTTCCTCCACCAATAATATATCGTCAGACTTCAAATCATCTTACACGGACGGATCTGTAGTCCAGTGGTAACACGCTGGACTGGTAATCCAGGGATCGCAATTCGATCCACCGTCTGACCATAATAAAATTAACAGTCTTTCAATTGGGACTTTAAACCAAGGTCTCGTGTTGGTGAATATAACATATACACAAGAAGAGCTTTGGCTATCGAATATAACATATACACAAGAAGAGCTATGGCTATCGAATATAACATATACACAAGAAGAGCTATGGCTATCGAATATAACATATACACAAGAAGAGCTTTGGCTATCGAATATAACATATACACAAGAAGAGCTTTGGCTATCGAATATAACATATACACAAGAAGAGCTATGGCTATCGAATATAACATATACACAAGAAGAGCTTTGGCTATCGAATATAACATATACACAAGAAGAGCTATGGCTATCGAATATAACATATACACAAGAAGAGCTTTGGCTATCGAATATAACATATACACAAGAAGAGCTTTGGCTATCGAATATAACATATACACAAGAAGAGCTTTGGCTATCGAATATAACATATACACAAGAAGAGCTTTGGCTATCGAATATAACATATACACAAGAAGAGCTTTGGCTATCGAATATAACATATACACAAGAAGAGCTTTGGCTATCGAATATAACATATACAGAAGAAGAGCTTTGGCTCTCGAATATAACATATACAGAAGAAGAGCTTTGGCTCTCGAATATAACATATACAGAAGAAGAGCTTTGGCTCTCGAATATAACATATAAATACATGGACGAAGATTAATACTACTAAGTAAACTGTTGGTGTGTTTCTGTTATTTAAGCCTAAGTAAAACACGATCACGTGTATGATATTAATTGGACAATGGTGCCACTTTACTTGGACAATAACACCACGATGCTTGCTATCATATTTATTGGACCACACAACATAGGACAGCACAGCAGGACATGGTTGATTATATTCCAACGTGCGTTATGACCTGCGATATCAGGACGTCGCTGGACAACAATACAGAACTATGGCTTTTGTATGGCTTTCCTTAAAACATCAGATGTTTTTGTACACATCAACAGTTGCTGTATTTAGCTAACTGTAATGTTGATTTCAAAGAATATTATATATATAGTTTTTCGTTGTTTGTTTGGTAGTTTAGTAAAAGCGAACAGTTTTTGCTTACAGGATTTGATGGAAAGTTGGTCCCATGGATAGTGCTGGCAAACCTTTTTGCACTCGGCTTGACACTACCTACAAATCATATCTACATTATTAGGGCAAATGCTACTATTGACAGCCACTTACCAAGCTACTGTGCATATTGCGTATGTCAGAACACATCAGATGGCATTATTACAGATTGCTCGGGCAATGGCAAAAGCAATCCTCCACAACACCTGGATGCAAGAACTATACAACTTAATCTACAACGGAACAGAATCAGCGAAGTCAAATATGTCTACTTTGCCGGACTGTATAACCTAACAATGCTAGATTTATCTAACAACACAATAATCAAAATTGAAATCCATGCATTTAGAGACTTAATAAAATTGACGAGGTTGTATCTGAATGGGCAAATGCATAGAAAGCTGTTTATTCTCCAAAAAGTGTTTAAGCCAGGGGTATTTAACGGTCTACGATGTTTACGCATCCTTCATGTTCACGACAATTTAGACTTTAGAGAAGCACGCGTATCTAAAATTCCGACTGATGCTTTAAAAGTGTTGACATCATTAGAAGAACTACGTATCGACGGTGTGAGAAATGCAACATTCAATGAAGAGTTTAGGCGGCTGACAAAACTCTCTACGATATATATGTCAGGATATAACGGTACGTGTGAGATATGTTATCTAGACAGTGAATCATTCGTTGGTTTAAAACATGTGACACAATTAACGCTTGAAAAGTGCCGTATAAAAAACATTAGTAATGGAACATTTTTGTGGACATCTAAACTTCATTATCTGGATTTATCGTGGAATACAGAGTTAGAAATAAAACAGTTTGGACAAATTGCTGTAGAACTTAAATACACAAACATTACCATTTTAAAAATCAATGCCATTCATGATCCAAATAGGGCGGGAACAGAAATTCTTAAACCCGACGTAAAATATTTAGAAGACTTAAAATTGATCGAATTGCATATGAGTGACAATGGAATAGAATACATTCACTATGGTGTATTTCAAATGCTTCCGAAAACTTTGAAAATGCTATACTTAAGAAAGAACAGATTATCCTTTGGGTTGTATATGTATGAGGCGATATTTAATAATCCAAATCTAGATGTGTTCGATGCAGGAGATCAGGCAGTAGCCACACGATCAGACCGAGCTTTTACTTCTCACTTTAAGACGATGTTTGGACTTTCAAATCAAACCTCTGTTACGATTAATAAGGTTATTAATTCATTATCGCATACGCCAAGAGTGACGAGAAGCAGATACGCTGATCAAATTGATACAGCTAAGAACACTATTAGAATAACACCTACGCTCAGTTTAAAAACGCTAATATTTAGCGGAAGCATGTCTGATTTAAGACCATTAGATTTTTCTGATACAGTGAACAATATAACGGTGATTGATTTGTCCCGAAATTTCATACCAATGCTGACATCGAAAGCGTTTGAAGGTTTAGTTTCTGTGAAACATTTAAACTTATCTCATAATTATATTGAACTGGTGCATGCTAACGTATTTCATGGACTACGTGCATTGCAAGTAATGGATTTAGGAAATAATCTGCTAGGCCATGTACTTGAACAAGACAGGCTTGGGGAAGTGTTTGCTCCTCTAGTCTCGTTGAAAATAATCGATTTGTCGAGAAATCGTATCAATGTCGTCAATAAAAATGTATTGATACACATGAGATATTTGGAGAGAATAAACATGCGTGACAACCATATTGAAACTTTTGATGTAGATTTGTCCATAACACAGGACCTACATTGGGTTGATCTTTCATATAACCGCATACAAACAATTTCAGAAGATGTTCGAACACACCTGAGTAAGCTCTCAAAATATCACACTGTACAGGTAAATTTAAGCAACAATAAGTTAGTTTGTAATTGTGACACACTACCTTTTTTGAAATGGTTATTTCTTTCACAAGTCCAATTTCTAAATATTGACACTTACTATTGCTCCCTTAACAACGGTTCTGTCAAAGTATTCAACGGATCAAGATCTGATTTCCTTAAACAATTGGACGAGGACTGCATATCGTATCAGGGTATCATACTTGGCTGTTCCGCAGGGAGCAGTTTTATCTTAGCCTTTGTTATATCATATTTAGTTTATCACAATAGGTGGAGTTTGAGATACGTGTATTACATGGCAAAGGTGAAAGTCAATCAGAAAGAGGTGGAAGATGATAAATATGAATATGATGTGTTTGTTTCATACTGTGATGGTGACGCTGGATTTGTTGCAACTGATATGATACATAACTTAGAGAACATGTGTGAAAAAAAACTGATTGTTCGAGATAGAGATTTCGAATTAGGCGAGGTAATAGCGCTAAACATATCAAAAGCTATTCGAACGAGCAAGAAGACTTTCCTATTGTTGAGTAGACGTTTTCTTCGAAGTAAATGGTGTAATTTTGAAATGAATATGGCTCGAATGGAAGCAATTCATATGAAAAGGGAGGTAATAGTGATTATTTTCCTCGAGACAATTCCACCTGCTGCATTGCCTCTTGAAATAATGGATCTGCTAAGAGATTGTCCTAATATGGATTTGCCAAAAGAAGATGCGTTGCGTACGGCATTCTGGCACAAGTGTATTGACTATATTAACAATTAATAGAATAGTAGTTACGTGTATTCATCCAAATAGTGGAGAGCATAGCATATTTATATAATACATAAACAGACCCGTAGCCACACTGAGGCACACCGAGGCATATTTATATAATACATAAACAGACCCGTAGCCACACTGAGGCACACCGAGGCATATTTATATAATACATAAACAGACCCGTAGCCACACTGAGGCACACCGAGGAATATTTATATAATACATAAACATACCCGTAGCCACACTGAGGCACACCGAGGCATATTTATATAATACATAAACAGACCCGTAGCCACTCTGAGGCACACCGAGGCATATTTATATAATACATAAACAGACCCGTAGCCGCACTGAGGTACACCGAGGCATATTTATATAATACATAAACAGATCCGTAGCCGCACTGAGGCACACCGAGGCATATTTATATAATACATAAACAGACCCGTAGCCACACTGAGGCACACCGAGGCATATTATATAATACATAAACAGACCCATATCCACACTGAGGCACACCGAGGCATATTTATATAATACATAAACAGACCCGTAGCCACACTGAGGCACACCGAGGCATATTTATATAATACATAAACAGACCCGTAGCCACACTGAGGCACACCGAGGAATATTTATATAATACATAAACAGACCCGTAGCCACACTGAGGCACACCGAGGCATATTTATATAATACATAAACAGACCCGTAGCCACACTGAGGAACACCGAGGCATATTTATATAATACATAAACAGATCCGTAGCCGCACTGAGGCACACCGAGGCATATTTATATAATACATAAACAGACCCGTAGCCACACTGAGGCACACCGAGGCATATTTATATAATACATAAACAGACCCGTAGCCACACTGAGGCACACCGAGGCATATTTATATAATACATAAACAGACCCGTAGCCACACTGAGGCACACCGAGGCATATTTATATAATACATAAACAGACCCGTAGCCACACTGAGGCACACCGAGGCATATTTATATAATACATAAACAGACCCGTAGCCACACTGAGGCACACCGAGGCATATTTATATAATACATAAACAGACCCGTAGCCACACTGAGGCACACCGAGGCATATTTATATAATACATAAACAGACCCGTAGCCGCACTGAGGCACACCGAGGAATATTTATATAATACATAAACAGACCCGTAGCCACACTGAGGAACACCGAGGCATATTTATATAATACATAAACAGACCCGTAGCCGCACTGAGGCACACCGAGGAATATTTATATAATACATAAACAGACCCGTAGCCGCACTGAGGCACACCGAGGCATATTTATATAATACATAAACAGACCCGTAGCCGCACTGAGGCACACCGAGGCATATTTATATAATACATAAACAGACCCGTAGCCGCACTGAGGCACACCGAGGAATATTTATATAATACATAAACAGACCCGTAGCCACACTGAGGCACACCGAGGCATATTTATATAATACATAAACAGACCCGTATCCACACTGAGGCACACCGAGGAAGCTTCCTCGGTTAAAATGTCAAAGTTCCAAAAACATAATGAAAAATTAAATAAATAAAATGGGGAAAATATATCTTTGCTGTATAAAATGTTGACCGCTAGAGAGCTGAACGGTCAGTACATAAGTATACGCCTAAGCTCATTAAATCAGAAAACGCAGGAACTCACCCTAGATTCCCTCAGTTGAAATTTCCCTCTGGCTACGGTACTGATAAAGCAATGATTGCATGCATTGTATCACTACTGTTTAAGCAAGATTATCAATACAATTAAAGCGACACTACATTAGTGAAAGCATAACTTTCTACAGAATGTATTTTCCTACAAAACGGTATAATATTTTCCCAAATATTTACCTCAAATACTGATTATTTCAATTAATAAGCAAACCTCGTATACGCGGTTTGTTGACATAACAAAATAATTAAATAGTGTCGACATTCATGCGTAATACAACTCGTGTATCGTGAATAACACGATTTATGGTACATATTTACCGTTATATCTAACATGTGTGCCTATGCATATTTATTTGTAGACTAGTCTTAATTAAATTATCTTTAAACGACATTATATCGCGCTCTGGTGTTCTTCAGGGGTCTGTCTTAGGTCCCATTCTCTTTATAATTTACATCAATGACTTACCTATGACTCTTACCAGCACAGTTGCAGACATATTTGCTGACGATACAACTATATCTGCCTCCGATCAATCTCTTGACACTCTTACTATTTCTTTACCTACTGATTTGATAAATGTTCAACAGTGGTGTTTAGACAATCGTATGATTCTCAATACTTCTAAGACCAAAATCATGTATATTTCCTCTAAATCAAAAGCTCATAGTATCAGTGAGTCTGCTCTTGAAGTGAAAGTGAACAACACCGTCATACATCCGAGTTCTGCTGAACGACTACTCGGAGTTATGATTGACAACACACTATCCTGGGATAAGCATACTGACAATGTTCTCAAAAAATGTAACTCTTATTTATATTTATTGTCTCGTATAAAAAGGTATCTCTCTATTCCCAATCGCAACCTCTTCTACAATGCTTACATATTGCCTCACTTAGACTTTTGTTGTGTGATTTGGGGTAACTGCAACTCATCTTTAGAAGATAAAATAGTTCGGTTACAAAAGAGAGCAGCTAGACTAATTCTAGATCAGGACTTTGACACTCCATCGCAATTATTATTCTCCCAACTAAAATGGATGACCTTTCCAGAACGAGTCATATATCAGAAGGCTATACAAATGTATAAAACATTACATGGAGCTGCTCCAGACTATTTAAAATCACCTTCACTTTTACTTCTGATATACATCCCAGAATTCTTAGATCAACCTCAGAATATCAATTATACACACCAAGACCAAATTGTGAATTATTTCGTAATACATTTGAATTTTCAGGATCATTTATTTGGAATTCATTGCCTCACTCAGTTCAAAATGCTCCAACTATACAACAGTTCAAAATTCTCTACTTAAGGTGGAACTATAACAATTCAAACTAATCGCGTACTTCTACTGTTATTATAAACGTGTATTGCCATTGCTATATTTATTAGAATCGGAAAATTGCTGTCCTTAAGTTGATTTCATACATATTTTGAAGATACCACTACAAGTCAAATCTGCACATTGTTAGATAGATCTAGTATCATTAATTGTCTCATTCCCATTTTCTACTCTGCTAGCCAATTCCATATATCATCATATTCCATTACATATTAAATATAGTTTCTCTATTTTTCAGCTTTTACATTACTATATTATTCCAATGTGTAGTTCTCACTTATGAGTGCTATCTTTTGATTGCATTTGATTGTATATATGGTAGATTAATTTTTGTTAAATGAGTACTCTCGTTAAATAAAATCTTTATTATTATTATTATTTAGTATTGACTCCGATGACAAACAAACGTCAATCCAAGAGCGTGGATGATCGTTATATAAAATCCTACGTTCACGTTTGAAAGTTTGTAAACCACAAATCACTGTTTATTGATTCATTGTTAGTGTTCGAATGTATTCGGAAGAATTTGTAGTATCAGCGCATTTATACGTGAACAAATGCATTTTATTTGCTTTTTGCGATGTAATGTCGCTTTAATACACTTGCATAATGAATTAGTGTACGCATTTCCATACAACTATATAACATTAATTATATGATTGAATTTATACATAAACAACAAACAATCTATCGCCGCTCGTACTCTGCTTCATAATATGTATTTACTTTTTTAAAATTTAAACTTTATTTGTTTTACAACTTGTTTTACAACGATTGCGAAGCAAGTTTTAACAACTTATTTTATTAATCACTCTCGTTGGAGCAGATGAAAGCGTATATGTGGTCATTCGTGTGGGAGGAAACCGGAGTACCCGGAGAAAACCCACCTGTCCGATCTGGCGACCACCGTATCATCTCACATACTTCCCGGTCCGAGGATCGAACCCGGGTTGCATTGGTGAGAAGCGAGGGCGCTAACCACTGCGCTAATCGGACAGTATTTGCTTACATATGCCTAGGCCTGTATGTGACGTATCTGTAGTACATTCGGTATACTCATGTGTGTATACTTGAGAGAGAGAGAATGCATTAAGTGTTTTGAACTATGCTCCATGATAGCCAAGTACCACATAGTGTTTGTTTAATATTTGGTACATTTGAATAGTCAATTGATTATTGATGTCAATATATATTAATATATTTTTAATACATTTGTTCCAGATGTGCATACAATTCATTGTTTGTTTGTTTGATCGGGTTTTACGCCTGCATCAGCACCATTTCGGGCTATATCGCCGACGAACAGTTTACCTAACAACACCTTTCCTGGGCAGGCTCCAGCGGTTAACCAGTACTTGGTGTATTAACCTCCGTAAGAAACTGCCAACTACTTCATATAGTGGGGGTGGGTGGTGCATCAGTGACGAGTTGGTGCAAACACACCTGGAACAAATATGTTACGTTGATATGCTTATTGGTAATGCATGGTTATCTGTCAGCTTCATGTTGTTTCGAAATGTTATACAGTGTATATATACATTTACCGTTTTGGACTACAATGTGCATAGTCGTATAGAAGTTGGGTGATTCGCATGCGTATATTCACAGACGGATATGTAGCCCAGTGTAACACGCTGGACTGGTAACCCAGGGATCGTAGGTTCCATCCCCCATCTGGCCCTAATCAAATTAACAGTCTTTTAGATGGGACGTTAAACAGAGGTCTCGTGTCGGTGCTTTACACCGTGCTCGTAAAAGAACCAGAGGAGACTCTGGAATGTGTCTCTGTCTGTATCATTGCACTATCCTCCAAAATCTAAAATGACTAATATCTTCAGGAGGCGTCGCTCATATGGGTAACCGTTAGCGACGATAAATAAACTTAAAACACACATGCGTATATACCATGATCTTCCTTGTGAGCTAATTAAGGGCCCCGTGACCCTGTGCTTAAGATCCATCACTGCGGTTTGTTCGAAACCCATTCGAGGTTGAATTATTTGTATGTGAGGAAACTAATCTCAGATGGCTTGTGGATGGTCGGTAGTTCTACCCGGGGCCCGCTAGAATATGACTCATTGTCCATGTATTCTAAAACCCCTTTTCATGAATGTTTATATACCTTAACCTTGACGATGTACCATGTACAAGTCTTAATAAAATTTCTGTTCTGTTCTGTTCTGTTCTTAACAATTTATCCGTCAAGCATGGGAGTGTCACATTTAAGACGGAAACCTTTTATGGCATCCATGAATCAGATGCAAGAATTTTGAAATAAGAAATATTTGTAACTGTCAGCACAAAGTCATATTAAATAGATAAGAATTATAAGTATATGTTCATTAAGTTCTATGTATAGTGTTAACATGTGACAATTATGTTGTGTATGCTATAAAAGGAAAAATAAATAATAAAAAAATTAAAAATAATAATATGACTCCGGGGAAGGGGGGCTATTTCTTCACCAGGTGGAAAGTCGTCATGTGACCTAAGCTGTAGGCGCGACTTTATACCCTCAACACAAAAAAATAAACAAATTATCACGAGATTGTTCTTGTTCTCTTGAGGCAATAATTTTTAAAATGGCGCAGACAAATCTGCAAAATATGACAATGTTAATTCAACCTTACGAGAACTGTTCAATCATGGAGTATTGAAAGACACAGCTCTGGGCTCTTTTAGACAGAATTAACGCGTTGGCATACAAAACTGAGACGTTGATTGGTTTCCCCATGATTGAATGCAATATATTCGTAATATATATATTAAATTAGCCTGGGAACAGGCGTCAGTATATTTTGCCTGGTCAGTCAAATAAATATATTCTAACACCGAGACTTTAATTTGGCCGTATTGAGCTTTTGATAATATCATTATGCCAGAAGTTAAAAATCGACAGACTGGAACCCAGGCTAATATTAAATATATACACGTATAATGAGAATATTCAATTCCAAAAAGAATGTGTTTTGCGTTTATTTATCGTGTCTACATGTTTGTCCACGTGAGCGATGACCACATACGAGATTAATCATTTAATGTGTGAAGGATTGTATAATCGTACATACTATGTACATGTATCACAGCAATATCCTCCAACATCTAAACGACCAATCACGTATCACTGCAATATCCTCCAAAATCAAAGCGACCAATCACGTATCACTGCAATATCCCCACAAAATCTAAACGGCCAATCACGTATCACAGCAATATCCCCACAACATCTAAACGACCACTCACGTATCACTGCAATATCCTCCAACATCTAAACGACCACTCACGTATCACTGCAATATCCTCCAACATCTAAACGACCACTCACGTATCACTGCAATATCCTCCAACATCTAAACGACCACTCACGTATCACTGCAATATCCTCCAACATCTAAACGACCAATCACGTATCACTGCAATATCCTCCAAAATCAAAACGGCCAATCACGTATCACTGCAATATCCTCCAAAATCTAAACGACCAATCACGTATCACAGCAATATCCTCCAACATCTAAACGACCAATCACGTATCACAGCAATATCCTCCAACATCTAAGCGACCAATCACGTATCACAGCAATATCCTCCAACATCTAAACGACCAATCACGTATCACAGCAATATCCTCCAACATCTAAACGACCAATCACGTATCACAGCAATATCCTCCAACATCTAAACGACCAATCACGTATCACTGCAATATCCTCCAACATCTAAACGACCAATCACGTATCACTGCAATATCCTCCAACATCTAAACGACCAATCACGTATCACTGCAATATCCTCCAACATCTAAACGACCAATCACGTATCACAGCAATATCCTCCAACATCTAAGCGACCAATCACGTATCACTGCAATATATAAATTACAAGAACACAATATTGATGTATGTGTTACAGACAGATATGTAGTTCAGTGGTAACACTCTGGACTGGTAATTCAGGGATCGCAGTTTCGATCCCCCGTCTGACCCTAATAAAATTAAGTCTTTCAGGTGGGACGTTAAACCGAGTTCTCGTATCGGTACTTTACACCGTGCACGTAACAGAACTGTTTTTCCCTGTTGCAATTCTGTCAGTGTTTCGTGCATATTGAACTTTGATTTATGTTTCATATCAAAGGATGGAACGTTTCTGTCTCTCTATGGGTAGTTGTTTTATGTGATATATATTGTTGAATATTATGTATCTTTTTACACTGAAACATGTTTGTAAAATAAATGTACAATAATCATGTTTGTTTGTTTGTGTGTGTTTGTTTGTTCGGGTTTTAAGCCAGCAACATTTTGAGCTATATCGTCGGCGGGCAGTTTACCTAACAACACCATTACAGGGCAGGCTCCAGCGGTTAACCAGTACTTGGTGCACCAAGCTCTATAAGAAACTGCAGACTTGTTTCATATAAATGAGACACGACCTGAGCGGGGCTCGAACCAGTGACCATGAGTGATGATCGGTTACAGTGGTATAGTGATCTTAACCACTCGACCACGGAGACGGTCTCAACAAGTACAGACATATAGGACGTTGCTATATTAATTTTCAGAGGATTAATTCCTGCTGGCATCGTTTTTTACGTGGTTTTGCATGTTATGTGTTCTGTATATTTGGTTATGTTAGTGGTCTATTTCCTACTGTCGCACCAATAGTGTTATCATACGGTGACTATCCGGCTATTCTTGAGGGAATAAGACTCCGGGTGGGTGGCCTTCCGCACAGTATTTCCGGCACGGCTGGGAACCCAGGTAAATCCACCGACCTTCAACAAACCAGCTGGATGGACAATAGTAACATGAACGCTTGGCAGACACAGAAGACACATAGCTGGATAAAATACAGAATGAAGCCGCAAGACTAATATTTGGCATGCAAGGCTAGTGTGATTGGCAAATTTATAGAACAGAACAGAACATATATTTTATTTGACTTAAGCATTGTATAGCTTATCATCATAACAATATATAATACAATTGCATGCAATGAAAACAGATACAGAAACACGATTAGAAACTAATCTAATGTACTGCAATAGGTCAGGCGCGTAGTTGCCTTTACGCTACAACGCCCGGGCTTGCACATTATTTTCAGGATTTTTCTTTTGCTGGATAAAAGTAGTAGATAAAAAACTGAACTTTTCCTATGTGTTTGTTAGTGTATACATTTCTCTTAAAACGGGCCAGTGTGCACCGTTTGATATCTAGGTTTCAATAAATTCGGGAAGAAGCCCACAGACAACCCTACCGTGCTTAATATAGTTCAAACGGGCTTGCACATAATTTTCTGCTGGCTACGCCGTTGTATGTCAACTGGCTCAACATCTGTATATCTTTCTGACTTAGTTCCTGATAATGTTGCAAATGTCACCACATACACACACATACGAAATGCACACACTCCCATAAATGTACATTGCAATTTACAAGTCTTCTCTAGCTCTTTGTTTGCATTCAACTCTTAGTGAATTCAGCTGGCTTATTGATGCGGCTTATCTCCCTTGAAAATGAACCGAAAACCATTATTGTCAATCGTTTATTTAGAAGAGACCTTTGAATTTTTATAAATTTTAACTCCTATGGCGATCAAGTTTAATTTGTTCTCTTTAATGTGATATAAAAATGGTTGTTCTAGGAGTAAAACTTATTGCTTCCCTATTATGGCATGGTCTAAGCTGTTTGGCGCGACAATCCACAAACAACTGTCGCAACAAAATATTAAGGATTAGAAAAACAAAAACAGTTACATAGTAACTTACATGTATTTGAATACCTTCCCTTAAGCAGTAGTTCAGACATGGGCGAGCACCCGGGTAGAACCACCGACCGTCCACAATGCAGCTGGATGACTTCCTCGTATCCACGAAGACTCGAAAATACAGCGGTGCGAGTCAAGTGATTTGAAGTCAACGACTCGGCCATCAGGGTGCCCATTTCCTGACTAAGCCGATGACGTTAACCCATTCGACACCAAGTAACTGACATGGACTGGTCCATGATATTTTTAGACCAATAAAATGAATAAGAAAATTACATTTGGACCAGTTCATTTATCAAAATGGGTAATTTTGTCTAAAATAGTAATATTACTGGCAAAAAGATTACACTTTTTGTAAGCCTATTTAGAGGTATGTGGTGTTGAAAGGGTTAAGGAGGAATCGGCAGAGTAGCATTATAAGGGAGATAATACGAACATTTATATACGATTCGTCATTGGCTTAGTTCACAAGTGTCTAAATCCATCAGTTTCTCAGATTAGAGCAAAATGTCTTGACGGATGTTCTCCACAAATAACCCACGTCATTTAAAATGATTGACATGGTAGATCCGGAATAAATTATACCTTATCCAGACAATCTGGCTCGTGTCACATATATCAATTAATGTCGTCTGCTAATTACTAGCCGAGGTTCATATTCACCAAAGCAGGATCTCTACAGCTTAGAAATACGCTGCACAGAAACAGTAGTCAACATCAGAATATTGCTTGGAAGAAAAATCGAAGGCGCTCTAGCGAGTCAGCGTCAAAACTCTACTGTACAATAATAGTGTTGGCTTACCTCCCCTGAGCCACTAAGTTGAGGTTACGGTTATGGATAAAGGCAGTACTCCCACAAAACAGGTGGCAGTAAACTAAAGCTGAACAGTAGAATACTCTTCAATTGAAGATCAAATTTAGCCATAACCCTAATGTCCAGATTACTGCCAATTGTCCCAAGATTACTGCCAATTGTATATTACGTTACTGCCTCTATCGTCAATGCTAAGGGTGTGACTAGGGCTGGGTATCGCCATAAAAATACGTCCGATGCGATACTGTAATTACAAATAATTTGGATTAAACTGTTCATTTATTGTTGAGGGGTTCATGACGCACCGACGGCTTATGTCATAATTTCCTTTCTCAAGCTATTATATTGGTGGAGGAAGACTGTGGATGCCCACCGGAGCAGTATTTCAGGCACATGCGGGCACCCGGGTAGAACCACTGTTATTCAGCATCCAGCTGGTTAGCTTCCTCGCTTAAAGGAATGCGACACGGTCCTTGAATTCGAACATGCAGCGTTGAGGGGTCAGGCTATTTAAACTCAACGACCGTAACCACTCGGCCACGGAGGTCACATTGATGACATTAGGTATGCAGCATCAAAGGATCTATCAAGATCTATATTGGCAACAATTGAAAACGCGGGTAATTGTTTTATAAGAACGTTAAAACATCAACATCTATATTGGCAACAATTGAAAACGCGGGTAATTGTTTTATAAGAACGTTAAAACATCAAGATCTATATTGGCAACAATTGATTACGCGGGTAATTGTTTTATAAGAACGTTAAAACATCAAGATCTATATTGGCAACAATTGATTACGCGGGTAATTGTTTTATAAGAACGTTAAAACATCAAGATCTATATTGGCAACAATTGATTACGCGGGTAATTGTTTTATAAGAACGTTAAAACATCAAGATCTATATTGGCAACAATTGATTACGCGGGTAATTGTTTTATAAGAACGTTAAAACATCAAGATCTATATTGGCAACAATTGATTACGCGGGTAATTGTTTTATAAGAACGTTAAAACATCAAGATCTATATTGGCAACAATTGATTACGCGGGTAATTGTTTTATAAGAACGTTAAAACATCAAGATCTATATTGGCAACAATTGATTACGCGGGTAATTGTTTTATAAGAACGTTAAAACATCAAGATCTATATTGGCAACAATTGATTACGCGGGTAATTGTTTTATAAGAACGTTAAAACATCAAGATCTATATTGGCAACAATTGATTACGCGGGTAATTGTTTTATAAGAACGTTAAAACATCAAGATCTATATTGGCAACAATTGATTACGCGGGTAATTGTTTTATAAGAACGTTAAAACATCAAGATCTATATTGGCAACAATTGATTACGCGGGTAATTGTTTTATAAGAACGTTAAAACATCAAGATCTATATTGGCAACAATTGATTACGCGGGTAATTGTTTTATAAGAACGTTAAAACATCAAGTTCTATATTGGCAACAATTGATTACGCGGGTAATTGTTTTATAAGAACGTTAAAACATCAAGATCTATATTGGCAACAATTGATTACGCGGGTAATTGTTTTATAAGAATGTTAAAACATCAAGATCTATATTGGCAACAATTGATTACGCGGGTAATTGTTTTATAAGAACGTTAAAACATCAAGATCTATATTGGCAACAATTGATTACGCGGGTAATTGTTTTATAAGAACGTTAAAACATCAAGATCTATATTGGCAACAATTGATTACGCGGGTAATTGTTTTATAAGAACGTTAAAACATCAAGATCTATATTGGCAACAATTGATTACGCGGGTAATTGTTTTATAAGAACGTTAAAACATCAAGATCTATATTGGCAACAATTGATTACGCGGGTAATTGTTTTATAAGAACGTTAAAACATCAAGATCTATATTGGCAACAATTGATTACGCGGGTAATTGTTTTATAAGAACGTTAAAACATCAAGATCTATATTGGCAACAATTGATTACGCGGGTAATTGTTTTATAAGAACGTTAAAACATCAAGATCTATATTGGCAACAATTGATTACGCGGGTAATTGTTTTATAAGAACGTTAAAACACCAAGATCTATATTGGCAACAATTGATTACGCGGGTAATTGTTTTATAAGAACGTTAAAACATCAAGATCTATATTGGCAACAATTGATTACGCGGGTAATTGTTTTATAAGAACGTTAAAACATCAAGATCTATATTGGCAACAATTGATTACGCGGGTAATTGTTTTATAAGAACGTTAAAACATCAAGATCTATATTGGCAACAATTGATTACGCGGGTAATTGTTTTATAAGAATGTTAAAACATCAAGATCTATATTGGCAACAATTGATTACGCGGGTAATTGTTTTATAAGAACGTTAAAACATCAAGATCTATATTGGCAACAATTGATTACGCGGGTAATTGTTTTATAAGAACGTTAAAACATCAAGATCTATATTGGCAACAATTGATTACGCGGGTAATTGTTTTATAAGAATGTTAAAACATCAAGATCTATATTGGCAACAATTGATTACGCGGGTAATTGTTTTATAAGAACGTTAAAACATCAAGATCTATATTGGCAACAATTGATTACGCGGGTAATTGTTTTATAAGAATGTTAAAACATCAAGATCTATATTGGCAACAATTGATTACGCGGGTAATTGTTTTATAAGAACGTTAAAACATCAAGATCTATATTGGCAACAATTGATTACGCGGGTAATTGTTTTATAAGAACGTTAAAACATCAAGATCTATATTGGCAACAATTGATTACGCGGGTAATTGTTTTATAAGAACGTTAAAACATCAAGATCTATATTGGCAACAATTGATTACGCGGGTAATTGTTTTATAAGAACGTTAAAACATCAAGATCTATATTGGCAACAATTGATTACGCGGGTAATTGTTTTATAAGAACGTTAAAACATCAAGATCTATATTGGCAACAATTGATTACGCGGGTAATTGTTTTATAAGAACGTTAAAACATCAAGATCTATATTGGCAACAATTGATTACGCGGGTAATTGTTTTATAAGAATGTTAAAACATCAAGATCTATATTGGCAACAATTGATTACGCGGGTAATTGTTTTATAAGAACGTTAAAACATCAAGATCTATATTGGCAACAATTGATTACGCGGGTAATTGTTTTATAAGAACGTTAAAACATCAACATCTATATTGGCAACAATTGATTACGCGGGTAATTGTTTTATAAGAATGTTAAAACACCAACATCTATATTGGCAACAATTGATTACGCGGGTAATTGTTTTATAAGAATGTTAAAACATCAATATCTATATTGGCAACAATTGATTACGCGGGTAATTGTTTTATAAGAACGTTAAAACACCAACATCTATATTGGCAACAATTGATTACGCGGGTAATTGTTTTATAAGAATGTTAAAACATCAAGATCTATAATGGCAACAATAGATTACGTTGGTAATTGTTTTATAAGAATGTTAAAACATCAAGTTCTATATTGGCAACAATTGATTACGCGGGTAATTGTTTTATAAGAACGTTAAAACACCAACATCTATATTGGCAACAATTGATTACGCGGGTAATTGTTTTATAAGAATGTTAAAACATCAAGATCTATAATGGCAACAATTGATTACGTTGGTAATTGTTTTATAAGAATGTTAAAACATCAAGATCTATATTGGCAACAATTGATTACGTTGGTAATTGTTTTATAAGAATGTTAAAACATCAAGATCTATATTAGCAACAATTTATTAAGCGGATAATTGTTTTATAAGAATGTTAAAACACCAATATCTATATTGGCAACAATTTATTACCCGGGTAATTGTTTTATAAGAATGTTAAAACACCAATATCTATATTGGCAACAATTGATTCAGAAGCTACTCACTTCCATATAATAACATGCCCAAGAGACAGAGTAAATGGTGTGCCAGTTTGTAGTTCCACGCACACAGTTTGCATGGCATTTCTTAAAGCGACACTACATCGATGAAAAGGTAAATGTCTGCAGAATGTAATTTCCTATTATATGGTATAATTTATTTCCAAATATTTGCCTCAGAAACTGAGTATTTCAACAAATAAACAATGTTGGCATAACAAAATAATTTAAATATGGTCGATATCCACGCGTAATGCAACTCGTGTATCCTGAATAACACGATTTATTGTACATATTTACCATTATATCTCACATTGTACCTATGCATATTTATTTATATACTAATCTTAGTTAAATTATCACTAAACGACAGTATTGACTCAAATGACAAACACACGCCAATTCAGGAGCGTGGATGACCGTTATATGAAATCCTACTTTCACTTTTGAAGTTTGTAGACCACAAAAACAGTTTATAAATTCAATGTTATTGTTCGAATATATTGAGAAGAATTCGTTGTAGCAATGCATTTATACGTGAAAAACGCATTTTATTTGCTTTTTGCGATGTAAATCCGCTTTAAATTAGAACATATCAATGCACGCTGACGTGTATACATACATATGTAGGCAGAAGCATTAAAGACGTATAAAAAGTAGTTTCTATTTGTCTTCTATGTGACAGGTGGTATATAATCCCATTGTGCCCGTTGGTGTCTGATGTCAGACAAATATATCTCATTTTATCACCATGCTCACATTTGCTAACCATGCTAACTATCTCGGGGATCCGATTGGCACAGGGGCGTATGTCAAATGTTTCCTAAATGTCAGATAATATTATTGACATTGCGGACTTTAAAGCGCTAAGCATTGTAGGGAGAAGCGTAGGATGGCACGTCAATTAGGTGTTATTTACTATGCTGAAAACTATCGTTATCTAACCCGTATCAGTTTATACAATATTTATTTTAGCTCGATTGTGAAATAAGTTCTTTCAACTGATATTAATCACTCTCGAGACCTCATTCCTGATGGAATCCATCGCCACGAGGGAGAGAGAAGAGGCAAAATGGAAATTAAATGCCTTGCCTAAGGGTACAATCGTAACGGCTCAAGCGGGGCTCGAACTCCGGACCTTCGCACCGGAAGCGAACGCGCATCCACTGCGTTATCACGACTTCCACAATCGTTCGTAATCGAACGCAAATTGCCACAGCTACAGCTGCTAACACAACTGGGTTTCATAATAACTCGAGTTCAGGAATGGAACATTATTCCACAACTATGTCTAAATCAAGTTTGCCAGTGGAATCCTGACGGCGAGATGGCAGGATGGAGACACATTAAGTACTATATTTTTGGGAAACTATCCCTGACAATTGACAATTCGGAAATCCAATTTGACGTTCTCAAAGTGGTTGATTCCGGCGTTCAGAACGACAAACCATGATTTATATGACTCTAAATAACGCAAATACCGAAAACATTATGTCGATTCTAGCATGACAACATATCCAAAAGCGCAAAACAATAGTTGGAGTTATGTTTTAGAAAGAGTAACAAGCTCCTTCTTTGCGTATACAGACAACATACAGAGCCATACGAGCGTCAACACGCACACGATACAACAACACATGTCGTAAAATAGACTCCATTTTATTAATGCAGCGTTTTTCATCAGAACCCCACCCACTTTTCTCAAAGTGGGCCAAATGACATGCAAGTCAAAGGCTAGGCGCAAGCTAATTTGGAAAGTGTAGATTCTGACAGTGTGAGTGTAGACAAATGTAAGGCCATGCCACCATCCATCTTTTACGAAGGACCATCTGAAAGATGTTGCAAATAAGACCCACCAGCGTCCATTCAAAATGAATTTAAAGACACAACTGCCAGTCATCAACGTGAACAGACGGATCTGTCGTCCAGTGGTAACACGCTGGACTGGTAATCCAGGGATCGCAGTTTCGATCCCCCGTCTGACCCTAATAAAATTAACAGTCTTTCAGATGGGACATCAAACCGAGGTCTCATGTCGGTGCTGTACACCGTGCACGTAAAAGAACCAGAGGAGACTCTGGATTGGGTCTCTGTCTGTATCATTGCTCTATCCCCCAAAACTCTAAAATGACTAATCTCTTCAGGAGGCGTCGCTCATATGGGCAGCCGGTAGCGACGATAAATAAACGTAAAACAAACATGAACGTGAGATGAGCACATTTAAATTGGAAAATGAGACACAAAGAAAAAATAATGCATCACTGGGTTTAACAGCAGCTGTCCTGGATGCACCTGGATCAGTATGTACGCACGAAAGTGCCTTCAACTGGCAGGCATTGCTGGTGACACAGTGGACTGGACAGAAGATGTGGAGACAAATATTCTTGCGCAAGCTCTGGCACTCAGCGAATATAGCACTGTAGCAGATGTCACAGGGTGAGAAAAATGTGCAGCCAACCCGGGGCTCGAACTCGGGATCTTTAGCTTACAGGGCGAAGGCTCTACCTACTGAGCTAGCCGGGCCGCTTACGCATACTCTCCCCCGACGGTGACTAAGTCCGTACCGCGACACAGATATAGATCGATGTGTCATAGGAAAGGTAAACCAAATAACAAATTGGACAGGAAAATCATTATTACGTTTACCAATTCCAAAGCACGAGAACGTGTGTGTTTGCGTGTGCGGCGTGTGCGTTCGCGTATGCGTGCGTGTGTGTGAATCGAAAGGGGATTGTACAGGTGTCTTTGTGCAGGAAAGCTTGACGAATGTCCGTGAGAACCTGATAAGACAGCTCAAACGGAACAAGAAACCCGCAAGCACATGGGTTGCTGGAGCTAACATATACCGTCTGTATGTCCTAATGTTTAAGGCTTCCGCCTACGGAGCGGGAGGGCGAAGGTTTGAATCTCGTCAGAGGTTAGTACTGATATGGCCGGTTGGTGAGCCGCCAGCTAGTTAAATAATGGTTACCGATTGCCTACCAGCCTGACGTCTGGCCTGCAAGGATAGGATTCGGGAAGTACTGATGTTCATAAAAAAACGAGATGTCTCATAAGTGAGCAATGGCTGGCCCTTTAAATAGGGGTGACATTATAATAAACAAACACTTTACTTTCTTTATGCCACCATGAGTAACACTCATTATGGTAAATACACTGACATTCTAATCAAAGAACTCTATTAGTTTATACAAATTTAGTTTAGCTCGATTGCGAAACAAGTTCTTTCAACTTATATTAATCACTCTCGAGACCTCATTCCTGATGAAATCCATCGCCACGAGGGAGAGAGAAGAAGCAACATGGAATTTAAATGCATTGCCTAAGGGCACACTCGTAACGGCTCCAGCGGGGCTCGAACTCCGGACCGTTCGCACCTGAGAACTCTATTACATCGGGCGAGTGAAGCTATGTCGACATCCAGGTTAATAGAAGCAGTAGTGTTAAACGGTTGTGTTTCTCACTACACCAGTGAAAGAACTGTCGACACAAGACGGTTTGTTTACATTAAATAGCCATGTATTGGTTCCTGGCATATATTTACTAAGATCTAATTATCGCTGTTTATAAAACACGACATTTAGCTGATTAAAATGTATCAATCAATACTATTGGACGGGTGTCAAATGGTTAGAGTAGTATGTATAGGATATATGTCGAAAACGATCCAATATGTAAAATATTGGACTGTATGAGGCGCGTAGCGCCGAAGACAGTACAAATATAATACATATTGGATCCGTTTGAGGCGTATATCTTACTTAAAACACACTTATATAACAAAATCCTACTAATTAAAATTGTTAATTTCGTACATATACACGTAGAATTTAATATAATTCTATGGCCTTTTGACAGCTGTCCAATATTAATAATAATTGACTGCAAGTACAAAGGTATGACGTCACGACAGTGTTTTAAATTAAATTATACGCGTAAATGTACGAACTTATCTATTTTAATTAGTATGATCTTGTTATATAAGTGAGAGTTTTAAGTAAAATATAAGCCTCAAACTGATCGGATATGTAAAATATTGGTACAGTCTGATTATTTAGGGCAGTCACTTGTATACATAACATTCGAAAACCAAAAAATCATTGTTGAACACTCAAACCTAAAAATATTTTTCTGTAAGCCTACAGCTTTGACCACTCGGCCATCCTGCCATGTGTGATAATTCGATATATTTTATATTATTCAATCAGTGTTTTAACTTGCCAATGTTTATATACATCAGCATGTTTGTATACAAGTGACTGACCTGATTAATCGAACTGTACTGACTGTAATGTATCGCTGTTTATAAAACATGACCTTTATTTGATTAAAATGTATCAACCAATAACAGCTTTGCAGCAACTTTGCAGACAAATTTTAGCTTTGAAAGAGTATACCGTGTTGGTAATCCGGTGAAAGCCAAAGAATCTAACAGACCACGTCCAATTATAGCTCGATTCGAGAAACTAAGTGATAGAAACACGTGCGTAAAGCAGGAATCTCTCTAAATGCTTTGAAACAGGGTGTTAAAATATATGAACACTTTCCACGTGAAGTCGAGGAACGCAGGAAACAACTCTACCCAATAGTCCGTCACCTTTCTGACCAAGGAGAGACAGACTGTACATAAATAACAAGCAATACAATATCAATAATGGAGAGTACACCAATAGAGTAAATGTTACACCCGTTCCATGCATCCCCCAGCGTATCATGGTGAGGACAGGAGAGACAATCGACCCACACAATATGGCCAACACCCCGCCAGACAAACAATTCCACAGAGACCATACAACGGCAGAACCATAAACTTCGAACCGCCGAACAGGTTCGGCCAGCCCGCGCCCTTGGGCGCTGACAGAACGTCACAGAAACGCAAGGAATGCTCGCCGCTTGATACTGACATTTATTTGAAACGTCAAAGTACTGATGTAATTCATTCGAACACACAATATGTTGAAAACAATGGTGTTCTTCTAATAGACCGTGATTCTGCGATCCAACCTGATGCACTTGATCAAGGGTGGGTTAATAGACAGCCCATTCATAGAATGGAGCATATCAGTGACCCCCCAGGGGGTACCTCAAATTGTGAGCAATGACACAGATACATAGGTATAACCAGTTGTGTATTGACAATTACCGGATTAGTGGTTATCCTTCTGTGACATTACGCTTCCACTGTACACGTGACTGTTCAATGATACATTGGTTGAATGAATACTATTACTATTATAATGCATGCACTTATTGGCTATTGACTACATTAAATTATTATGATGCGCTAGTCCTATATAATGTGTATAACGGGATCAGTGCACTTGAATTCTATAGAAATGGTATATATTTTCCTATGTTCCGTTACAGTCAAAATTATGGTCTTTTTCTGCAATGTGGATTTTCTATGACTAGCTATTATAACTTCATGTTGCTGCACCATTACTATAGCAATATTGAATTCCTGAATAATTTTATAGCTGGACAGTGTAGTCGTCTTAATTGTTATCCCACATATTATAAAATTAACTCGAATGGAGTTATATTTAATAGGGGAGATAACTTTAATGAGCGAGCATTTTTACCTGAACCAAAGAGAAAATCTCCCGATGAATTTAATAAATCAGATTTATTCAGTCTTTGCTCAATGCTCTACTCAAATAAGAAACACAAACACCATATGCATGACCAGACGGGAGTGTTTATTAGAAGCGTGAAGTATTTGCAGCCGCACAATATACAACTGGATGCAAAATGCACCGAAATGAAATATTTTGGTCACACTAAAATAATAGCATACGTCTCTTGCCCGGTATACAAGTTAATAAGTGCAACTTATTTTACAGAATACCAATCTAAGCACGCACATGCGAACCGACTCGCTCAGGAAAAACACAGAGATCATACATTTTTTTTTTAAATGTATTTGCTCTGAGAAACCTGTGTCCATTTGTCATTTTGGTGTCAGATCGCCCAATGTCGGACCTCATTTTATCTGCGTAGACGTATGCTATCATTGTGAATATGTATATAAAATAATTTGAGCATAAAGTAAACAAGACGTGTACTGTGCGAAGTCGTCTGGTAGAATGACCAGTTACAACACATATCCTTTACACGTACGCGTATATTTACGCATCGCTACACCTGACCAATATTCATAATCACCCTTTGCAATGCGTTCCGCGGATAGACAAAAATTTCACGCTATTTCTAATCGAACCGCGTGAAATAATTAGTCTTTGTTCTACTCAAATAAGAAACACAAACACCATATGCATGACCAGACGGGAGTGCTTTAGAATTAAAAAGAGCGGGCTGGTGTAGTTTACAATTTCAAATGCCTGGAAACTGAAAGCCTACTATCTAAAGAATCAGCTACATAGCCATCTTTACTAGAATCACTCTTCCACCGGCCGTGTCTTTTCCAACAGCGGTCATTTACTCGTGAATTAGCGGCTGTTGTAGCGCCCACTGAGCGAAGAGAGTGCAAACCCAAATTTAAATCCCCTGCAACATCTCTTAACCTAAGTAACAAAGTTTCTCTAGCCCTTGTGTAACTTAAGGGTTTATCTTTATAAATAAGACTGCTTTTACCTTTTGATCTAAAGCAAGGTTTGAATAAAAATTGATTGCTCTCTACAATCTGTCCAGAACATTTTAAATAACGTTGAAGCATCACGTATGGACATGCAACGGTAAAACCTTTTGATACAACAATTTCGTTACCAAAACGATATTGGTCAGTTTTGCATCTGCGTACAAATATACAAAAATGATCTTCGTAAAACTTGATGTCATTGCAATGAAGATTTCTGATTTCATCGTACCTAAGGAAGGCTGAATATCCTAACAGAATCATACACAAGTCCCTTATTAATAAGACATCTGTTGATTTAACGTGCTTTTCACATAGTTCTATTAACATTTGTGTAGAAATAGGGTCCTTTTTATTAACCGATTTAGAAGATACACATTTCGCTGCATCAAGCAAGTTCTTTACAAACAAATTATCTGTTGGATCTGGTAGATTTTTCAAAGAGTGCGCCCATTTAATACTATAGACTGTTGACGAAATAACATTATCCGAATATTTCTTGTCTAAGAGTTCTGTCAAATATAGACAAACGACAATAGGTGAAGCTGGTATAGACTGACCTCCTTTCGAATATACAAACTGTTCCCACTTTTGGAAGTAGTACTAGTATTTCTTTATTGTATTGTCACTTTTGGAGCTTACTAGGAAACCAGCCATCTTCTTGGTAAGATCACCAAACGAGCTATCAGTAATCCCCGCCTTCTTGACCTCCTCGGTAATACATTGCTCCAACCTTAGGCCTGAAGAACAAATACGTGCGATTACGCATATACAAAATATACAATTCTTATGGCATCAAAGCAGTACAAACTATATCATTTTTACGGCAACGAAGCCAAACGACAATGACCTGCCGTCAAATATTCCGTTTTTGCCTTTTCCTCTCTTTGTCAAACGCCCTGGCTGAAAATAAACAACATCATTTATGAATTTTGCCCTATTACCGCACGGGAACAGTTTTGGCCAAAATGGTGCGGATTGCCATCGAGGCATCACGATAGTACAAGAACACTTTTCAACCCGTGCTTTCTCAATACACTTCGATATCAATCTTGGTGGCGGAACAAGCCAATTGTTTTCTCCGATCCATTTCTGCTCGAAAGCGTCAATGCCTGACGTTCCGGGACACCAGTACCTAGAATTAAATATACTACATTTTGTATTGTAATGACATGCAAACCTATCCACAGTGTGTGGTCCCCATTTTTCGTCCAACGTTTTGTAAACATAATCTGAAATTGACCAATCATCACTATCAGAACAACGACTAAGATAATCCGCCACCGAGTTGTCTTCCCTTGGTAGCCATCTCGGAAACAAAGCAATATTGTTATCAGAACATATATCGTTTATTTTTAATGAAATATTTTGCAATTTTGGCTTTTTACTACCAATTTTTAAAATTGAGCGTACGTTTTTGTTGTCTGTATGCATCACGACGTGTTTACCATGCAAATGTATGACGAAGCTCTGCATAACTCGATAAACAGTCTCCAACTCTCTCCAAGTTGAGCTTGTAATGCTTTCGTGACTCAACCAACTACCAATAACATTACTGTCTGGATATCCCTCTATGTAACCACCAAATCCAGCTCCACTGGCGTCAACAAATACGTTGGCATATTCTACAGATCCAACTACAATGGCGTCAACAGAGACGTATGCCTGATCAACAGATCTTAAACCTATATCACTTTTATTCAGCATTCTCAAATTTTCTTTCCAGAAAACGAGTTCAGTCAAAGCTTCAGGATTGACTTGCACCGGGGCATTCCAACTAGCCCTGCTAACAACGCAATCGTACAATGACCTAGTACGTAATCTTGCTATATCTCCAAGAACGCTCTGCATAGAGATTATCTGGCCTATTAAACAGGCTATCTGTCTGACCGGTATAATGACTGACCCAGAGATTACTTTTTCTACCATAGCACACAAACTTTGTTCGGCGCGACTAATTCTTTCTTCTGTAACTTTCAAGATACCCTCTGACATGTTCCAACTATATCCTAACCAAACCGCGTGCAAACAAGGTAGCCAGTGGCATTTATGCTCTGCTAACAAAAAAACAAAATCTAACAGGTCTTGTCTAATGTATTGAGCACTACTGAGGGCCGTTTCAAAACTACTGGCGCCTCCTAGACCATCGTCCAAAAATAAAATGATTTTGAAACCCATGTTTCTCCATTTTTTAACACAAACCCGTAACAATTTTGTGAAAACAAATCCAGCCGTGGAAATACCAAATGGTAAAACTTTAAAAACAAAATATCTTGTAATCCCATTTTCTGTCCATGCGAATCCCAGATAAGTTGTATGTTCAGGATAAATCATAACATGATGATATGCCCCTTTAATATCGAAGCTAAACAAAAAGTCCCCTTTTGAAAACATTTCTCGTGCTGTTGAATGATTTTCAAAACTGCATTTGTATTTAAACAAATCCAGATTTAAATGCCTACAGTCTAAAACTAAACGTTCTTTGCCTGCGCGGTATAATAGCTACTGTGGAGCGGTCGTGACTTCCTCAATGCAGCCTTTGGACAGAAGGGTTCGAATCTCATTAAAAACAAATTGTGGTTTGTCACGTGCAGACTTATTGTTTTGCAATTCAACTGATTCAGGAACCAATTTAAGCGGCAACTTATAGCCATTCATCACTATGTCTAAGATATAATCTCCCGCCCCTGCCTCTTGCCAGTGCTTTGAGCAAATCTCCAGTCTACCCAACGGAGATTCTGCCTCCCCAATATGTGCAACAAAAGATTTATCAGAGCTGGTTGTGTCATTTGCATTTTCACACAAGTTCGAAACTAGCCGCAAATCAGTAGCACATGTAACAGATTGTATAGTTTCTGAACAATTTGAAATAACTGAGTTACTTATCTGTACATTATTGTCAAACTGAGACTCCACGTGTAGCACGCGACATTCCTGCCTCCAGTGACCAGGTTTCCCGCAGCGGAAACAAAGACCAGGTTTCCTGTTCGTCATAGGTGCGTGATTTCTGGACGTATTCTCAGTCGAAGCGCTGGTTGATGTACCGGATTTAGAATACGGAAGAAAACGTCTGGTTTTCGTTCGTCGCTCTTGTCGAACCTTCCTGTCGGCTTGTATTTGAGCCCTGTGAATCTTTTTCTCGTCGTCGGAATTTTCGGCTAATGGATGAGCCTCGTATTCGTTGATGACCTTCCAACCGTGCTCTGACGAATCTGCCAGCTTGATACATTTCTGACGATGAAGAAGAATGCTCATACCTTCAGAAATGTTGTTGATAGCAGTATCAGCAGCGTCATTCTGGGAATTCTGTGTAGCCTCTTTTAAGAATCCCTCAGCCTGGTGTAATTTATCGAGAACTTGACAATTCACTTTATACTGTTGCTCGTGCCCTTGCTTCTTGAACGTATAATTTTCTACATGTCCGAGATTTTCCTTGATTGCAGAAATCTGTGACTGCGACATTTCTCTCTGTGTAGCGCTGACACGTTGCTCAAATTTCGAATTTATCATTGTCTCTAGCTGAGAAAGTAAGGCGTGATGACCCGCCTGCTGCTGACGTTCACTTTCCATTTCTTCTATTTAAATGTGTAAACGGCTGCGATATATAAACAAGACGTGTACTGTGCGAAGTCGTCTGGTAGAATGACCAGTTACAACACATATCCTTTACACGTACGCGTATATTTACGCATCGCTACACCTGACCAATATTCATAATCACCCTTTGCAATGCGTTCCGCGGATAGACAAAAATTTCACGCTATTTCTAATCGAACCGCGTGAAATAATTAATATTCTTTCTCTAAATGTATGCGGGTTAAAATCAAAATTGAAATGCCCAGATTTTATTGACCTTGTAAATAAATATTGTATTGTATGCTTGCAGGAAACGAAATGTGATGATTTAGATTGTGTTGACGTACCAGGTTTTGACATTTTTATGAAAAACAGAAAATCTATAACCAGTCGTAAAAGTGGAGGACTTGCTCTTCTTGTTCGAAAGGATATTTCTAAGTATATTACCATAAAGGAAACTGATAGCAAACTAGTCTATGGTTCACATTATCAAAATCCTTGTGTTATACAGAAAACGATATAGTCTGTGGAATTATATATATTCCTCCGGAATACTCCGATTTTTCTGTAGAAGACCCGTTTCTAGAAATCCAGGACGACTTAAACACGTTTTCACGAACATCTGATACAATATGCTTATTTGGAGATTTCAACTCTAGATTAAAAGGCTTACAGGATTACATACTACTTGACACTGAATTTTTCGAAAGCCAACTCTTGGATGAACTTTGTTTAGAATACAATCTCGAAATGTGTATGTTTGACAGGTCTCTAAATGTAAATAGACAACGTTTAAATAGCGATAGAATTTCTAATAATTATGGAAACCAATTTGTTGATTTTTTTAAACTTAATTACTTGTATATTTTAAACGGAAGAACTACAATGGATATCCCTGGTAAGGCCACATGTAAAGGAACAAGTACGGTTGATTATTTTGTTTGTAACTCGAATCTTTTTAATAATGTTTTATCTCTACAGGTAATAGACTTCTGCCCATTATTTTCAGATGTTCATAACCCAATTGAACTTAACCTACAATTTAAGTTACGCAAAACGATTGATTATCAGCCTGATGAGAAGCCGTCAGTTAAATTATGGGATAGAAATAAAGCGAATGAATTTATTAATAAACTAGATCGTCATAAAATACAAACTTTACAAGATACGCTAGAAAATTTTAGTGTGGATACAAATTTTAACCAACAGAACGTAAATGCAATCGTTAACGATATGTCGTCACTATTTATAAACACGTCTACTGAAGCCTTTGGCTATACCAAAATAAACAATGTACAGGAGACCAACAGCTCCAAAACATCCCCGTGTTTGGTCCAAAGTGTAAAAAGGCAAGAAAATATTTCCACTCCGCAAAATATCTCTATAAACTAAGAAAGAATAACGAAACAAAAGAAAGCCTAAAACGAACTGCTACTATTTATAAAAATACTATGAAACAGTTTTACAATAAACATAAGCATTCAAATATAAGGAAATTAAGAGATGTTAAAGGTAAAGACACGAGAAAATACTGGAAACTATTAAATGGAAGAGCTATAAATAAAACTGAAGCTGATTTAACAGATCTTTATAATTTCTTTAAAAATGTAAACTTTACCGATAATAATAATAGCGATAACAATGATAATAATAATAATAATCATCATCAAGACAATGAAATTAATGGAGATATAAACCCCCCTATCACTGAAACAGAAATAGAATGGGCAATACAAAATTTTAAAAAAAACAAAGCTAGTGGCTACGATAAAATACTAAATGAACAAATAAAAGCATCTTTACCTTTGGTGAAAAACATATACGTTAAACTGTTAAATCTTATATTCGATACCGAAATCATCACAGAACAGTGGACAGTTGGTATTATTAACCCAATATATAAAAATAAAGGAGACATAACAAAACCAGAAAACTATCGCCCAATAACATTGTTAAGTTGTCTAGGCAAAGTATTTACTAGTATTTTGAATAAAAGAATAACCGATTATGTTGAAACTAATGATATTTTAAACAACACACTAGCGGGATTCAGAAAAGGATTTTCAACAGCAGACAATTTATTTATTTTACAACATATCATTCAATATCTTAACAACAACAGAAACAAATTATTTTGCTCATTTATCGATTTAAAACAAGCGTTCGATACCATCTGGAGAAATGGCTTATGGGAGAAATTAATAAATGCTAAAATCAATGGTAAATGTCTACAGGTTATAAGAAACATGTATAATGGAATAAAGTCTTGTGTAAAAGTTAATTCAAAATGTTCGAACTTCTTCACATGCAACATCGGGGTTCGTCAAGGTGAAAATTTGTCTCGTTTGCTATTTTCTTTATTTTTAAATGACGTAAGAGATTTTTTCCAAAACAATAGTAATGCGCAAGGAATATTATTACAGAATGAACAAAACACAAACGAGCTCTTTAATCTTTTAAAAATATATATTTTACTTTATGCAGACGATACAGTAATACTGGCAGAAACTGCAAGTGATTTACAAAATGCCCTAAATACTTACGAACAATACTGTGATAAATGGAAGCTCAAGGTTAATATCACAAAAACTAAAATAATCGTGTTTTCAAAAGGTAGACAACCTATGTATAATTTCAAATATAAAACGGAAACAATAGAAGTCGTAAAAGAGTATAAATACCTTGGTGTCTTCTTCAATAGAAGCGGCTCTTTCTTTAATTGTAATTTTTTTATTTCAAATCAAGCAACTAGGGCAATGTATAGCCTAATAAGAAATTCAAATCGACTTAACCTACCAATAGATCTACAAATAGACCTATTTAATAAAACCATCAAACCGATTCTACTTTGGGAAATTAGATGTAATAGAAGGGTTCAACTTAAATTTTTAAAACATATATTGAAATTAAAACGGTCCACCCCAAATTATTTTATTTATGGCGAAACTGGATGTATGCCGCTATCGATAGCTATTGAGGAACAATTATTTCGTTCTGGTCAAAACTATGTATTACGGAAGAAGGTGATATACCAAAGAAATTGTCTCATCTAGTATATAAAAATATGTTACAAACATCACAAAATTTACCCGAAGAATTGCTTAAGGTAAAATGTCCATGGCTATATAATGTTAAAACAATTCTAATAAAATGTGGTTTCATAAATGTATGGACTGAACATAATTTTCCTAATGCAAAATGGTTAAAACTAGCGGTAAAACAAAAACTACATGATTTATATTTAAATAATTGGTACACCATGGTAGACAACTCTAGTAATAGTACGTTTTATCGAGTGTTTAAAAGATCTTTTGGAATTGAACCTTACTTATCAAAATTACAAAACTCCACACTGTATAACCTAATTAAATTTAGAACAAGAAACCATCGATTACCAATAGAAACAGGAAACTGGTCAAGAACACCAATAAATGAAAGAACATGTAACTCTTGTAGAAACATAATTGGGGATGAATTTCACTATTTGTTTGAATGTGAACAATTTACAAATGAAAGAAGACACTATATTAATCCGATGTATTTTCGACGCCCAAATATGTTTAAATTAGAGAAATTAATTTGCACCAAAAATAGTTCAGAATTTCAGAAATTATGTAAGTTTATTATGATAATAATGTTACATACAAGAATGTAACAGGTATACTCTTTTTCCAAATTTGTGATATTTGTGTCTATAACTAAGAATACTATTGGAAATATTTATTCACTTTGACAATTGATATATTCTGTTTTGTGCTTTTGTTTTGTAGCCTCGTTTGTATGTCTTGTTTATTGTAAATACCTCATATTTGCATGTTCTGTACATGTATTGAGTGAAATAAAAGAGATGTTCTGTTCTGTTCTGTTCAATACAATACAACAATACACCCTTACCTATTCTCCCGCCTGAGCTGTGTGGTGTCGACCAATTGCACACGTTGACTGATCACTATTGACACATAGACATACACAACAATATCCTGAGGTAGTCCGTCCTATTCCAATCCATTAGGTTTATTTATACTCGCCACCGCATGCATGTATTTTGGCGAGTAAATCCGTCCTATTCTATTCCATTAACCCCTTTATATTCACAATCCCCATGGAAATGCTCCAACAGTTGTAGAACTTGTCCTGGAATTCCATGCGCGAAAAGCATGGCATATGTACAGTGTTTCAAGCTCATTTCTTCTCATGCCTTCACAATAACAAACCAAATATATATAAACTTTTTATTTATACAGTCATACCTGCCTTAAGCAGACTGCCAAGGGCATCACAGATAGTGGCTGCTTAGCACAGGTGGCTGCTTAATAGAGGTCAACTGAATAGTAAAACAGCATATTGGGAATCTGGAAACTGGCTGCTTAATGCAGATTGGCTGTTTAATAGAGGTGACCACTAACTCAAGTTTCACTGTATATAAATCTCAAGGAATTAATTAGTGTGTATATAATAGTCCGGAGTCAAGTCCTTAGACTTATGTGTATATATAATAGTCCGGAGTCAAGTCCTTATACCTATGTGTATATATAATAGCCCGAAGTCAAGTCCGTATACCTATGTGTATATGTAATAGTCCGGAGTCAAGTCATTATACCTATGTGTATATGTAATAGTCTGGAGTCAAGTCCTTATACCTATGTGTATATGTAATAGTCCGGAGTCAAGTCCTTATACCTATGTGTATATGTAATAGTCCGGAGTCAAGTCCTTATACCTATGTGTATATGTAATAGTCCGGAGTCAAGTCCTTATACCTATGTGTATATATAATAGTCCGGAGTCAAGTCCTTATACCTATGTGAGTATATATAACAGTCCGGAGTTAAGTCCTTAGATCTATGTGTGTATATGTAATAGTCCATAATCGATTCCTTAGACTTATGTGTATATGTAATAATCCGGAATCAAGTCCATAGACCTATGTGTATATGTAATAGTCCATAATCGATTCCTTAGACCTATGGGTGTATATATAATAGTCCGGAGTCAAGTCCTTAGACCTATGTGTATATGTAATAGTCCATAATCGATTCCTTAGACCTATGTGTATATGTAATAGTCCATACTCGATTCCTTAGACCTATGTGTATATATAATAGTCCGGAATCAATTCCGTATACCTGTGTGTATATGTAATAGTCCATAATCGATTCCTTAGACCAATGTGTATATATAATAGTTCGGAGTCAAGTCCTTAGACCTATGTGTATATGTACTAGTCCGGAGTCAAGTCCTTAGACCTATGTGTATATGTAATAGTCCATAATCGATTCTTAAGACCTATGTGTATATGTAATAGTCCGGAGTCAAGTCCATAGACCTATGTGTATCTGTAATAGTCCATATTCGATTCCTTAGACATATGTGTATATGTAATAGTCCATAATAGATTCCTTAGACCTATGTGTATATGTAATAGTCCGGAGTCAAGTCCTTAGACCTATGTGTATCTGTAATAGTCCATATTCGATTCCTTAGACCTATGTGTATATGTAATAGTCCATAATCGATTCATTAGACATATGTGTGTATATATAATTGTCCGGAGTCAAGTCCATATACCTATGTGTATCTGTAATAGTCCATATTCGATTCCTTAGACCTATGTGTATATGTAATAGTCCATAATAGATTCCTTAGACCTATGTGTATATGTAATAGTCCGGAGTCAAATCCTTATACCTATGTGTATATATAATAGTCCGGAGTCAAGTCCTTATACCTATGTGTGTATATATAATAGTCCGGAGTTAAGTCCTTAGATCTATGTGTGTATATGTAATAGTCCATAATCGATTCCTTAGACCTATGGGTGTATATATAATAGTCCGGAGTCAAGTCCTTAGACCTATGTGTATATGTAATAGTCCATAATCGATTCCTTAGACCTATGTGTATATGTAATAGTCCGGAGTCAAGTCCTTAGACCTATGTGTATCTGTAATAGTCCATAATCGATTCCTTAGACCTATGTGTATATGTAATAGTCCATAATCGATTCATTAGACATATGTGTGTATATATAATAGTCCGGAATCAATTCCTTATACCTATGTGTATATGTAATAGTCCATACTCGATTCCTTAGACCTATGTGTATATATAATAGTCCGGAATCAAGTCCATAGACCTATGTGTATATGTAATAGTCCATAATCGATTCCTTAGACCTATGTGTATATATAATAGTCCGGAATCAAGTCCCTAGACCTATGTGTATCTGTAATAGTCCATAATCGATTCCTTAGACCTATGTGTATATGTAATAGTCCATAATCGATTCCTTAGACCTATGTGTATATGTAATAGTCCATAATCGATTCCTTAGACCTATGTGTATATATAATAGTCCATAATCGATTCCTTAGACCTATGTGTATATGTAATAGTCCATAATCGATTCCTTAGACCTATGTGTATATGTAATAGTCCGGAGTCAAGTCCTTATACCTATGTGTATATGTAATAGTCCGGAGTCAAGTCCTTATACCTATGTGTATATATAATAGTCCGGAGTCAAGTCCATATACCTATGTGTATATATAATAGTCCGGAGTCAAGTCCATATACCTATGTGTATATATAATAGTTCGGAGTCAAGTCCTTATACCTATGTGTATATATAATAGTCCGGAGTCAAGTCCATATACCTATGTGTATATATAATAGTCCGGAGTCAAGTCGATATACGTATGTGTATATATAATTGTCCGAAGTCAAGTCCATAGACCTATGTGTATATGTAATAGTCCGGAATCAAGTCCTTATACCTATGTGTATATATAATAGTCCGGAGTCAAGTCCTTATACCTATGTGTATATATAATAGTCCGGAATCAAGTCCTTAGACCTATGTGTATATATAATAGTCCGGAGTCAAGTCCTTAGACCTATGTGTATATATAATAATCCGGAATCAAGTCCTTATACCTATGTGTATATATAATAGTTCGGAGTCAAGTCCTTATACATATGTGTATATGTAATAGTCCGGAATCAAGTCCTTATACCTATGTGTATATGTAATAGTCCGGAGTCAAGTCCTTATACCTATGTGTATATATAATAGTCCGGAGTCAAGTCCTTATACCTATGTGTATATATAATAGTCCGGAGTCAAGTCCTTAGACCTATGTGTATATATAATAATCCGGAATCAAGTCCTTATACCTATGTGTATATATAATAGTTCGGAGTCAAGTCCTTATACCTATGTGTATATATAATAGTCCGGAGTCAAGTCCTTAGACCTATGTGTATATATAATAGTCCGGAGTCAAGTCCTTAGACCTATGTGTATATATAATAATCCGGAATCAAGTCCTTATACCTATGTGTATATATAATAGTTCGGAGTCAAGTCCTTATACCTATGTGTATATATAATAGTCCGGAGTCAAGTCCTTAGACCTATGTGTATATATAATAATCCGGAATCAAGTCCTTAGACCTATGTGTATATATAATAATCCGGAATCAAGTCCTTATACCTATGTGTATATATAATAGTCCGGAGTTAAGTCCTTAGATCTATGTGTGTATATGTAATAGTCCATAATCGATTCCTTAGACTTATGTGTATATGTAATAATCCGGAATCAAGTCCATAGACCTATGTGTATATGTAATAGTCCATAATCGATTCCTTAGACCTATGGGTGTATATATAATAGTCCGGAGTCAAGTCCTTAGACCTATGTGTATATGTAATAGTCCATAATCGATTCCTTAGACCTATGTGTATATGTAATAGTCCATAATCGATTCATTAGACATATGTGTGTATATATAATAGTCCGGAATCAATTCCTTATACCTATATGTATATGTAATAGTCCATACTCGATTCCTTAGACCTATGTGTATATATAATAGTCCGGAATCAATTCCGTATACCTGTGTGTATATGTAATAGTCCATAATCGATTCCTTAGACCAATGTGTATATATAATAGTTCGGAGTCAAGTCCTTAGACCTATGTGTATATGTACTAGTCCGGAGTCAAGTCCTTAGACCTATGTGTATATGTAATAGTCCATAATCGATTCTTAAGACCTATGTGTATATGTAATAGTCCGGAGTCAAGTCCATAGACCTATGTGTATCTGTAATAGTCCATATTCGATTCCTTAGACCTATGTGTATATGTAATAGTCCATAATAGATTCCTTAGACCTATGTGTATATGTAATAGTCCGGAGTCAAGTCCTTATACCTATGTGTATATATAATAGTCCGGAGTCAAGTCCTTATACCTATGTGTGTATATATAATAGTCCGGAGTTAAGTCCTTAGATCTATGTGTGTATATGTAATAGTCCATAATCGATTCCTTAGACCTATGTGTATATGTAATAGTCCGGAGTCAAGTCCTTAGACCTATGTGTATATGTAATAGTCCATAATCGATTCCTTAGACCTATGTGTATATGTAATAGTCCGGAGTCAAGTCCTTAGACCTATGTGTATCTGTAATAGTCCATAATCGATTCCTTAGACCTATGTGTATATGTAATAGTCCATAATCGATTCATTAGACATATGTGTGTATATATAATAGTCCGGAATCAATTCCTTATACCTATGTGTATATGTAATAGTCCATACTCGATTCCTTAGACCTATGTGTATATATAATAGTCCGGAATCAAGTCCATAGACCTATGTGTATATGTAATAGTCCATAATCGATTCCTTAGACCTATGTGTATATATAATAGTCCGGAATCAAGTCCCTAGACCTATGTGTATTTGTAATAGTCCATAATCGATTCCTTAGACCTATGTGTATATGTAATAGTCCATAATCGATTCCTTAGACCTATGTGTATATGTAATAGTCCATAGTCGATTCCTTAGACTCTGTGTATATATAATAGTCCATAATCGATTCCTTAGACCTATGTGTATATGTAATAGTCCATAATCGATTCCTTAGACCTATGTGTATATGTAATAGTCCGGAGTCAAGTCCTTATACCTATGTGTATATGTAATAGTCCGGAGTCAAGTCCTTATACCTATGTGTATATATAATAGTCCGGAGTCAAGTCCATATACCTATGTGTATATATAATAGTCCGGAGTCAAGTCCATATACCTATGTGTATATATAATAGTTCGGAGTCAAGTCCTTATACCTATGTGTATATATAATAGTCCGGAGTCAAGTCCATATACCTATGTGTATATATAATAGTCCGGAGTCAAGTCGATATACGTATGTGTATATATAATTGTCCGAAGTCAAGTCCATAGACCTATGTGTATATGTAATAGTCCGGAATCAAGTCCTTTTTGTTTGTGGGTTTAACCTATGTGTATATATAATAGTCCGGAATCAAGTCCTTAGACCTATGTGTATATATAATAGTCCGGAGTCAAGTCCTAACATGTGTATATATAATATCCGGAATCAAGTCCTTATACCTATGTGTATATTAATAGTCGGATCAAGTCCTTATACTTATGTGTATATAATAGTCCGGAGTCAAGTCCTTATACCTATGTGTATATATAATAGTCCGGAGTCAAGTCCTTAGACCTATGTGTAATATAATATCCGAATCAAGTCCTTATACCTATGTGTATATATAATAGTCCGGAGTCAAGTCCTTATACCTATGTGTATATATAATAGTCCGGAGTCAAGTCCTTAGACCTATGTGTATATATAATAGTCCGGAGTCAAGTCCTTAGACCTATGTGTATATATAATAATCCGGAATCAAGTCCTTATACCTATGTGTATATATAATAGTTCGGAGTCAAGTCCTTATACCTATGTGTATATATAATAGTCCGGAGTCAAGTCCTTAGACCTATGTGTATATATAATAATCCGGAATCAAGTCCTTAGACCTATGTGTATATATAATAATCCGGAATCAAGTCCTTATACCTATGTGTATATATAATAGTCCGGAGTCAAGTCCTTATACCTATGTGTATATATAATAGTCCGGAGTCAAGTCCTTAGACATATGTGTATATATAATAGTCCGGAGTTAAGTCCTTATACATATGTGTATATATAATAGTCCGGAGTCAAGTCCTTATATATATATGTATATGTAATAGTCCGGAGTCAAGTCCTTATACCTATGTGTATATGTAATAGTCCATAATCGATTCTTAAGACCTATGTGTATATGTAATAGTCCGGAGTCAAGTCCATAGACATATGTGTATATGTAATAGTCCATAATCGATTCCTTAGACCTATGTGTATATGTAATAGTCCGGAGTCAAGTCCTTAGACCTATGTGTATCTGTAATAGTCCATATTCGATTCCTTAGACCTATGTGTATATGTAATAGTCCATAATCGATTCATTAGACTATGTGTGTATATATATGTCCGGTCAAGTCCATATACCTATGTGTATATGTAATAGTCCGGATCAAGTATAGACCTATGTGTATATATAATAGTCCGGAGTCAAGTCCTTATACCTATGTGTATATGTAATAGTCCGGAGTCAAGTCCTTATACCTATGTGTATATGTAATAGTCCGGAGTCAAGTCCTTATACCTATGTGTATATATAATAGTCCGGAGTCAAGTCCATATACCTATGTGTATATATAATAGTCCGGAGTCAAGTCCTTATACCTATGTGTATATATAATAGTCCGGAGTCAAGTCCTTAGACCTATGTGTATATATAATAGTCCGGAGTCAAGTCCTTATACCTATGTGTATATATAATAGTCCGGAGTCAAGTCCTTATACCTATGTGTATATATAATAGTCCGGAGTCAAGTCCTTAGACCTATGTTAATATAATATCCGGAATCAAGTCCTTATACCTATGTGTATATATATATCGAGTCAGTCTTATACTTGTGTATAATAATAGTCCGGAGTCAAGTCCTTAGACCTATGTGTATATATAATAGTCCGGAATCAAGTCCTTAGACCTATGTGTATATATAATAATCCGGAATCAAGTCCTTATACCTATGTGTATATATAATAGTCCGGAGTCAAGTCCTTATACCTATGTGTATATATAATAGTCCGGAGTCAAGTCCTTAGACATATGTGTATATATAATAGTCCGGAGTTAAGTCCTTATACATATGTGTATATATAATAGTCCGGAGTCAAGTCCTTATATATATATGTATATGTAATAGTCCGGAGTCAAGTCCTTATACCTATGTGTATATGTAATAGTCCATAATCGATTCTTAAGACCTATGTGTATATATAATAGTCCGGAGTCAAGTCCATAGACATATGTGTATATGTAATAGTCCATAATCGATTCCTTAGACCTATGTGTATATGTAATAGTCCGGAGTCAAGTCCTTAGACCTATGTGTATCTGTAATAGTCCATATCGATTCCTTAGACCTATGTGTATATGTAATAGTCCATAATCGATTCATTAGACATATGTGTGTATATATACTTGTCCGAAGTCAAGTCCATATACCTATGTGTATATGTAATAGTCCGGAATCAAGTCCATAGACCTATGTGTATATATAATAGTCCGGAGTCAAGTCCTTATACCTATGTGTATATGTAATAGTCCGGAGTAAAATCCTTATACCTATGTGTATATGTAATAGTCCGGAGTCAAGTCCTTATACCTATGTGTATATATAATAGTCCGGAGTCAAGTCCATATACCTATGTGTATATATAATAGTCCGGAGTCAAGTCCTTATACCTATGTGTATATATAATAGTCCGGAGTCAAGTCCTTATACCTATGTGTATATATAATAGTCCGGAGTCAAGTCCTTATACCTATGTGTATATATAATAGTTCGGAGTCAAGTCCTTATACCTATGTGTATATATAATAGTCCGGAGTCAAGTCCTATACCTATGTGTATATATAATAGTCCGGAGTCAAGTCCTTAGACTATGTGTATATGTAATAGTCCGGAATCAAGTCCTTATACCTATGTGTATATATAATAGTCCGGAGTCAAGTCCTTATACCTATGTGTATATATAATAGTCCGGAGTCAAGTCCTTATACCTATGTGTATATATAATAGTCCGGAGTCAAGTCCTTATACCTATGTGTATATATAATAGTCCGGAGTCAAGTCCTTAGACCTATGTGTATATATAATAGTCCGGAGTCAAGTCCTTAACCTATGTGTATATTAATATCCGGATCAAGTCCTTATACCTATGTGTATATATAATAGTTCGGAGTCAAGTCCTTATACCTATGTGTATATATAATAGTCCGGAGTCAAGTCCTTAGACCTATGTGTATATATAATAATCCGGAATCAAGTCCTTAGACCTATGTGTATATATAATAATCCGGAATCAAGTCCTTATACCTATGTGTATATATAATAGTCCGGAGTCAAGTCCTTATACCTATGTGTATATATAATAGTCCGGAGTCAAGTCCTTAGACATATGTGTATATATAATAGTCCGGAGTTAAGTCCTTATACATATGTGTATATATAATAGTCCGGAGTCAAGTCCTTATATATATATGTATATGTAATAGTCCGGAGTCAAGTCCTTATACCTATGTGTATATGTAATAGTCCATAATCGATTCTTAAGACCTATGTGTATATATAATAGTCCGGAGTCAAGTCCATAGACATATGTGTATATGTAATAGTCCATAATCGATTCCTTAGACCTATGTGTATATGTAATAGTCCGGAGTCAAGTCCTTAGACCTATGTGTATCTGTAATAGTCCATATTCGATTCCTTAGACCTATGTGTATATGTAATAGTCCATAATCGATTCATTAGACATATGTGTGTATATATACTTGTCCGAAGTCAAGTCCATATACCTATGTGTATATGTAATAGTCCGGAATCAAGTCCATAGACCTATGTGTATATATAATAGTCCGGAGTCAAGTCCTTATACCTATGTGTATATGTAATAGTCCGGAGTAAAATCCTTATACCTATGTGTATATGTAATAGTCCGGAGTCAAGTCCTTATACCTATGTGTATATATAATAGTCCGGAGTCAAGTCCATATACCTATGTGTATATATAATAGTCCGGAGTCAAGTCCTTATACATATGTGTATATATAATAGTCCGGAGTCAAGTCCATATACCTATGTGTATATATAATAGTCCGGAGTCAAGTCCATATACCTATGTGTATATATAATAGTTCGGAGTCAAGTCCTTATACCTATGTGTATATATAATAGTCCGGAGTCAAGTCCATATACCTATGTGTATATATAATAGTCCGGAGTCAAGTCCATAGACATATGTGTATATGTAATAGTCCGGAATCAAGTCCGTATACCTATGTGTATATATAATAGTTTTCCTGTTTCCTAGGAAAGAGTCAATCCATCTGTTGGTGCTCCCTCTAACACCATAGTAAGCCATCTTGTAGAGAAGTCTGGAATGTGGTACCTTATCGAAGGCCTTAGCAAAGTCCAACAGTATAATGTCCACTTGGTTTCCTTTGGCTCGGCGGCGAATAGTGTCTTCTATGGTTACAAGAAGCTGCGTCTCGCATGAGCGCTTTTTCCGGAATCCGTGCTGGTGGTCACAAAGGATATTATGTCTGTCAAAGTGTGTCATTATGCTGCTGTGGATTATATGCTCCAGTATTTTGCAAGTAATGGATGTAAGGGAAACTGGTCTGTTGTTTGCAGCTATGTGTTTCTCCCCTTTCTTGAATACTGGTACAATCCATGCATTCCGCCAGTCATCTGGGACTTCGCCGGTGTTGAGGGATCGCTGGTATATGAGGGTCAGTATAGGTGCCAGTTCAAGTGCAGCTGCTCTAAGTATAAAAGCAGGAATAGAGTCCGGCCCTGTAGCTTTGTGTGGTTTCAGTTGGGATAACAATTTAAATACGCCGTGAAGCGATATCTCAATATTGTCCATTGTCGGGTGTGGACTGGGTCCTTTATCAGGGAGATGTGATGTATCTTCTCGTGTGTAAACCGACTGGAACTGGTCATTGAGAATATCGGCCTTGCTCTGGTTGTCACTCTTCATGAACCCTTCTTTATTCTTCAAGACGGGAACACCTGAGGCCTCCTGACCTTTGCTTTTAATATGAGACCAGAACTTTTTAGGGTTTTCGGTGTAGTTATCGCTAGCATCTTCCATGTATCTCCTATCGGTCCGTCTTATTTCAAACTGTGTCTGCTGCTGTAACATCTTGTACCTGTCTCTATCTCTCTTTCTTCCGGTAGCTCTTGCTTTCTTATGCGCTCGTTGTTTACGCCTGATGCCCCTACGAATGCTTCTGTTCATCCAAGGATGAGTATGTCTGGCAAGGGTCATCTTGGTTGGCACTCTTTCTTGCATAATACTCTTTAACTTGGCTGTAAAACCTTCCCACATAGAGTTAGTGTCAGAAAAAGTGGTGGTAGCAAAGCTGGAGTAATAGTCTGTGACATCATTGTTTATTGCGGAGACATCGGCCTGCTTCCAGAGGAATATCTTCCTGCGCTGTGGTTTGGGTTAGTGTGGAGTCAAGGTAGTGTTATATAGGACAATGTCGTGGTCGCTATTACCTATCGATTGGGATTGGTTTGCACCGCTGTGTGAAGCTTGGATGAGTGGTGAGGATTAGGTCTAACGTCTTGTCCTTTCTGGTAGAAAAACTGACCTGCTGTTCCAAATTATTATCAGCAACAATGTCCAAGTACAAGTGGTTAACCCTGGCTGGATACTGCAAGTACAAGTGGTTAACCCTGGCTGGATACTGCAAGTACAAGTGGTTAACCCTGGCTGGATACTGCAAGTACAAGTGGTTAACCCTGGCTGGATACTGCAAGTACAAGTGGTTTACCCTGGCTGGATACTGCAAGTACAAGTGGTTAACCCTGGCTGGATACTGCAAGTACAAGTGGTTAACCCTGGCTGGATACTGCAAGTACAAGTGGTTAACCCTGGCTGGATACTGCAAGTACAAGTGGTTAACCCTGGCTGGATACTGCAAGTACAAGTGGTTAACCCTGGCTGGATACTGCAAGTACAAGTGGTTAACCCTGGCTGGATACTGCAAGTACAAGTGGTTTACCCTGGCTGATACTGCAAGTACAAGTGGTTAACCCTGGCTGGATACTGCAAGTACAAGTGGTTAACCCTGGCTGGATACTGCAAGTACAAGTGGTTAACCCTGGCTGGATACTGCAAGTACAAGTGGTTAACCATGGCTGGATACTGCAAGTACAAGTGGTTAACCCTGGCTGGATACTGCAAGTACAAGTGGTTAACCCTGGCTGATACTGCAAGTACAAGTGGTTAACCCTGGCTGGATACTGCAAGTACAAGTGGTTAACCCTGGCTGGATACTGCAAGTACAAGTGGTTAACCCTGGCTGGATACTGCAAGTACAGTGGTTAACCCTGGCTGGATACTGCAAGTACAAGTGGTTAACCCTGGCTGGATACTGCAAGTACAAGTGGTTAACCCTGGCTGGATACTGCAAGTACAAGTGGTTAACCCTGGCTGGATACTGCAAGTACAAGTGGTTAACCCTGGCTGGATACTGCAAGTACAAGTGGTTAACCCTGGCTGGATACTGCAAGTACAAGTGGTTAACCCTGGCTGGATACTGCAAGTACAAGTGGTTAACCCTGGCTGGATACTGCAAGTACAAGTGGTTAACCCTGGCTGGATACTGCAAGTACAAGTGGTTAACCCTGGCTGGATACTGCAAGTACAAGTGGTTAACCCTGGCTGGATACTGCAAGTACAAGTGTGTTAACCCTGGCTGGATACTGGTTACCAGTGGTACATAAGTTACTCCAGTCAATATCTGGAAGGTTGAAATCTCCACCAATGAGACAGATATCCTTCTTGCAACTATTTCTCAGTGATGTTATATCTTCCATTGAGCTGCTCAAGTACTTTTCATCAACTCGATTTGGGGTCGGTAGTATGCAGCTAACTTGACCTTCTTGTTGTCTGCCGTCTTGATGGTGCAACTTATCATTTCTACCTCCTTACTGATTATGACATTTTCTGGCTGTAGTTCCCGTTTAGCTGCTATTAGAACACCTCCATGCTGGTCCGTTTTCCGGTCGCGTCTCTGGACATCATATCCTAGGTAATTTGGTATTATCTCTGAAGATTGATGGAGGAGTCGAGCCAGGTTTCGGTGCCAAGTATAACATCCGGTTCAGCCGAGTCAATAATAGCCTCCAAGAGTTTGCCTTTTTTTCTAAGGCTTTGAAAGTTTATCACCAATAGTCTGAGTTGCTTTCGTTTCAGGGATTTATTGCGTGGAGTCTTAGGTGAGGATGCCATAGTTGGATTGTCACTGATGGAACTACTCGCAAATGATCGAGTCAAGTCCTTATACCTATGTGTATATATAATAGTCCGGAGTCAAGTCCTTAGACCTATGTGTATATATAATAGTCCGGAGTCAAGTCCTTATACCTATGTGTATATATAATAGTCCGGAGTCAAGTCCTTAGACCTATGTGTATATATAATAGTCCGGAGTCAAGTCCTTATACCTATGTGTATATATAATAGTCCGGAGTCAAGTCCTTATACCTATGTGTATATATAATAGTCCGGAATCAAGTCCTTATACCTATGTGTATATATAATAGTCCGGAGTCAAGTCCTTAGACCTATGTGTATATATAATAGTCCGGAGTAAAGTCCTTATACCTATGTGTATATGTAATAGTCCGGAGTCAAGTCCTTATACCTATGTGTATATATAATAGTCCGGAGTCAAGTCCTTAGACATATGTGTATATATAATAGGTCCGGAGTCAAGTCCTTATACCTATGTGTATATATAATAGTCCGGAGTCAAGTCCTTATACCTATGTGTATATATAATAGTCCGGAATCAAGTCCTTATACCTATGTGTATATATAATAGTCCGGAGTCAAGTCCTTAGACCTATGTGTATATATAATAGTCCGGAATCAAGTCCTTATACCTATGTGTATATATAATCCGGAGTCAAGTCCTTAGACCTATGTGTATATATAATAGTCCGGAGTCAAGTACTTATACCTATGTGTATATGTAATAGTCCGGAGTCAAATCCATATACATATGTGTATATGTAATAGTCCGGGGTCAAGTCTATATACCTATGTGTATATATAATAGTCCGGAGTCAAGTCGATATACCTATGTGTATATATAATAGTCCGGAGTCAAGTCCATAGACCTATGTGTATATATAATAGTCCGGAGTCAAGTCCTTAGACCTATGTGTATCTGTAATAGTCCATATTCGATTCCTTAGACCTATGTGTATATGTAATAGTCCATAATCGATTCATTAGACATATGTGTGTATATATACTTGTCCGAAGTCAAGTCCATATACCTATGTGTATATATAATAGTCCGGAGTCAAGTCCTTAGACCTATGTGTATATATAATAGTCCGGAGTCAAGTCCTTAGACCTATGTGTATATATATAATAATCCGGAATCAAGTCCTTATACCTATGTGTGTATATAATAGTCCGGAGTCAAGTCCTTAGACCTATGTGTATATATAATAGTCCGGAGTCAAATCCATATACATATGTGTATATGTAATAGTCCGGAGTCAAGTCCATATACATATGTGTATATTTAATAATCCGGAATAAATCGGATTAAATGTACTACTAGTTAATGTATTGCTTGGTGAACTGATGTTTCTGTCGTGTGAGGGAATGACTGAACACTAAGTGAATGTGTGTTTTACGTTTATTTATCGTCGCTACCGGCTGTCCGTATGAGCGACGCCTCCTGAAGAGATTAGTCATTTTAGATTTTGGAGGATAGTCCATTCCAGTCTCCTCTGGTTCTTTTACGTGCATGGTGTAAATCACCGACACAAGCACTCGGTTTAAAGTCCCAACGGAAAAAACTGTTAATTTTATTAGGGTCAGACGGGGGATCGAACCTGACTGAACACTAAGTGTAATGGAAATAGAACTGTAGTTATTAATATATGGGTAAAACCAACCGTATGGGTTTTTTATTTATGCCGCAGACTTTTATCAGCGACGGGAAATCGTTCTCGTCGTCGAACTTTGGGGCGGTATTAGCAGACCACTGGCAACCCGAAGCCGTTACGATTGTGCCCTTAGGCAAGGCATTTAAATTCCACGTTGCCTCTTCTCTCTCTCTCACGTGGCGATTGATTCCATCAGGAATGAGGTCTCGAGAGTGATTAATATAAGCTGTAAGAACTTGTTTCGCAATCGAGCTAAAATTTATTTTTATTTTTTAAATTTTAATTCGCACGTATCACACCATGACTAATTAGTCAACCATATAATTAAAATATATCCGAGACTGAAATTCCATTACAATAAAATGTATTCCATGGTGCTAAACACGAGTTGATAAACATACTATGAAGGTAATCCAAACACAGTTTGCACGCTACAGTAACACATAGTAATTCACATATTTACACACTCTGTGTCCCTGAGATACGGTTATAATTTACCACTTTGCACGTGATATGCGTGGGTGCGTTCTCACAGATGCTTTGCAAGTAAAGGGAAATAATAATTGTATAAGCTAACTATGGTTCAAATAGTTGTTTGCCCTTGCTGCATATTCCTACAAAAAAGCAATATAATTATCAGGCACTCCATATGTAAAGTGATCTAATTATTGTCTACATATTTTATGGTTTGAATAGTTTTTGCTCATGCTAATATATTGCTATATCACTTTGTTTTCAAGTAACCTCTATATATATAACTCGTTTTGGGGAATTTTTCTATCATCTCTGATGGTCACGGGTTCGAGCCCCGCTCAGACCGTGTCTCATTTATATGAAAAAGTTGGCAGTTTCTTACGGAGGTTGGTGCACCAAGTACTGGTTAACCGCTGGAGCCTGCCCAGGAAAGGTGTTGTTAGGTAAACTGCCCGTCGCTCAAATGGGAAACCGGTAGCGACTAAAAAAATTTATATTGCCAAAAAGTTCACATAATTACAAAATGCCACGAAAGATGTCATGCAATCACCACTCATGTATGATACTATATATCTATTTTATCTCAATTAAGTATAGAATATAAGCCGAAAACATATTGGATCCGTTTGAGGTTTATATCTAACTTAAAACACACACTTATATAACAAGATCCTACTAATTAAAATTGTCAATTTCGTACATTTACGCAGTGTGTTCCCACTTTTCCAACCTTTTATTAGTCCTATAGAAATTGAGGTAGGTGTTGGGGGAATGTATTGTTCGGTGTAACAATAGAGTTGAAAGGTGATAATTGGCGAAAATTGCTATACTGTACTGAAATTTTGTGTTTCTAAATTTGGGAAAGTTGTTCATAAATATAAGTTTCATATAGATAGATATTCTTTATTTTGAGTTATAAGCATTAAATCGAAAACATAGATATTTACATGGATAAGACAAACACATGAACATGCATAGCACATAATAGATATAAATCTTGAAATATTTTTATTGTACATATTCACTTTAATTTGACTAAGTGAGAAGCAGCATCAACATACGTCATGATGTCCATGTCGCCAGTTCGCAGTTGGTGCTTCAGTCTGATGAGCATTTGCTCACGCTCACGGTATACCCGCTTCCTTGGTCGCTGCTTTCCACCGTTGGCGTGTTGAAACAGCTTCGCCTCGTTAGCAGCCTGCTCTTTCTGGACCAGGTCTATCAATGTATAAATATTAGGATGGCAGTGTCGTAGTTGGTTGTTTATTTTATGGTGCCAACCCTCAACATGATTGGTAGTGCGTGGACCATCATTCTCGTAATGATTCCAGGAGCGGCGGTCTCCCTCTACCCACTGCTCAGTCACATAGTCCTTAAACTTAGACACCGGCACTGAGTCATTGTCACATTCTTCCAGAGTTTGGAACCACACATCTTCGACAGAGGCTAGGGGGACAAGTGGCAGTACCGAAGCACGTAGCACAAGTTTCTTCACTTCTTCATTGTCCTTGAAGTCAGCTACAAGACCACACTATTGTACTTTTCTCCACATACACTGTGTGAAGTGAAAGAAACAACCACGGACTTGAACACCAACAAACACAAACATAGTACACTGCAAGTACAAGTTTATGTGTGCCTTTCATTTATTTTTTGAACAGTATAGAAAATACAGGTAAGTTTGAGGGGCGAAGAGATAATTGGAGATAATTAGTATGTGTGAAAATAAAAGGTTGGGAAAGTGGGAACAAACCATTTACGCGTAGCCTTTTGACACCAGTCCACTATTGATAATAATGGACTGCAAGTACAAAGGTATGACGTCACGACAGTGTTATAACTATGAAAATACATGCGATGTGAAAAAGTATATGCTTTCACAAACCATTATGTTTAGTGAAATCATATGTTATATGCTATTTGGCATTTATATTACATACATAATCCTTTCAGGCTGTCCGATTAGCGCAGTGGTTAGCGCGCTCGCTTGTCACCAATGTAACCCGGGTTCGATCCTCGGACCGGGAAGTATGTGAGCTGTTACGGTAGTCGCCAGATCGGCCAGGTGGGTTTTCTCCGGGTACTCCGGTTTCCTCCCACACGAATGACCACATAAATTATACGCTTTCATCCGCGCCAACGAGAGTGATTAATATAAGTTGTTAGAACTTGCTTCGCAATCATTGTAAAATAAATAAAGTTTAAACTTACAATTCAATTAAATTATTCTCTATTAACCCATTCAACACCACATACCTCTACATAGGCTTACAAACAGTGTAGATCCAGATGAACCGGCTCGTGACGAGCCGTCTCATCAGGATCTGCACTTTTTGCCAATCATATTACTATTTCTAGACAAAATTACCCATTTTGATAAATAAACGGGTCCAAATGTAATTTTCTTATTAATTTAACGGTCTAAAAATATCATGCACCAGTCCATGTCAGTTACTTGGTGTTGAATGGGTTAACTCAGATCATTTACATGCCATATGAGTCTACATGTAATTAGTAACACGCGTTGATATATAAACAATAAAAAGTACAGTAGAGAAAAGAGTCAGGTTTGGAGATGGGAAAAGAGCAGGAAATTCTAGTATTTTGTTTCATTTACTTTTTGGTTTGAATGTGTTATGATTGATTTGAAACATAATCCTAACAAAGCAAAGAAAACGCAAAATGGGCAGGGCAACAAATGCTAACAACATTATTAACTGCCGTCCACAACAAACCATTAGTCATACTTGCATCGGTTCATACAACATCCATGGTGTTAGTATCATATGATTGATGGTTAGTAACTGCGCTGTTACAGAGCAATACCATATGTAATATTTTCCAATCAATATTTTAAAAAAGAAAACCGTAGCTATAATATACGTATAGGATATAAGCCGAAAACGATCCAATATGTAAACTATTGGACTGTGTGAGGCGTGTGGCACCGAAGACTGTATCAATAATTTACATATTGGATCCATTTGAGACGTATATCTTACTTAAATCACACACTTATACAACAAGATCCTACTAATTAAAATTGTTAATTTCGTCCATTTACGCGTAGTATTTAATATAATAACCTTGCCTTTTGACACAAGTCCAATATTAATAATAATGGACTGCAAGTACACAGGTATGACGTCACGACAGTATTTTAAAGAAGGAGCGTCTGTCATAGGCACACAGCCCGTTTGAAATACAATTGTATCGGTATAATCTGATCTCAATCCCAGACTGACGTGTCAATCACGGCAGATCGTTGGAAGTCTATGCACGAGCGAAGACGCCAATAAATGTTTGTCGTTATTTAGAAACACGACATCTTTGAATTCACAGTATTCATTTGCACGATGTGCTTTCATCTTTAAGGCATGTTGCAATGTTATTAATGGGTCTAGTGGTTAAGGTCGTTGACTAGTATGCCACTGTAATATATATACCATCACTGATGGCCACGGGTTCGAGCATCGCTCAGACCGTGTCTCTTTATATGAAATGGTTGGCAGTTAGTTACGGAGGATGGTGCACCAAGTAACGGTTAGCCACTGGAGCCTGCCCATAAAATGTGTTGTTGGGTAAACTGCCCGTCCCTCAAATGGGCAACCGGTAGCGACGTTAACCCTTTCAACACTACACTGAACCAAATTTCTAAACGGCCAATATATAAAATGCGATTTCAAGAGAATGGTTATATATATAAATTCTAAAATTTGCAACGAAGTTCTATACGCTATAATAAATCGATATCTAAAAAGAAAACACGTTTCTGGTGCCAGATTTGATCAAGTGGAGAGGAGAGACCGATTTGTATAAATCGGCACGAGGGCCACGTGCATAGCATGGTGAGTGTCCATTTTATATGTAGTATAATCCCTGTCTAGTACAGAATATAAAACACACAAAACATGGCGAGAATGAGCATTGAAGAACGCGGGCGAGCTGTTGGCATGCTGGATGATTGTACTTCAATTAGGCAGGTAGGTACAAATGTGCGATGCAATTAACCAGTTGACCTAAATGTTGTCAAAAATCATCAAATGTTATATTCTTATACAGCCATTTTGAAAGTCCGATAACCAGCAATATATCACTCTAGGAACTTCGGAGTTATGGCCCTTTTATTATCATTTCAGGTTGCTCGACATTTCAATAGACAGCATTCCACCATTCAGCAGCTATGGGCGAAGTTTAGACGTACCGAAAGTGTAGCCGACATCCGGCGACGCCCTAAAGGGAGGGTAACCACACGCAGACAGGACCGGTACATTATTGTGTCCCACTTACGGGACCGCTTCACCCCAGCTACCAGAACGGCAATGGTCACTATTGGCACACATAACCGCCACATCCATGCACAAACTGTACGTAATCGTCTCAGAGCCGTCGGATTACGAGCCCGACGACCACGAAAGGGTCCAATTCTAACCGGAGACCATAGACGGGCACGGTTAGCATGGGCTATAGACGGCATTTCAGGTTTACGAGAACGGACTGGTCTAATGGTATATTTGTGGATGAGTCAAGGTTTACACTCCGTGAGGCCGACGGACGCGACCGAGCATACCGCCGTCGGGGCGATCGAAACAGCACAAACTGTGTAGTACAGGTCGATAAGTACGAAGGCGGCTCATTGATGGTCTGGGCTGGCGTGTCAATGCATACTAGGACACCCATTGTACCAATTCGAGGTAACTTAAATGCCAGAACATATCAAAACGATATCCTACAACCCGTCCTTGTACCGCATGTTAATTGCAATCCTGGTATCATTTTGGCACAAGACAACGCACCCTGCCATGTTGCCAGGAACACTCGGGCTATGTTGGCTGCTAACAACGTGCAAACTCTTCCATGGCCGGCGAAAAGCCCCGATTTGAACCCCATAGAACATGTATGGGACCTGTTGAAAAGGAAGGTCAGAGCCCAACCACAGCAACTTAACATGCGTGAATTAGAGCGTGACATAATGCAGGCATGGGCAACAATTCCGCAACGCTATCTCCAAAGATACATTGTATCAATGAGGGCGAGGTGTCGTGCCGTTATTGTCGCAGAAGGGGGACATACGAGGTATTGAAATACCATAATAGCGATGTTTTCAGATTTGTGACTTTTTGTTATGAGGGTGACCTCATTGTTTTCATTGTTACGTTTTATCCGCTTTTTTAATTTTAGTGAATTGTTGTTTAAACATATGGAATAAAATGTATTAAATGATGATATGATTATTGATATTGTATGATTGTAGGTTTTTCCCAAATTCTGTAAAAGAACAGGTGGCCGTTTAGAAATTTGGTTCAGTGTATATACCTCTAAATAGACTTACAAAAAATGTAGTCCCATCAGGATCTGCACTTTTTGCCAGTAATATTACTATTTTTAGACAACATTGCGCATTTTGATAAATTAACTGGTCCAAATGTAATTATCTTATTAATTTATTGGTCTAAAAATATAATGCACAAGTCAATGTCAGTTACTTGGTGTTGAATGGGTAAAATAAATTTACATAAAAGAAAAAAAGCGCGTTATTCATTTGCTTGTGTTGTGCTATTAAACTAGAAAGTGCCTTTCTGGTGCAGGCCGTTTTCTAATGTTGTTAAAACTTGTGGCCCAAACCATTTGTATTATCAGGCTATATTGTTGTACCTATGTTTTGTATATTATATCTTGATCAATGCAATAAAATATGATTAAACTAGAAAGTGCCTAATAGATATATGTTACATACATAATTGTGGTAAATCTCGATTGGCATGCAGTGATATTATCCAAGGTTATTTAGCTTCCACGATAATCAAGTAATCTGTAATTTTCTTACCATATACAGTTTTTAGTCCCATTAATGTCTACTCTGAAATAGGAGCCTATTTTCCTAGAATGAATAAGTATGTTTATTTGTCGACAAGTTGATTCTCAAATTTACAATTAGACGCTCTATATTACAACTAATCCTATTACATACGGAAGCATACTGGGGCCGTTTTGAGATAGAAGTTACATTTATAATTAGAACTTAGAACTTTTTTCTTAGATGTTAAATCTTAGAAACTAGGAGTTAAATCTTAGAAGTGTTTGCTTAACAGTAAACCATGCCATAGTTATTCTTAGTATAAATGGTGTCCAAACGTTGGTTGTTTTTAACTAGTTTCTAAGATTTAACATCTAATTTCTATCTCAAAATGGCCCCCAATAGGTTTCCGTATGTAATTTGTCAATTGTCAGCTCGTGTTATTCACTTACTCTTGGTTTCAATTATTTAACTATGTTCTCTTGGCATAATATTTATATACTAAAATGTACCCTGCTCTGCAGTGCATAATGACGCATCTGGCAAAGTTGGTATGTGTATAATAAACCAATCTGTGTTAACTATAACCTTGTGGAAGTCGTGATAGCACAGTGGTAGTGCATTTGCTTTAGGTGCAAAAGGCCCGGAGTTTGCACTCAGCTGTGGCTGTTACGATTGTGCCCATGGGCATTTAAATTCCACATTGCGTCTTCTCTCGCACCTCATGGCTATGGATTCCAGGAATGAGGTCTCGAGAGTGATTAATACAAGTTGCAGGAACTTCTTTCGCAATCGAACTAATATAAATTTGTATAACATGAAACTACAACCGCCACATAAACAACACCAATTTGATCTCCCATCATACCATTATCGATGCATGTTGTAATATACAGCGTCTAATTGGAAATTTGAGAATCAACTCGTGTCCACACGTTGGTTATTTTTTAACTAGTTTCTAAGATTTAACATCTAAGACAAACGTTCTAAGTTCTAATTATAAATGTAACTTCTATCTCAAAATGGCCCCAATAGGCTTCCGTAATTACAGGCTATCGTGTTTTAGGATTTATGGATGCTAACGAAATGCAAGCAGTAAAGGATTCATTTTGAAATCGTGAACTTTTGAATATACAATATAATAATGGGATGAGTACACTTATGTCATAAAAATGTGAATGTGTATGGCATTGAACCAGTCCGTTAAATATAATAGGGTCAATACCAAATTGTGAATTATTTCGTAATACATTTGAATTTTCAGGATCATCTATTTGGAATTCATTGCCTCACTCAGTTCAATATGCTCCAACTATACAACAGTTCAAAATGCTCCAACTATACAACAGTTCAACATTCTCTACTTAAGGTGGAACTATAACAATTCAAACTAATCGCGTACTTCTACTGTTATTATAAACGTGTATTGCCATTGCTATATTTATTAGAATCGGAAAATTGGGTCCTTAAGTTGATTTCATACATATTTTGAAGATACCACTACAAGTCAAATTTGCACATTGTTAGATAGATCTAGTATCATTAATTGTCTCATTCCCATTTTCTACTCTGCTAGCCAATTCCATATATCATCATATTCCATTACATATTAAATATAGTTTCTCTATTTTTCAGCTTTTACATTACTATATTATTCCAATGTGCAGTTCTCACTTATAGTGCTATCTTTTGATTGCATTTGATTGTATATATGTTGAGGGCCTCATGGTAGATTAACTTTTGTTAAATGAGTACTCTCGTTAAATAAAGTCTTTATCAATGTGCCATGCAATGACCTTGAAAGAAAGAAGATATAATCTATTAAATTCATTTTAATGGACACAACATAATTCTTTGAATACTATCACGAACACGACTCTAGTATAAATTTATCTTGAATAAAGTTTAATCTTTATTTATTTTACAACGATTGCGAAGCAAGTTTTAACAACTTATATTAATCACTCTCGTTGGCGCGGATGAAAGTGTAAATGTGGTCATTCGTGTGGGAGGAAACCGGAGCACCCGGAGAAAACGCACCTGTCCGATCTGGCGACCATCGTACCATCTCACATACTTCCCGGTCCGATGATCGAACCTGGGTTGCATTGGTGAGAAGTTAGTAAAATTGTTGTAAAATAAATCAAGTTTAAATTTTAATGAGGTGAACATTTGATACAAATTTAATGTAAATCCTTACAGGCGCTAAGAAATCATGAACCGGACAAGAAATGTTATGAAAAATAGCCAGTTGAGATCCTATATTCCTACAGACGGATATGTAGTCCAGTGGTAACACTCTGGACTGGTAATCCAGGGATCGCAGGGTTGATCCCCCGTCTGACCCTAATAAAATTAAGTCTTTCAGATGGGACGTTAAACAGAGGTCTCGTGTCGGTGCTTTACACCGTGCACGTAAAAGACCCAGAGGAGATTCTGGAATGGGTCTCTGTCTGTATCATGCACTATCCTCCAAAATCTAAAATAACTAATCTCTTCAGGAGGCGTCGCTCATATGGGCAACCGGTAGCGACGATAAATAAACGTAAAAACACACACCTATATTCCTGTTATTGACCGGACACGAAACAGAGCCACTTGAGCTCCGTGTGTTGGCGTGATCTTGCATGAGCATGGTTAGAACATGGGTTATACACGCTGTATGGATGCTATAAAATTATGTATAAGATAAAACTCCTTAAGTCTGTTTGCTGTGTCATGTCAAGGGCCATGACAATGCAGTTGTTAGTTATTTGTATTCAATGTACAGACTACTCCAATATTTAGCTCACACTCTTTGAAGCTGGTACTGTTAGCGTCTGCATACTAAATACTAATACGACTGTATATAGTATATACATGATCAAGTATTTGTATTTCAGTTCATTGTAAGCATAACATAGCATAGCATAACATAGCATAACATAGCATAACATAGCATAACATAGATAACATAAATTTTATTGGCATTAAACATTTACATATTTATAGCCACAAACAATACAAGAAACATTGTAAATAGTGAAAACCATGAATTTCCTGAGAATGTGATTAAAAACAAATGACATCATTTAAAGCAAGTTCATTTATCAAAATAGGTAATTTTATCTAAAAATAGTAATAATTATTACTGGCAAAAAAGTGCAGATCCTGATGAGACGGCTCGTTATGAGCCGGCTCATCTGGATCTACACTTTTCATAAGCCTATTTAGAGGCCTGTGGGGTTGAAAGGGTTAAAGCAGCATTACATCGTAATAAAGGATGTTTTGGGTAAAATGTAAATACTAATGTGTGTGTGTTCACAAAAATCGAAATAGTCGCTCAGAAACGATAAAAGTCCAATAAATTTAAATCGTCGTATACGCGAATTTGTTTATCAACACACGAAATGAAACACGCACAGCGCGCATGCGTGAAACAACAGAGGATGTAGAAAACAACGTATATATGTTGAAAATGAAAGACTATCTATCTATCTATCTTCCTCTAATGTCGAACCCCTCCCGGGGATGTAGACATGTCCCTAAAAGACTTAGCTAACATAGGTATGAATCAACATATCAAGTAATTTAATTTAAAAATACAACGTGGGACAAATGGGGACGATGCATTCCGAATGTAAACAAGTGCGGATGATGCGTTCCGGTTGTAAACAAGTGCGTGACCGATCGACTCGGAAAGTCCTACTTTCGGTTTCGAGTTTGTTTTATCGCAAAAAACACTGTTTACCAAATGAACATAAGCATACAAAGCATAATGTTAGAATGTGTAGCAGCATTGCTACCCATACGTAAAAATTGAATTTTTCAAATATCTTTTATTTCATACGATGTAATGCTGCTTTAAGCAATTTGTAAATGTGCACACACAGCAATTTGTAAATGTGCACACACAGCTGTATATTGTAGATGTATTCTACAAGCATTATAATAGACACTTACGTATTAGTATCATCATTTCTCAATTTGAATGCATTAAATATATATTTCGAAACAGCATCTATTTGCATAACAAACCTGTGTATGTATGTATGTTCCATTAATGTCAAACCCCTTGCGGGGACGTATACATGTTTTCCTGGGCAAGCTTAGCCGACCTAAGTGGTTAACCAGTACTAAGCAATGTGTGTGAGGTGCCTTGCTCAATGGCACTACATACGTGACCTGACCGAGTATCGAACCCGGGACCGATCGATTCCAAATCCGACACTCTACCACTGGACCACGGATGCCACACCTGTGAGGCTCCTATAAAGCACAATTTGTTCAGAACTAATTAGGTCACCCTCTATGTATAGGGTATAAACCGAAAACTATCCAATATGTAAAATATTGGACTGTGTGAGGCGCGTAGCACCGAACACAGTGCCAGCAGTTTACATATTGGATTCGTTTAAGATTTATATCTTACTTAAAACACACACTTATATAACCAGATCTTACTAATACATTTACGCAAATGATTTAATACAGTACTCTTTTGAAAGCAGTCCAATATTAATAATAATGGACTGCAAGTATAAAGGACTGACGTCACGACAGTGTTTTAAAAATACAGAAATCTATCTATCCCATTTGATCTACCCTAATTACCCTGATCTGGTGTCACTATAAAATCCCATTCTATCGGTGGTTGTACGAGAACCCTCCTTCGTTTGATCATTGCTTTCTTGTTTCTTCGTTGATGGAGTCGATTGGTAACCAGTAATCAAACCCGTATGTAACTCCAATAGCGCGTCTGAAGTGTTTGAATTAGTTGTTGGTTCTTTTATTTCTATTGTTTCTTTGTCAGCAGTTGAACCACTTATAGCATTAATTCCGGTTGAAGCCGCTATCATTCCTCCACCAAGATGTTGATTACTTTCAGTTGTTTCATGTGTTGCTATGTGAGCTTTAGTACTACTTATCTGATCTCTTGAAGTGGTCTTCTCAGCTTCTACAGCCTTTTGTAATACTAAAGAAAGCGAAGACGCATTGACTCGGGGTAGAGGTGTGGGTATTAAATATATAGTTGGTCGTGGTGTTGGAACCTTAAACATGGCTGTTATGGGTGGTATTTCGTTTTTATTTATGTTTGAATTTAATATTGTCATGTCGGAAGAGGTTGGTATGGTAGGAGTTATTTGGATGTTGGGTAATATTTCAACTTTATGTGTAGCATTTGCTTCAGCGCTTGTTTGCAGTGGCTTAGTAGGGTCAAGGATGTGATGAGCACCCACCGAAGGCACAGTTGATTGTTAGAATGTATCGTCTCTTGAAGGTGGAGAATTTCGTGTAATATTGGGCGGCACAGTAGATTTTATTCCCAGCACTGACGTTGTGATCGACTGGCTACCCTTACCGGTATGTCTATCTATTGTTTCTATTATGGATGGGGATGTTGAGACTGATGCAAGCGTATCGATTGATTCGTAATTGGGTGTGTTCTTGGACCAGTCAGTGGATGTGTCCGTGTGCTTGCCAGTGGATGTGTCATTGGGCCTGTCCGTGGATGTATTCTTGGGTCTGTCAGTGGGTGTGTCATTGGGTCTGTCAGTGGATGTGTCCTTGGGCCTGTCCGTGGATGTATTCTTGGGTCTGTCAGTGGGTGTGTCATTGGGTCTGTCAGTGGATGTGTCCGTGGGCCTGTCCGTGGATGTATCCTTGGGCTTGTCCGTGGATGTATCCTTGGGCTTGTCAGTGAATAGCTCTGCAATGTATGAATTATATCTTATAATATAGTTGTCAGGTCTTGTCGTACATAAATGATACACATTTTAGTATACATATAAAAATAGTAATATAAACGTACCGCTATTTAAAAAGTGTTTTAGCGACATATATATATTAGAATTAAAAACTCGATTCGGTACGGTGGACGCCAGATCGGATATGTGGGTTTTCCCGGGTACTTCGGTTTCCTCCCACACGAATGACAACATTTACGCTTTCATCCGTGCTCACGGGGGTGAGTAATATAACATGCTACGGCTTCTGTCGCAATCGTCGCAATCGTTGTCAAATAAATAAGTTTATAATAAACTAAACATTGAATATTTAATATGCCATATAATAATAACGCATGCGCAATGGATACATCCGGTGTAGATGTCAGTATTCCAACAAGTAGATGGACATCCGGCTTCCACAGGAGCACAGTTCATACCTGGCATGCTTTGATAATTTTGTCCATACCCTAAATATAAATATTGTCGCTCACCATATTCTATCGACACATAGATGTAACATTTGTTTGACTATCATAACTTTTCCCCAATCTCAAACTCAGTCTCAGTCTGCCTCCGTGGTCGAGTGGTTAAGGTCGCTGACTTGTATACCACTGTAACATATCATCACTGATGGTCACGGGTTCGAGCCCCGCTCAGACCGTGTTTCATTTTATATGAAAAAGTTGGCAGTTTCTTACGGAGGTTGGTGCACCCAATTACTGGTTAACCGCTGGAGCCTGCCCAGGAAAGGTGTTGTTAGGTAAACTGCCCGCCGGCGATATAGCCCATAAATGGTGCTGATGCAGGGTAAAACCCGAAATATAAAATAACATTTGTTTGAACACATGTGGACTTCCGTTTATATAGTGTATATTGAGCAGTAACTGGCAAACATACGATTCAATAACATACAGCACACAATATAGTCTGAAGCAGTAGTTCTAGCACGGACGGGCCCCCAGGTAGAACCACACCACCGACCTTTCGAAGACCAGCTGGATAGTTTCCGCACGAAATAATTCGACAATAGTGGGATTCGAACCTACAGTTATGAGGTGAAAGTGACTACAACGAGCATTGCCACTCGGCCCAGGAGACCTCGAAATAAATAACTGACATATAGACGATTATAAATCTGCCTACCCCTTTTATTTAACGTCACTACAGGTTGCCCATGCATTTGAGCGACGGGAAGTTTACCTAACAACACCTTTCCTGGACAGGCTCCAGCGGTTAACCAGTAATTGGTGCACCAACCTCCCTAAGAAACTGCCAACTTTTTCATATAAATGAGACACGTCCTGAGCGGGGCTCGTACCCCTTTCTTAATGTTATTTTTTTATTGGAACTTGCTGTATAGCCTTGATGTACCTGTACATTACTCTAAGCTTAATGTATTGTGTGTGTGTGTGCGTGCGTGCGTGCGTGCGTACGTGCGTGCGTGCGCGTGCGCGTGTGTGTAGCAACATATTGAAGATATAACAAGCAGTAGCGGATCAGTGGTCCAGTGGTAACACGTTGGACTTATAATCCAGAGTTCGCAGGTTCGATCCCTCGCCATGCCGTACTAAAATCATTCATATCATAGTCTTTCGGATGAGACGTCACACTGAGGTATCGTGTCGATGTTATTTTACACCGTGCACGTAAAAGAACCAGGGGAGACGCTGGAATGGGTCTCTGTCTGTATCATTGCACTGTCCTCCAATTCTAAAATAACTAAATCTCTTCCGGAGGCGTCGCTCGTATGGGCAACCGGTAGCGACGATAAATGAACGCAATATATACAATACAAAATGGGAAATAAACATACTGTACTCTAAGATGTATGATAACGGAAATTTAGTGTTCGGATAGCGAGAGATTTCTGGAAATAGTTGGGAGGACTGAGTATCAATTTATACAAATTTCATTTAGCTCGATTGCGAAACAAGTTCTTACAACTTATATTAATCACTCTCGAGACCTTATTCTGATGGAATCCATCGCCACGAGGGGGAGAGAAGAGGCAGCGTGGAATTTAAATGCATTGCCTAAGGGCACAATCGTAACGGCTCCAGCGGTGCTCGAACTGAATATTCATGACCTGCTTCACAGTACCTAGCAACACTATGAACACAACCCACAGGCGACCGCATGTCAGTAGTATAGGGTGGCACTATGGACGCTGTCTATGGCACTATGGACCGTTTTACCGAGTATAGGGGTGGCACTATGGACGCTGTCTATGGCACTATGGACCGTTTACCGAGGTGGGTGGCAGTATGGACCGTTTTTTTTATGGCGCTATGGGGATTTATACACATGCACATGTTTGACATGCCCCCATAGTGCCACCCCTAGTGACTACTAAAAATAACATAACACATAATAAATTTCAATATAATTTTTTTATTTACTAATAACTAATTAACTAAAACATTAGTAACATACATGTTATATTAATTTGAATACATGTTAATTTAAAGTTTTTTCACATTTACAACATTGGTTATAATTAACATAAACAGTGCCTAGTTCCTTCATCAATATACCATGTTTATATAATTTTCCATAATGTTTATCAAACCAAGTTTTAATAATAATGTCATTTTTATACAAATATTCATTATTTGTATAGAACATATTTTTTAGTAATTGTTTTAAATCAATACCTCTAACTAACATATCAAGTGCAAATAAACAAAATACACCACACATAACACTATATGTGCTTTGAATTCTAATACAATTTTTTGTCCATTTTTTACAATTTTTGTTCATAAAGTTCACAATTTCTTCTTTTATATGTTGTTTATTTCCATAAGAATCGAAATAAAATCCAATATCCTCCATGAAATATATTAACACCCAATGTTTTCCTGGTTGATTTGAATCATCTGTGTTCACAATATATGTTTTTTTTGTATATTGTTCCATAGCTAGTTCATCTTTTGCGCACACAATTCCATTTAAATGTTTTAATATAGTAGATTTGTCCAATAAATATTGTAGTGAATATGTATCCATTGTTAATAATCTGTAATCACTTCTCTGATACTGTTAATTTCTATTTGATTATCATATTCAGCATATATAATAACGTTTATAGGGTCTGCTAGTGCTTCACTAAAACCCAATTCAATTCGTAGGTTGCCTGTTTTTATAGGGTGTAGATGTCCTTCTTCACTTCCTTGATCGGCTGTTAAATCAAATCCCCACAATGTATGTCCATTTTCATATTCTTTTAGTGGAAATCCAAATGAATCATCATGCATATTAGCTCCCATAGCATTCAATAGTGTGAAATATGATTGTAAAGTTTTTTTATTTGTAGCACTAGTAAAATCAGGTTCTAGTGTTTTATTATGAATACTTTTACCATCTAAACTAATATCTATTTTAGATATTTTAAAATGTTGAAAATTAAATGGGTTTGTGGTTGGATTTCCATTCATATCATAATTTTTAACCATTCTTATAAAAATTCGTTTAGGCATTTGACCTAAAAAGGTATAATCATCAATTTTAGATTGTAAACCTGCTGTAATTGTAAATGTTTTTATTACAGCTCTTCTAATTGGTATTTTCATATTACTTTTGTGAATATTTTGATATAAATTATTAGCTACAGTAGGAGCTAGTGTAACAGTTCTAACATTATAAGCAGTTTCTAGGATATCTATTTTACCCTTAGCATCTGACCCCATCAAACAAAAATCGGTAGTAGCTCTATTTAGTTTAAGTCTTATATCTATTCCATTAGGTAGATATTTTTCTTGTAAAAATAAATCAAGATGTATTTTCCCACACATTTCTAAATTTTTCTTAGTAATTTTTAGTTTTCTATCTAACCAACCCCCACCTCCATTAGCTTTTGTATTTTTTGCAACATCGCCTGCTCTGTCTAATCTAAACAATTCTAAATCATTTAGTATGCTAATTTTATTTTGAGCTGATGTCCCTAGTAAATTTTCAAAATAAGCTTTGTACCCATATTTATCTGTACATGGAATTAATTTATTATTCAAGTATAAATCAATACTGCTGAATAAACTATGAAAAAATTGTTAATTGTAGATAAATTAGTATCATCCTCAATATCAGACCCATCCTCTTTTGTAATTTTTAATCTTAATCTTAAATATGACTGATTAACATCAGTCCATTTTTGTGTTTGTGCAGGAATCATAAATTCTATAGGACCGTCATTATTTCTAGGGTTAACAATTGGATAATGTTCTGTCCATTGTCCTTCTACCATAGAAGCCATGGTAGGAGGTACACTATTAACATCTAATTCACTCTTACTACAACCACATGAACCATGTTCCATCATATTTAATCAAATATATCTAATGCTCTTTTATTAACCTTACTTCTTCGTTTCTTTTTTTTCAAATGAAATTTTTTCTTACCTCCATTTGATTTTATAGTTTTTTTCTTAGATGATTTTGTTTTTGTTTTTCTTCCTTGAATAGAATTATCTAAACCAGACAATAGATTTCTACTTATTTTTTTAATTGTTTGTAACCCTCTATCCTCAACAACCTGCTTTACATTTTTTCCATGAATAATATCTGTAAATGCTCCAATACTTTCATTTACCCCATCGTGTTTAAGTGTATTTAAAATATTTTTACCTATTGGTTCTAATAGAGGTATTGTTTTTTGGTTATACCTTTTATTATACTTCCTACTCCATATCCATATTGTTTACCTCGACCTCTATATACAGGCAACATTAGAATTTTTTAAAATGCAGCTTTACAATTGTAAGACCTTTCATAAAATGAACCTCTTCACCAGTGTCGCCTCTTATTAATATAGTAAGTTCATCAAAATTAGATTTACTTACAGGTAAATAATGGTAATTTTTAAATTCTAAATGATTATTATTATTAACAATAGATGTTTGATATTCAATAATTCTTAATAATTGACTTTCTGTATGGCCTACTATTGTGTGTTCTACTATATCACTATAAATAAACAAATTATTAAAATTTATATTTAAGTCTACATTATATTTAAAAATATCCTCTCTATTATTTTTTAAAAAAATACCGTAGTTTTTTACATTAAGATTATCTAAACTTCCCCCAAATTTTGCAATGATGTCTTTATGAAAAATTAATCCAATATGATTATTATCATTCGATTTAAAAAATATTCTTTTTGTAGTATGATCATAAACTAATATATAATAACACCTGTTTTAGTAGTTTTATAAACATCATAATCTAAAGTTAATAATGCTTTAGAGAAATATTTGTCTATTTGACTATTAATTACCTCTAATAAATGGTCGATATGTGTATAACCGCCATGGGGTATACTACAATTAAATGAAAAAATATTATTAGAATATTTACCCAAAAATGGTTCTCGATCCTTCAAATATACACGCATGCTTGTTTTATTTAGTGCTTTTTCCATTAAAGATACATATTGAAAATCAGGACTAATTGTATCCTCTACCCAGACAGTTTCATGTTTATAATTAATTGATTTTGTTTTAATATTTCGTACTGCTAAATAAAAAGAATCATTTGTGGCATTTATGTTAATTACATGTGATGGTATAATTAGTTCAACTAATGCAACTTTCCATTCTTCTTTTTTAAAATTAATTGTTTTAGCTAATTTAGTTGTAAAATCACTTTTATTTGTTGAACGTTCGGCTTTATCACTTAATAATGTTACATAAAAAGAATTTGTAATATTCATATTTGTTTCTTTTCTCTAAAATGTAATGTTAATATTGTCTTACCACTAACAAAGTTAATAGGGGTGCCTGATTCTCCTGTTATATATATTTTTATTTCATCAAAAATAGATTTTGATATTGATAAATAATGTTTGTGTACAAATTCTCTATGCACCTGAAAATATTTTCTTTTATTTTCAAATGGTACTATTCTTAAAATAGGACTTTCTAGACCTCCTAATAAACTATAATCTATTATATCGGAATAAATAAATAATTGATTTGAACCTATATTTAAATCAGATGCAAAAGGAAAAGAATCTAGATCATTATTATCATAAATAATACGATTATTGTTTTTATCTCCACCTAATTTTTCAAATAAAGAATCTGAAAATAAAAGACCTACATTAGCTAGAGGTCTGTCCTTAACATTTACAATATAATTAATTTCAGGTCTTTTACTAGATTTTGATAATGATATAGATAAACTTATTTCATTATTAGGAATACTATATTTTAAACATTTTTGTAAAGAATTATTAATTTCATATACAACATGACCAATTCCTGAATATACACCTGGTTTTATACTACATTTCATTTTATGAAGTCCATTATCAAATGTATAATTAGAACTAGTAGCTAAGAATATAAAGTTTCCTAATATATCACTAGTAGTAACATAGTGAAAAACCGAATCTTCTTTATTTATGTTTATAATTTGTGATGGATGAATTAATTCAACTAAAGCTACGTCCCAATTTTCTTTTTTTATATTTATTGATTTAGGTAATTTTGTTGTAAAATTATGTAATGTATTATTTGGAAATGTTTCATATGAAGAATCACTAAGTAAAGTTACATAAAAAGAATTCATTTTTCTTATCGAATTTTAAATTTGGAGATGGTAATATATATCCTAATGAACTACTTAATAATATTATCCATAAATCTTTGTTTGTATTTTGTAGACTTAATTGGATGATAGCTGCTATAATAATGAAATAAATCCCAATGATTTGGGAAATAAATATTAATGTATTTTTTGGTTTTCTGTCGCAAAATGGTATTGTAATATTTGATTCATCGGACGACATTATACTAAATTTGTTTCTGGAATCCAAGAATTAAATGTTTTTGGATACCCTTTCCAATGTACATTTATTTCTTTTATTTTCTTACCGTTTATTATCCGTGTACGTTTTCCAACAACTGAATCAATATCATAAATTTTATTGTCTTTTATTGTTTGAATTTCTTGTAAATAAAATGACCCTTTTATTATATCATTATTTAAATCCTTTATTTTCACTGATACAGGATTTGAATTATTAATTTTATAAACTTTAAATAATTCAGTTGTCCAATTAGGTAAATAACCTTTATCAAATGTTTTTTTTAGTTTTATTAATTCTAACTAAATCGTTAATTTCTATTTTATTTGTTTTTATTTCTTTTTTAATATTATCACCAAATAAGATATCGGTTATTTCTGGTTCATTTTTTTCTGTAACAAGTACAGGAGATGTTTGAATACTTCTATGAAAGCTATGATTATAAGCATAAACTATATCATTTAATTTATTTATATATTTTCTAGTTTTATTATGTGTAAAAAACTTCCACATTCTATTCTTTAAAGTGCGCTGAAAACGTTCAACAATACTAGCCTTTGTTTCCGGGTTTTCAGTTGTAAAAAAATAAATGTTATTATTTTTTAAAAATGTTTGAAATATTTTATTTTTAAATTCCGAACCTTTATCTGTTTGTAATGATTTAGGAATTCTTTTAGATTTATTTAAAATAGTTTGAAATGCTTTAATCATTGTATCTCCACTTTTATTTTTAATAGGTATTACCCATGCATATTTAGAAAAAACATCTATAACACATAATAGATATATAAAATTATTATTAAATTTGCTATATTTTTGTAAATCTGCTAAATCAGCTTGCCATTGATAATCAATACCTCCTGAAATGGTTTTTCTTCTTTTAAAGTTTCTTATTATAGGTTTATGTAATGTATAAGTATTTTGTTTTTGTAACCAATTCTTTACTATATTTAACGAAACATATTTACCTATAATTTTATATTTTTTAATTGTTTGATATAATTTATTTATACCTGAAAAACTTGATGGATGTTTAGGATTATAATAGATACTTTTTAAAGTATATTCAATTTTATTTAATAACCCTGCTTTTAATAGTTTTCCCATTTTTGTTTCCCTTTTTTATTTCTACCTTTTTTTTTTATACCTGATGTTGAAGGTTTTATACCTGATGCTGGTGTTGATGGTGTAGGTGGAAAAGAAAAACTTGAATCTACTATATTACTTGTGTCAAAAAATTCATCATCATCATCACTATCAAAACCTTTTTGCATTGATGTCCAGCGTTGTTTGTTGCCTATATATTCTTTTGGTATATTAATATCTTTTAAAATTTTAGAAAAATAATTCCAACCAGTAGGAGGTTTGTATGATTGTTTTCTTTGTCTAATTATATCATTAACTAAATCTATTATATTTGAACCTGCAATTGTTTTACCATTAAATTCTAAAACACCTTTTTCATCCCATTTTATATTTGGATCTTGTTTTAAACGTTCTAATAATAATGTACCTTTATGTTGCATAGTTTTAGGAATACTTTCAATAATAGCATCATTAATTCCATGTACATGTTTTGGTTTAGTATTTTCAGAAATATTGGGTTGCGGTGATGATGATATAGCTTTAGTATGGGATAATTTAAATTTATGTAATGTTTCACCAAATAATCTTGATTTATCTGATTCATTTAAATCATCTCGTTTTAAAATACTACCCATTTCAGATTGTAAATTTGATGTTTTACTAATATCAGGATTAACTGGTAAAGTAGGAGTTTTCCATTGATTCATTTCTTCTAATGTTTTCATCGGAACCATAACCATTTTTTTCATATTTCTTTTAAAATAGGTTTAATAATAGTTCCTAATAATGAAAGTAAATCACTATTATTTTTATTATTTAATATTTTTTCTTTTGTTTAATACTTATTTTATGGTCAGCTAATTTCCGTATGTGTTTACTATGAGCTTTCAACTGAGATGTATGACCATTTGACATGGATACATTACCCTTTAAAACATTTTTACAACATTCACATATACTATTAATAAGTTCATTTGGTGCATGTACAATTATATTTCTTCTAAATTTCTGAGGTGAATTTGACAATGCTATTAACATTTCACCATTTTTTTTAATTAATGGTACTTTATTAGATTTAACCATTATAAAACTAAATTTTATTAATTAAACCTCCAAGTGATTTTTCTATAACTGGAGCTAACATTGAACCTAGAATCAACAATGGCATAGCAGCACCACCCCCAACTTGATTTCGCCCTCTTCTACTACGTCTACGACCTCTACCACCACCTCTTTGTACTCTTTTGATAGTAATATTATTACGTCTTCCTCTTCTTTTAACTCTTCTCGATTTTCTTCCAGCCATACCTTTTAGTAGTTTAAGTGTAACTGATTTGATATAATAAAAATCCAATGTATTTATACCGTTTTATTAATATTTTTTAAGCCATTTTTCTTTTTATTGTTTTTTTTTTCCATTTTTGTTTTAAATTTTAATGTTTTTTCACTCATTTTTTTATTTGGGATTACAAATGATACTTTTTTCTTTTTTGGTGTTGAGTTTAAAGGTTGAAAACGTGATATTATAGGGCTAGGAGATCTAGTATCATCATATACAAACGACATATTGCTATTTGGGGTTGAAGTTCTACTTGGATGAAAAAATGATAAATCATCCGATATTTCTGGAGTCCCTAATAAAGCTTTTGGGTCTACTTTTGTAGCTGTAAATGGAAATGTACTAGTATCATTATTATCCATATATAACCCCGATATATGTGATATATTTGAAAAATCATTGTTTTGGAGGTTATTTATAGATGGGGTCTCTCCAACAAGTTGATAATGTGGTGCTAAAGGTAAATGTATTGGACTACTATTAATACTATTATTAATACTGTTATTAATAAATGAATCGCTATCAGGTATATTGTTTTTTTCTATGGATGTTAATAATTTTGATACATTATTTGGAGATAATGAAGGTAATATAGGTGATGGAGTTCTAGATTTTAAATTTTGATTATCTAAAATAAATGAATTTTCTGATATTAAATCTGATAAATTTTGGGTTTGATTTTGATGATTTATATTTATAACCGGAGTTCCTAATATTTTTCTAAGTTCTGGATAACTAGTAGGGTTTTGTTTATTTAATATTTTATTTTTTAATCTTAGTTTTAAATTTGCTTGACGATCGCTATTTACAATGGTTTTTCTTAAAAGATTCATATTTTTACCTATTGGTTTTTTTGTCACTGGCGATTTTTTAGTTTGTTTCCTAGGTTGTTTTTTAACTACTTGTTTTTGTTTACCCCCTGCTGGTTTTTTAGCCTGTTTTTTTACGTCCATTATTTTTATTAGGAGGTTTTTTTTTAGGAGATTTAAAACTTCTAATCATTTTTTTACCATCCCATTTTATTAGTGTTTTTATTAAACCGCCACCCAAAAAACCCATACCTCCAGGAGTTAAAATTAATTCTCTCTTTTTATCTAAACTTACATTATCATCAACAATTTGTTTGAGGATATGTTTATTTTTATCCATAAATTTTTGTGTAGGTTTAGGTAATTTAATTTTTTTATCTAAAATATTTTTGGAAGCTAATATAAACCATTTCATCATTTGGGCTAAACCCTTATTTAATAAAATAATTCTATTGTCATGATTTCTTTCATCCCCCAAATTTGTTAGCGCTCTAATTAATGAAATTGGTGTAGTCTCCATGATTGCTAAAATGTAAATGAAAAAATAACATCTAATGTGTATATATTATAGCTCCTCTATCATCCCCTGTTTGCCAATGATGAAAAATGTCTGTCCTAATTCTAAATTGTTCTGGAGTTGATGGATGAAAATCTAATAATAAATAACCATGAGGGTTAGTAGTTGCATCGTGGTAAGCATGTAATAGATGGGGTAATTGTGTTTGATTAGCCAACACTTTTATTTGACCTTTATCTCTACTATTTTGAAATAACACCATATAATGTGAATTTAAACTTATTGTTCTAGATGATTTAGATTGTTGGTACATATTTTGAGTTATATATATTATACTAGCATTACGATGATGCCCTTTACGTGTAAACCATAATTTGATTTTTTCTTCATCAACATCCCCTAACATATCGTCAAAAACTATTAAACTTGGAATTGATATATCAGATGTAATATCTTCATCATTATCAGGTATTCCATCAATAAACTTAATCGAAGTACCCTCACTTTCTTGTAAATCTCCATAAATAGATTGCCATTCTTTATAACACCATATTATTCTGTCTGGAACAATATCAAATATATCTTTTTTATATTTGATTAATTGTTTAACAAATTGTGTTTTACCAGAACCACTCTGACCACAAATAAAAATATTACATGGATGATGTAAAAACATACTACCCTCCATGGTGTACAAGTAATGACTAACATAAATAATGCTAAATATGATATTTAATAATATTCTCAATCAAAATCTAAAAATAGTTCAATATAGTTCATATATTGTATTGTCCATAGTTCATATATTGTCCAAAATGAATTACAATTCCAGCATATATTGTAATTCATGCCATTATCCTCAAATAGTCTCCGTATAATATAGCTCTTCCAGGTCATCATCTGTAACATTGTTCCATCCAGGTTTAATATCCATCTCCATATACGTCTTCCAACATTTAAATAACCATACTGGAACATTGTCGTTGTTTACTATCTCAGCGGTAAATTCATCATGACTCCAACGTACAACTTCACATAGAAATATAAGGCTCATGTACTCGACGCTGTCCAGAAAGTCACTGTAAAAGTGGGGTGACTTCAATTCTTGATCTATAATATCATAGCTCATATCGTCAAGTTCATCCGTGTTATACATAAATGCACGTATTAATGCAGCTCTGTATACATCACTATCTAATGTACGTGGTTGTTCAGCCATTGTAATGCTCTAACTGATAAGTTTCTATAACACAATCTTATATAAGAGCTATCACAAAAAATCTATTATTAGTTATATAACCAACATTTAAATAACATTGGTACAATATCCTTGTTGTTTACTATTCCAATTGTAAATTCCTCAAAGGTCCAATGGTCAATGTCACATATATATACAACACGCATGTGATCTATGCTCTCTAAAAAGTCATTGTAAAAATATGGAGCCTTTAATTCTCGTTCTATAATATCATGGCTCATATCCTCAAAATCATCCGTGTTATTTATAAAAGCATATATTAATGCTGATCTGTAGACATCGCTATCCAATGTATGTGTTGTGTCAACCATTGTAAAGTTCTAACTGCTAAGGCTCTATAACACAATCTTATATAAGAGCTATTACAAATCTATTACTAGTAACAGGTCAATTTATAAAAGTCTAATATAGGTCATGTACCATTCACATTTACATTTCTAAATAACTTTTTAAAGCTCTAACTGATAACGGTTATATATCCATGATCTTATAATGGTTATTACATCTCTATTATTAGCAACATATATTTTCCAATCATCAAAGTTTATTGCATCCATATTCAGAATAACATCGTAATAGTCCATTTGTAAAAGTTCCTCTATATTCTTTTGAAATATATCAAAGGTTCTTATTTGATATAATTTATCATATATTTCTTCATCTGTTTTCATATCGAAGACAATAGTTTGGTGTAGCGCTTCTGTATATAAACTATATTCAAGAATATAATACAATGAAATATATGATTTCGACCATATCTTTGACATCTTCGTTAATTATTGTTGATTATAGCTACTAGTTCAGGCGCAATATTAGGACTACCCCCTTGTAATATTACATTGCAGTATATTTGTAAATCATCGTATAATGTATTTATAGGTATATTCATTGCAACCTGGCTCACATTACCTTTTCTAATGATTTGTCTAATTGTATATTTGCCTACACGATGATTTAATATTATAATCCCTCGTGCTGTAGGTATAGTATAGGGTTTTGACGAATATCCAAGAGTAAACCTTGTTTGTAAATATTGTGAAATACACATATAACAATCGGTTCTATTTCTACATGAAATAATTATATTATTTATATCATCAAATGTTGCATTTCTTATTTCAAATTTCCATATTGTACTAGTAAGATCTTCCAAGTCTTCTATTCTTTGGTTGATTAGATCAAATAGTGTTTGTTTAACACAAAACGAAAAATCATCTCTAGATTCTATGTCTCTTTTTAAATAGGTTATTGGTTTAACACTCTCGGAATAATCATAATGTAGAGCTTCTCTTGACACTATTGTTAATTGTATGCGAAACCATTGGTTCATTAATTCATGTTTTAATGTTTTA
>CM026399.1:12008879-12038061 GCA_014843695.1 Archivesica marissinica | reverse complement strand
TGCTTTAGATATGTACACAAGAGATAGTCTCCATCTAGAGCATTTGCTTTAGATATGTACACAAGAGATAGTCTCCATCTTGCTTTAGATATGTACACAAGGGATAGTCTCCATCTAGAGCATTTGCTTTAGATATGTACACAAGAGATAGTCTCCATCTTGCTTTAGATATGTACACAAGAGATAGTCTCCATCTTGCTTTAGATATGTACACAAGAGATATGTCTCCATCTAGATATGTACACAAGAGATAGTCTCCATCTTGCTTTAGATATGTACACAAGAGATATGTCTCCATCTAGATATGTACACAAGAGATAGTCTCCATCTTGTTAGCAAACTTTTGCTTTAGATATGTACACAAGAGATAGTCTCCATCTTGTTAGCAAACTTTTGCTTTAGATATGTACACAAGAGATAGTCTCCATCTTGTTAGCAAACTTTTGCTTTAGATATGTACACAAGAGATAGTCTCCATCTTGTTAGCAAACTTATGCTTTAGATATGTACACAAGAGATAGTCTCCATCTTGTTTGCAAACTAGAGCATGTGCTTTAGATATGTACACAAGAGATAGTCTCCATCTTGTTTGCAAACTAGAGCATTTGCTTTAGATATGTACACAAGAGATAGTCTCCATCTTGTTTGCAAACTAGAGCATTTGCTTTAGATATGTACACAAGAGATAGTCTCCATCTTGTTTGCAAACTAGAGCATTTGCTTTAGATATGTACACAAGAGATAGTCTCCATCTTGTTTGCAAACTAGAGCATTTGCTTTAGATATGTACACAAGAGATAGTCTCCATCTTGTTTGCAAACTAGAGCATTTGCTTTAGATATGTACACAAGAGATAGTCTCCATCTTGTTTGCAAACTAGAGCATTTGCTTTAGATATGTACACAAGAGATAGTCTCCATCTTGTTTGCAAACTAGAGCATTTGCTTTAGATATGTACACAAGAGATAGTCTCCATCTTGTTTGCAAACTAGAGCATTTGCTTTAGATATGTACACAAGAGATAGTCTCCATCTTGTTTGCAAACTAGAGCATTTGCTTTAGATATGTACACAAGAGATAGTCTCCATCTTGTTTGCAAACTAGAGCATTTGCTTTAGATATGTACACAAGAGATAGTCTCCATCTTGTTTGCAAACTAGAGCATTTGCTTTAGATATGTACACAAGAGATAGTCTCCATCTAGATATGTACACAAGAGATAGTCTCCATCTAGAGCATTTGCTTTAGATATGTACACAAGAGATAGTCTCCATCTAGAGCATTTGCTTTAGATATGTACACAAGAGATAGTCTCCATCTTGCTTTAGATATGTACACAAGAGATAGTCTCCATCTAGAGCATTTGCTTTAGATATGTACACAAGGGATAGTCTCCATCTAGATATGTACACAAGAGATAGTCTCCATCTTGCTTTAGATATGTACACAAGGGATACTCTCCATCTAGATATGTACACAAGAGATAGTCTCCATCTAGAGCATTTGCTTTAGATATGTACACAAGAGATAGTCTCCATCTAGAGCATTTGCTTTAGATATGTACACAAGAGATAGTCTCCATCTTGCTTTAGATATGTACACAAGAGATAGTCTCCATCTAGAGCATTTGCTTTAGATATGTACACAAGGGATAGTCTCCATCTAGATATGTACACAAGAGATAGTCTCCATCTTGCTTTAGATATGTACACAAGGGATACTCTCCATCTAGATATGTACACAAGAGATAGTCTCCATCTAGAGCATTTGCTTTAGATATGTACACAAGAGATAGTCTCCATCTAGAGCATTTGCTTTAGATATGTACACAAGAGATAGTCTCCATCTTGCTTTAGATATGTACACAAGAGATAGTCTCCATCTTGCTTTAGATATGTACACAAGAGATAGTCTCCATCTTGCTTTAGATATGTACACAAGAGATAGTCTCCATCTTGCTTTAGATATGTACACAAGAGATAGTCTCCATCTAGATATGTACACAAGAGATAGTCTCCATCTTGCTTTAGATATGTACACAAGAGATAGTCTCCATCTTGCTTTAGATATGTACACAAGAGATAGTCTCCATCTTGCTTTAGATATGTACACAAGAGATAGTCTCCATCTTGATATGTACACAAGAGATAGTCTCCATCTTGATATGTACACAAGGGATAGTCTCCATCTAGAGCATTTGCTTTAGATATGTACACAAGAGATAGTCTCCATCTAGAGCATTTGCTTTAGATATGTACACAAGAGATAGTCTCCATCTAGAGCATTTGCTTTAGATATGTACACAAGAGATAGTCTCCATCTAGAGCATTTGCTTTAGATATGTACACACGAGATAGTCTCCATCTAGAGCATTTGCTTTAGATATGTACACAAGAGATAGTCTCCATCTAGAGCATTTGCTTTAGATATGTACACAAGAGATAGTCTCCATCTAGAGCATTTGCTTTAGATATGTACACAAGAGATAGTCTCCATCTAGAGCATTTGCTTTAGATATGTACACAAGAGATAGTCTCCATCTAGAGCATTTGCTTTAGATATGTACACAAGAGATAGTCTCCATCTAGAGCATTTGCTTTAGATATGTACACAAGAGATAGTCTCCATCTTGCTTTAGATATGTACACAAGGGATAGTCTCCATCTAGAGCATTTGCTTTAGATATGTACACAAGAGATAGTCTCCATCTTGCTTTAGATATGTACACAAGAGATAGTCTCCATCTTGCTTTAGATATGTACACAAGAGATATGTCTCCATCTAGATATGTACACAAGAGATAGTCTCCATCTTGCTTTAGATATGTACACAAGAGATATGTCTCCATCTAGATATGTACACAAGAGATAGTCTCCATCTTGCTTTAGATATGTACACAAGAGATAGTCTCCATCTAGATATGTACACAAGAGATAGTCTCCATCTTGCTTTAGATATGTACACAAGAGATAGTCTCCATCTTGCTTTAGATATGTACACAAGAGATAGTCTCCATCTTGCTTTAGATATGTACACAAGAGATAGTCTCCATCTTGATATGTACACAAGAGATAGTCTCCATCTTGATATGTACACAAGGGATAGTCTCCATCTAGAGCATTTGCTTTAGATATGTACACAAGAGATAGTCTCCATCTAGAGCATTTGCTTTAGATATGTACACAAGAGATAGTCTCCATCTAGAGCATTTGCTTTAGATATGTACACAAGAGATAGTCTCCATCTAGAGCATTTGCTTTAGATATGTACACAAGAGATAGTCTCCATCTAGAGCATTTGCTTTAGATATGTACACAAGAGATAGTCTCCATCTAGAGCATTTGCTTTAGATATGTACACAAGAGATAGTCTCCATCTAGATATGTACACAAGAGATAGTCTCCATCTAGAGCATTTGCTTTAGATATGTACACAAGAGATAGTCTCCATCTAGAGCATTTGCTTTAGATATGTACACAAGAGATAGTCTCCATCTTGCTTTAGATATGTACACAAGGGATAGTCTCCATCTAGAGCATTTGCTTTAGATATGTACACAAGAGATAGTCTCCATCTTGCTTTAGATATGTACACAAGAGATAGTCTCCATCTTGCTTTAGATATGTACACAAGAGATATGTCTCCATCTAGATATGTACACAAGAGATAGTCTCCATCTTGCTTTAGATATGTACACAAGAGATATGTCTCCATCTAGATATGTACACAAGAGATAGTCTCCATCTTGCTTTAGATATGTACACAAGAGATAGTCTCCATCTAGATATGTACACAAGAGATAGTCTCCATCTAGATATGTACACAAGAGATAGTCTCCATCTAGATATGTACACAAGAGATAGTCTCCATCTAGATATGTACACAAGAGATAGTCTCCATCTAGATATGTACACAAGAGATAGTCTCCATCTAGATATGTACACAAGAGATAGTCTCCATCTAGATATGTACACAAGAGATAGTCTCCATCTAGATATGTACACAAGAGATAGTCTCCATCTAGATATGTACACAAGAGATAGTCTCCATCTAGATATGTACACAAGAGATAGTCTCCATCTAGATATGTACACAAGAGATAGTCTCCATCTAGATATGTACACAAGAGATAGTCTCCATCTAGATATGTACACAGATAGTCTCCATCTAGATATGTACACAAGAGATAGTCTCCATCTAGATATGTACACAAGAGATAGTCTCCATCTAGATATGTACACAAGAGATAGTCTCCATCTAGATATGTACACAAGAGATAGTCTCCATCTAGATATGTACACAAGAGATATGTCTTTGAATATTCCGTAGTTATGCAACCTACATGCTAACTAGATCTACATTCCATGTTCTGACTATTTTATGTACCGCAGCTTCGTAGGTAGATCTACCACGTGTAGACCTTATTCACAAGATGTGGACTATTTATTTGGCTTGCTAATTAGAAAAGCGGTGAACAGTTATTGATACTGTAGAATCTTTCGATGATCTCATTGGTAAAGTAATAGTTTTGTAATAGCGGGTTTGTGTGTGAAAAAACGCAGAAGTTCACTATCAACCCACTGAAGTTCACTATCAACCCACTGAAGTTCACTATCAACCCACTGAAGTTCACTATCGACCCACTGAAGTTCACTATCAACCCACTGAAGTTCACTATCAACCCACTGAAGTTCACTATCAACCCACTGAAGTTCACTATCAACCCACTGAAGTTCACTATCGACCCACTGAAGTTCACTATCAACCCACTGAAGTTCACTATCAACCCACTGAAGTTCACTATCAACCCACTGAAGTTCACTATCAACCCACTGAAGTTCACTATCGACCCACTGAAGTTCACTATCAACCCACTGAAGTTCACTATCAACCCACTGAAGTTCACTATCAACCCACTGAAGTTCACTATCAACCCACTGAAGTTCACTATCGACCCACTGAAGTTCACTATCAACCCACTGAAGTTCACTATCAACCCACTGAAGTTCACTATCAACCCACTGAAGTTCACTATCAACCCACTGAAGTTCACTATCGACCCACTGAAGTTCACTATCAACCCACTGAAGTTCACTATCAACCCACTGAAGTTCACTATCAACCCACTGAAGTTCACTATCAACCCTGAAGTTCACTATCAACCCACTGAAGTTCACTATCGACCCACTGAAGTTCACTATCAACCCACTGAAGTTCACTATCAACCCACTGAAGTTCACTATCAACCCACTGAAGTTCACTATCAACCCACTGAAGTTCACTATCAACCCACTGAAGTTCACTATCAACCCACTGAAGTTCACTATACACCCACTGAAGTTCACCATACACTCACTGAAGTTCACTATCGACCCACTGAAGTTATTATTATTATTATTATATACCAAACTTATATAGCGCTCTTTTCATCTAAAAATAAAACGTTCAAAAGCGCTTTACAGTCTAAATATCACAAATATTGATAAAAACGTCCACATACAATGAGATAAAACAATACAAAAAATAGCAAACACAATTACAATGGATTCTAAATATGCTATAAAATATTCGGATCTAAAATTATAACAATTAAAATATAGGTAATAATTAAATAAAATGTGTTCATTTGCAGTCTTAATCCTGATTGAGCACAGACACAGTTCGATATTTATGTTCCATATGAACATTTAAAAAGGTGTGTCTTCAAAGCATTTTTGAAAGAACACACTGTTGTTGCACTTCTAAGATTTGATGGAAGAGAATTCCAAAGTTTTGGGGCAGCAGTCATGAAACTTCTATCTCCGTATGTGACAGTCCGACTTCTTGGTAACACAAGAGTAGCTGCTTCATTTTTAGACCGTAAGTCTCTCCTTGGTATATAAACCTCAAGCAAGTTTCTCATATAAATCGGAGCTTCTCCATTCAATGCTTTATATGTGTGAGTCAGTATTTTATACTTTATTCTTTCTTGAACTGGTAGCCAATGAAGTTCTTTTAGAATGGGCGTTACATGACTGAAACGGGATGTTCTGGTTATGATGCGAGCTGCTGTGTTTTGAACAGTTTGTTATTTATTGGAAGTGTTTTTTGGCACGCCGTACAAAAGTGAATTACAGTAGTCTAGCCTGGATGTAACGAGTGAGTTTATGAGAGTTTTCGTGGCTTCTGTTGTTAAATACTGCCGAATGTGTCCAATCCGCCGGATCTGCGCATAACATGATTTTGTCACGGAATTTACATGTTTATCCATATCCATTCTTGAGTCTAGGAAAGCCCCTAGATTTCTCACACATGTTGATGGTTCTGTATTTGAGTCTCCTACTTTCACATTTATGTTTTCAATGTGTTGAAAATTTCGCTGACTAGAAAACATAATCATTTCAGTTTTATCAGTATTGAGTTTTAACATATTGGCATGCATCCAAGCAACAATGTATTGTAGACAGTTTTCCACTCGAAGTAGTGGCTCTGCTTGTGAAGCTTGAACGGTTGGTTTGAATGAAAGGTAAAGCTGGGAATCGTCAGCATAAAAGTGATGGTTCAGTCCATGGTGTTTACAAATGGCTCCTACAGGCTTGGTATACATAGTGTAAAATTTCGGGCCTAAAACAGACCCCTGTGGAACACTGAAATTCATGAGCACTGAGTTGGATAGTTTTCCATCGATACATACTGCTTGATAACGGTCGGTAAGATAAGATGATATCCATTGGAGAGGTTTTCCAGTAAGTCCAAAATGAAATACGAGACTCTGTAAAAGTGTTCTATGGTCGATGGTATCAAATGCAGCAGATAGGTCCAAAAGCACAAGGATTGTAGCATTGTTCTGATCCTGAGATTGGAGTATATCGTTTTGGACTTTCAGTAAGACAGTTTCTGTGGAATGAAACTTCCTGTACGCAGACTGATGTACCTCGTGTAAGTTATTACTTGTCAAATGTTCATCAATTCGACTATTTACTACTTTCTCCAGAATCTTCGAGACGTAAGGCAGGTTTGACACGGGCCTGTAGTTCTTCAAAGTGTTTTGATCAAGGCTTGGTTTTTGCAGCAAAGGTCTTACCCGGGTCAGAGTGGTTATCCAAATGAAAGTTTAAATCTCCAGTGATTATGATATTTTTGTCAATGGTGGCGTATTTGGACAAGAACAGTGGCCATTCGTCTTCAAGATAGTTTTCAAACCATTTTCTTAATGTGGGGGTGGTCTGTACATTACTGATAAGGGTAATGAATAGGACTTAATATTTACATTACAATCTAAATACTCAAAAGTTGAAAATTCATTGTCACGTGTAGAGGACACAATGTTGACATCTATTCCAGTTTTGTATATCAGAGCCACCCCCCGCCAAGTCGACTACCAGGGCGAGGGACATGTTTAATCTGGTACCCTTCTGGCAGCAGTTCACTTAAACACGTTTTATCAATTGAAGTGCCTAGCCATGTTTCAGTAACAGCAATCATATCTAGGTCATTTGAGAATATAAAATCACAAAACGCTATGGTTTTGTTCTTCAAAGATCTTTTTGGCCTTTAAAAAAGTTTTTTTGGCCTTTAACAACAGTTTGAGATTCACATTTTATGCGGTATATATTTAAACTTCTTGTAGATTTCAAAACTTCTTTATCAAGATTTGAAAAACGTTCTGTTCTGACTGTTGATATTACAGTAGGAAAAGTTCACTATCAACCCACTGAAGTTCACTATCAACCCACTGAAGTTCACTATCAACCCACTGAAGTTCACTATCACACCTTGATCTACACTGGATAGTCTCGTGTGTGCTGCAACTTTTCGGGATAGGTTTTACGTTTATTTATCGTCGCTACCGGTTGCCCATATGATCGACGCCTCCTGAAGAGATTAGTCATTTTAGATTGTTGGAGGATAGTGCAATGAAACAGACAGAGACCCATTTCAAAGTATTCTCTAGTTCTTTTAAGTGCACGGTGTACAGTACCGACACGAGACCTCGGTTTATAATCCCATCTTAAAGACTATTAATTTTATTATGGTCAGACGTGGGATCGAACTTGCGATCCATGGATTATCAGTTCAGCGTGTTACCACTGGACTACAGATCCGTCTGTTAATAACGGGATGAGACCCCTGTTTGTTTGTACTGCTACGTTTTTTACTTTTTACGCGCATATGGTTCAGCTTATGCTATTTGGTGAAATTCCATATTTTCCTGTCTGGGCCTTAGTTTATACAAAGTTTTAGCTCGATTGCGAAACAAGTTCTTACTACTTATATTAATCGCTCTCGAGACCTCATTCCTGATGTAATCCATCGCCATGAGGGAGAGAGAAGAGGCAATGTTGAATTTAAATGCCTTACCTAAGGACACACTATTAAAAGCTCCAGCGGAGGCTCGAACTCCGGGCCTTTCGCACCTGAAGCGAACGCGCTACCACTGCGCTATCACGACTTCCACTGTCTGGGTCTTGGTTGCAAGTTCGAGTCCAAAACAGTCCATTGAATTTGATATGGCATACGCGATCATTCAGCTATGTCTCAATTCTAGTTCATACTGTTGAACAGTGGTACGCTCTTGGAAACACGTCATTCGGATGTAATGTGTTTATTAAGGCAATGCAATGTCACAAAATAACTGCTCTAGACAATTCATGTACGTATCCAGGGAATTGATGAGTATTTATACCATGTTATCAGTGTGTGTTATACGCAGAACTGTTGACATTTGTACTTTGATGATTCGCTTGGGAATTCAATGCTCCAGCATCTAATATGACATGTATATCTATTAGCAAGGTGTGGTCTCGCGTGTCAGTTCCTCGGTACAACTAACACATGTGTGTTGTTTTGATCTTAAGCTCTCACCAGCAGCCTATGTATGAGTGCGACTCTCATGCCCCTATGAGCAGGAGTCCACGTGCGGACAGGCACATGGGTTGAACCACCGCCCTTCCGCAAGTCAACAATAGTAACCACTGGGATGCAGATGCCCCTATTAACCCTTTCAACACCACACACCTCTAAATAGGCTTACACAAAAGTGTAGATCCAGATGAGCCGGCTCGTGACGAGCCGTCTCATCAGGATCTGCACTTTTTGCAAGTAATATTACAATTTTTAGAAAATAATTTACCCATTTTGATAAATGAACTGATCCAAATGTAATTTTCTTATTAATTTAATTGGTCTAAAAATGTCATGGACCAGTCTATGTCAGTTACTTGGTGTTGAATGGGTTCACATATATAGTAATTTTAAAAAATCATGTTTATTAAGACTATGTACACCGGATGCCTGTGTATTATGATTTACTAGGCGGAATTGTGAATGCCAGATGCATGTACATATATAGAAGAACACAATGCAGATTTCCTCCTCGAGATATTAATTTTTAAAAGAGTTTATGTGTTGGCAAGCAAACACAAACTTACCAGATAGACACATTTAGAGCGATTTGATTTGCCCCTGTATACCCCCTAAAACTAAATAGGTCATCTTAATTGGTTTGCTCTATTTTTGATATGTTTCCCTTGAGAAAGGCTTTTTAAGCCGGAAATTCGGATATAGAGATGACTATATATATATATCTATTTTTATCGTTGTTTCCTTTGCGTAACATGCTGTAATTTTCCAGCCACTTTCTCATCTTATAATTAGTAAATTAATAAATTTCGTCAGCTGTCCTACAATGTATTCTATTTAACCGTATTGTATTGCAAATCAATAGTACACATGACATACACATTAAACAACGGCCCGCACCAGCTACAGTATATTCAATGGGTAGTTTACTGTAAACATTTTATATGAATAATTACAATGAGTTTGATAAAATCTCATTACGGCAGCATTTGGTTCGGGAGCAACAGTAAAAACAAAGGATTCCAACTAAATGGACCAATATGCATTTCGTGATAAAGCGGATTGTATCTGCAAAGGGAGGTAATTGGAAAGCCAGCGATATCGCTCATTAACAGAGAATATTTGACCTCACTAAATGAATCTAGACTACATGCTTAATTTGTTCTGCTCGGCAAATGGCACGGTCGATTCGTGTGTTTCCCTCATATATGATTGTATGATATGTATGTCGTCTGGCCGCAATCAGATGTACATGGCAATGCTATTTATTGTGGTGTACGTCGTGTGCCAACAAAGATCGGTAGGCTACTAAAACAATATATCCAAGGGGAACAAGATTGATGAGCACTGTTCATTGATGAGTCATATTCCGGTCTATGTGAGTGGAGTGTCCCATCTTTTATATCGGTAAAATTATCTAGCGAAATCAACATGCATTTGTAACTTTTGTAATATGAACACAGTGGAGGATGAGTACCATTTTGTATTGTGTTGTCGTCTATGATTATACATTGGCGTGTATTCCTGTATGTGCGTTGTCTCTGCATTATATAGCATTAATTTGTGTGCCTCTAGTCGTGATAGCGCAGTGGTAGCGCGTTTGCTTCAGGTGCGAAAGGCCCGGAGTTCGAGCCTCGCTGGAGCCGTTACGAGTGTGCCCTTAGGCAAGGCATTTAAATTCCACATTGCCTCATTTATCTCCTTCATGGCGATGGATTCCATCAGGAATGATGTCTCGAGAGTGATTAATATAAGTTGAAAGAACTTGTTTCGCAATCGAGCTAAAATAAATTTGTATAAACTAATTTATGTGCCTCTTTCATATACTTTCATCATCCAAGGAACAAACACACGAATGTGTTCAGCAAAACGCCACAGAAATAGTCCCAGTAATCATTAATGCATACAACTCACATTTGGTATAAATTGGACCGTCATTTGAAATAATATTCATGTTGTGAAAGACGAAACTATTTATCGTCACTTCCGGTTGCCCATTATGAGCGACGCATCCTGAAGAGATTAGTCATTTTAGATTTTTGGAGGAGAGTGCAATGATACAGATAGAGACCCATTCCAGAGTCTCCTCTGGTTCTTTTACGTGCACAGTGTAAAGCACCGACACGAGACATCGGTTTAAAGTCCCATCTGAAAGACTGTTGATTTTATTAGGGTCAGACGGGGGATCGAACCTACAATCCATGGATTACCAGTCCAACGTGTTACCACTGGACTACTGGACTATATTTGCTTGTATTCAGTGAAATACAGTCACCAACTATTTTCCTATATGCCCACACGTGTAATAACACCTGGACGGATTCTGATTGGTCGCGGTATTATATTGACAGCTTGCTATACACGTTTGACATATACATGTTCTTTGTGTCCATGCTTTATTTGTTGAAAATCAACTGCTTAGATTAATAAAATGCCAAATATGCACTAGCGAGATACAGTAATTAAACATATTGTTTATAAGGGACTATTTACTACGGCGTACGAATGCCACTTAAAGTAATAGGGCTCAAAAGTATACTGGCAAAACAGAAACGGATATTTTCTTCAAGTTATGGTTGTTGTTTCTGTGTTAATGTGATACATGTACAAATGATCTTACACGTGTGGTGATTTCATATCATATTTTATGAAACTCGTTTTGGACTTTCGATATTAAGCTCGCCAAAAAAGCTACGTTAATAGCAAAATTCCAAAACTCGTTTCGTAAAATATGGTATTAAATCACCACTCATATAAGATCCTATATATAGAGGATCTTACATGAGTGGCTTTCCATATTGAATTTATTAAACGAGTTGAATATAATGATAAAATGCGAGGCTCCATATTTTATGAAATAAGTTTTGGAATTTTGCTATTAAAGTAGCCTTTTTGGCGAGCTTAATATCGAAATTATGGAAAGACACGAATGTAAGATTCTTCTTATCACATAAACCAAATACGCAGTAAAAGTGTGTCACGATTGAACACACTTCCCTTTTAGCAAATGAAAGCCAGAGTAGTACTGAGGTTTCTACTTAATGGGCCAAGAAAATAGTGCGACACTAAATACTCCAATTTTTTTATTTTCTTCCTTTGTAAACAGTTTTTAAACTATCACAACATATCATGTGCAACAATTCAATATTAAACACTTTTAAATTATTTTCAAACAGTCTTTTTTAACAAATACAAATACAAAATGTACACGATGTTTTGGCAAATGACGTCACAATCAAAGTTACACAGCGCGTGCTAGTTGATGTAAAAATGTATGTCACTGCGAATCGCTACGTGATTCGCCCACGCATTTGCCTCATTTGCATATTTAATACACTAGTGTATTACCGAATTTATGACATGGCTTTATTAAACTCCCGCGCCGTAGTTTATGTGATAAATACATGTTAGGCAGCCACTTTCTGTGATTCCCTCGGCTGGCTGCTTAACCCATTCAACACCAAGTAACTCACATGGACTGGTCCATGATATTCATAAACCAATAAATGAATCAGAAAATCACATTTGGACAAGTTCATTTATCAAAATGGGTAATTATGTCTAAAAATATAGTCAGATCACTGACAAAAAGTGCAGATCCTGATGAGACGGCTCGTTACGAGCCGGCTCATCTGGATATACACTTTTTGTAAGCCTATTTAGAGGTATGTGGTGTTGAAAGGGTTAAGATAGGTTTCACTGTATTATAATTCGAGAGCTTTAGTGGTTTAGTGTTAACCAATTATTGACAGGGTCCAAATATATCATATTTAAGTGAATAGCTTAGTGAAACGTGAGCGACTGTCTGAGTAAACAAACACAATATAGGTACAGCAGCTGTATGCTTCTAAACAATTACTGTACATTAATATTGACACGTGTCTCCAAAATGTTTCTCTATTAGATGGGATGTCTGAGTGGCTCTCATTTGGTCCTCCGCAGGGATGGTTCACAGTCTGGACCAGTATACTATGCGACATATGAGTGTAATTAATTGTACTTTGACATCAGAGCATGGGTCAGTGACATTTCGCATAACGGTCTCTTTTAATCACAACATCATTTGGCGAATAGAAATTGCCAGCAATAGTACGTGCGTCCAAAAGGCTTTTTGAAATCCCTAATGAGGTGGAAGATTCTATGAATGGACCAACTACCACAGCGAGGACATGATACGAATCTAATGGCATGAGAATGAACAAGGAGTTGTCTGTTGTTGATTAATCGTTAATTGTTAATTAATTGTGTGTATCTTTAATTGTTTTATTCTTCATCAGTGATATTTCATTTTATTTTCAAATTGTTTATGGAACCGGTTATTCGGCTAGAGTTTGTGATGACGTCTCATATTAGAATCGCGTCATTAACCTTTAATCTGCCAATCACGACTAAAGTTGCTTTTGCAAACACCATATAGCCAGATCGGACGGCACAGAACGTGCACAGAACGTGCACAGAACGTGCCGTCTGATCAGTACTGAGCTAGGAGGTAGTGTCTGCACACAATCGTCGATACCTAGACCATCGTGACCTTCACATTGTTTACACCATACAGAGTTACAAGGGCCTTCACTCCTGATTAAATGACTACACTCCGGCATGTCCTGACGTGAGTTTCTTAACCCTTTCCCCCATAGAAGCACCTATTGACGCCTTTACCAATACGACATACGTTGACAATGTAGTAGCCAAACCAATGCTCATCAGAAAGGCCAGAATCTCATCTAGTCCAAGTAATATCTATACAGGTGGGATAGATATGGCCACTACTTATCCATTGCACGATAGCTAAATGGATGTCGTTTGTATGTAGATATAATAGTATATTAACCTAAATCTTCATGAAGTCCCAGTAATATCTATACAGGTGGGCTAGATATGGCCACTACTTATCCATTGCACGATAGCTAAATGGATGTCGTTTGTATGTAGATATAATAGTATATTAACCTAAATCTTTATGAAGTCCCAGTAATATCTATACAGGTGGGCTAGATATGGCCACTACTTATCCATTGCACGATAGCTAAATGGATGTCGTTTGTATGTAGATATAATAGTATATTAACCTAAATCTTTATGAAGTCCCAGTAATATCTATGGAGGTGGGCTAGATATGGCCACTACTTATCCATTGTACGATAGCTAACTGGATGTCGTTTGTATGTAGATATAATAGTATATTAACCTAAATCTCTATGCAGGAAAGGGTTAATAACTTGCACTTTGCCTAAGCCAATGGATGAGATATTGTATCGCAGCCACGAATAGCATGGGCGAAAAGTATATTATCAGTCACATCTGAACGCCAAGCAGCTCATTGGTTTGCTTACTGCACACTACTCGGTTCCTTTTAGAGGACTGCTTAGGTCCAGGCGCAAAGAACACATCATGAGCATCCATATCAGTATGCTGCAGTAGTAGGACTAGCAAATCTATGTCGTCGCTATTCCGAACAGTAGTTTTGATTCTGGCAGATGCTACACTTGCCAGTGCTATAAGAACACCAGCATCACGATGTATGACACAATCAGCTTTCTCCATGTATCTATTTAGATGATGTATAAAATGTTGCTCGTTTTCGATGTTGCTTAGGAAGTCGTCTTTCTTAGACTGGGTCGCCATACACCCACTGATGTTCACTGTCACACCTTGATTTACACTCGATAGTCTCGTGTGTGCTGCATCCTTTCTGGGTAGGTTTTACGTTTATTTATCGTCGTTACCGGTTGCCCATATGAGCGACGCCTCCTGAAGAGATTAGTCATTTTAGATTTTTGGAGGGTAGTGCAATAATACAGACAGAGACCCGTTCCAGAGTATCCTCTGGTTCTTTAACGTGCACGGTGTAAAGCACCGACACGATCCATCGGTTTAATGTCCCATCTGAAAGACTGTTAATTCTATTAGGGTCAGACGGGTGATCGAACCTGCGATTCCTGGATTACCAGTCCAGCATGTTACCACTGCATCTTTTGTTGTTAGTTGGCCTCTATATCCGTCAAAGATTATACCTACATCATGTGTGGTTAATTCCGACGCGTCAGAACTCCAAACCATGTTTTATTCGCCGATAAATAATGCAAAGACAAATTGTATTTCATAGCAGGTTCGATCCTCCGTCTGACCCGAATAAAATTAACAGTCTTGCAGATGGGACTTTAAACCGAGGTCTCGTGTCGGTGCTGTACGCAGTGCACGTAAAAGTACCCGAGCATACTCTGGAATGTGTCTCTGTCTGTATCATTTCACTATCCTCCAAAACTCTAAAATAACTAATCTCTTCAGGTGGCGTCGCTCATATGGACAACCGGTAGCGACGATAAATAAACCTAAAACACGCGCAGTATTTCTTAAATACCGAGTAACGTCAGATAATCCTCGTCCGTGTTATATATCCTTAACTTTTTTGAACATTGTTTCCAAGAAAAAAAATCAGGAACGAGATTGGTGGTTATCTTGACGAGTGACAACATTCAGAGATTTGTTTCAGATAATGGATAATAATGACACCTCATTTACAATTATCGTGATGAGCTTACGCGTGCTAGGTCCACACTGACACATCTGCCACCTATTTCGTAAGGTATTTTCAAAAGTTAGCCAAAGAAATATTATTCCTACATGACTCGGCATGTTGTCGTTTATAAATACGCAATGAAGGAATTTAAAATACAAGTTTAAATCTGCAATAAACAATGATTTACTGCGTGATGTCAAATGTGATGCCATTTTCTACTTGATCCGTCACATAATAATAATTTTTTTTTTTTACGAGAGAACTCATTTAACAAAAGTTAATCTACCATGTGGCAGGCTCTCAGCATATAAACAAATCAAATGTAATCAAAGATGGGACTATAAAGATTTTGAATTGAATTTGAATTGAATTGAACACATATCAAAAATGTAAAAGATATATCATATATTACATGACTATTATATGCGTTATGGTACATGCACTCACATGTTACAAGTGTCCCTTGTCCATTGTCATGCCCTCACTTTTACACCTCCAAACGGGTATATGGATCTCGAGGGGGTGGGTGGTACATGCACTCACATGTTACAAGTGTCCCTTGTCCATTGTCATGCCCTCACTCTTACACCTCCAAACGGGTATATGGATCTCGAGGGGGTGGGTGGTACATGCACTCACATGTTACAAGTGTCCCTTGTCCATTGTCATGCCCTCACTCTTACACCTCCAAACGGGTATATGGATCTCGAGGGGGTGGGTGGTACATGCACTCACATGTTACAAGTGTCCCTTGTCCATTGTCATGCCCTCACTCTTACACCTCCAAACGGGTATATGGATCTCGAGGGGGTGGGTTTTTAGTGAAGACTCGACGCAATAATTTATAATGGATGATGACGTTTATTTACTTCCTTTCCTGGCTATATATCCAATATAGTCATAACAATGTATTATAATTATATGCCCAATAATGGCGATTTATCATCTATTCCAAAGCTGACCTGAAAGTGACCAACACTAATGATTGGTTAGAACATGTCACATGCAAATTGTTAGTATGACCATTTATAAATACAGTTTACATATATATGTATATATACAAGTGGCTAACGATATACGTTAAGTATGGAACGCCAGAACGGACATAATATACGGGGGGATAGAATAAAACAACTGAATATTTTCCCTGTAACTTTTATTGATGGTTTGTTAACGATTACTATGATTGCGATCCAATTCCAGGCTATGACACAAGCATACACGTTGATAGATGGTGAATGTTTTTGATGTCACGTATAATATCAAATTAAAATGTTATATAATAATGGTATCCAACTAGCAACTCGTTCCGTCTTTTCATAGGAAATCAATAGTAGCTGTAGCAGTTGCCATTGTGTCCTTATGCAAGACCCTTATATTCTATAGTGCCTCTTCTCTCTCACTCATGGCTATGGATTCCATCGGGATTGACTGACTAATAAGTTTATCTAAAGTCGCCACCGCATAAATGCATTTGGGCGACTGCATCGGGATTGAGATCTCGAGAGCGATTAATATAGGTTGTAATAACTAGTTGCCCAATCGAGCTATAATACATTTGAAACAACCAAACGAGCAAATCCATGTTTAGGATAATTATATGACCAAATCTATGCACGCTAATAAACTCTGAGCAATGCTGACCGGCATAGTTTACGTTAGCTGTTGTTACTGAAATCATCAACTAATTAAATCCCTGACTAAACCACAAGTTCAATAATTAGAGATTCATTTATGGTCACTATATTCTGTATGTCTTGCGGCAAAGCAGTTCTGGGAGAGTCTGCTGTAGACAGTTAAATATCGCTAGTGCTCACTGGCGTTCGGCAGTCGCAAGAAATGAGGGAAACATTTTCATAATCGAGTAAACCATAACCATGAACAGACTACCGTTCGGACGTAAACAGTTTATAGCAAAATGAATTATATTTACGTATGTTTGATAAATACAGCGTCGTGTTATAGGTGTGTTTATTGGAAATAGATCGCGGATTAATATGAGAATGCAGATGCTATAATACTCTAGCTAGCTATACCACATCGGTAAATTAAACGTTCATTTTGAAATAAAACCGGCAGTGTATTAGCGACTGTAACTGGAAAATCGACTTAGACGGAAATAGGATTAATAAAACGAAGTTGCGCTGTAAAATAGCGACATATGGAAATTGAATTTACTAATGAATTAATAGGGGGGAAAAGAAGAAGAAAAATTGCGCTTTCATTTGTGCACAGTATATCGTTGAAAGGGTTTTATGGAATAATTAATCTTGGATTTTATGAACGCGTTGATGGTTTTAAGCAAGACTTTGCGTAAGCTTGTCGTGTTATTGAAATACGAGACACGCGCGCTTAAAATATAGAATGTTGAATATACTTTGAAAACTATATAACATTATTGTATATTTATTTATAAGCTTAAATATGTTACTGTCACACTACAATGTTTTAGTTAATGTGTGCATATAACACAGTGGAATTAATTATATAAAAGCAATGCTTATATTTTATGAGTTTTTAGATCAATATTAATTCTGAATATAACTGTTTTTATTATTTAAAAATGAGCCTGATAACTCCATCTACCGAATTAAATATAACGACGGCTACAAATTATGCCATAGGCATGGTGAATGAAACAGTGCTCAGTATGAATAGATCGCTATCTAACGAAGACTTGACCGTCACGGGTGTAAACATTAGCGATAAAAACCAAACCATGCCGAATGCGATCTCCCCGGATCCTGCGTCCCAGGAAACCATCATTCTGTTGTCGCTGTTGTTTTGTATAATAGGAACGGCGGGCTTGATTGGCAACAGTCTCGTGATCATAGTGATACTTTTTGACAGAAAGATGCGGCAGTCAGTAACTAACATATTTATAATGAATCTTGCAGCAGCCGACTTTATCATAATGTTTGTGGGAGTGCCCGAAATTGTGCAGTTTATGATGAATAGAGGTTGGCTTCTTGGCCCCACGATGTGCAAGGTCAATAGATTTGTCCTTGTCGTCTGCCTATATGTTTCGATCCTGTCCCTTGTGTCGGTCTGTGTTGAAAGGTAAGCGCATTTCTTTCATCTTGTATTTATGTATCATCACCCACTGTTTATTCGAGGTGACGTCTCCAATTTAACCGTATACATATGCGTGTGTGTGTTTTACGTGTATTGTATCGTCGCTACCGGTTACCCATATGAGCGACGCCTCCTGAAGAGATTATTCATTTTAGATTTTTGGAGGATATTGCAATGATACAGACAGAGACCCATTCCAGAGTCTCATCTGGTTCTATTAACGACACGAGACCTCGATATAAAGTCCCATATGAAAGCCTGTTAATTTTATTAGGGTCAGACAGGGGATCGAACCTGCGATCCCTGGATTACCAGTCCAGCGTGTTACCACTGGACTAAATATTTGTCTGTGATGCTTAGACACATATTTTATACTTGCCACAGCGGATGATGACAAACTCAAGTGTTTTGCAATGATTAACCATTTGCGCGTGAGCGGCAGATACAATCACTTTTGTAAACAGTATAGAGACAGAACGTAATGTCTGATCAGGCTCTATGATGTTTGCTATTCGGATAGTGGAGCTATTTGACTGAATAGCAAACAACATAGATCCTGATCAGACGCGGCTTTACACCGCGATTGATCTGGAGCTATGTTGTTTGCAAATGTGATTTTATTTACTCAGCAGGCAACGGGTTAAGCAGGTGGTGTAGCTATAGTTTTAGTGTAATGGAAGAATGTTGCCATGGTTACAATTGTATTATAAGTTAAGTCACGGTGACATTCGTGACGACTTTTCAAAATATGCTATGGAAACCGTAGACGTATTTTTGAGTCATAGTATCTTAGTTATACAAGGTATATATAATACATTATACTCAACTCAAGCCCGGGGAGGAAACTTCGTACGACAACGTTTGACCTTTTTTGTAAACATGCTGATTTCTAGCCAATCCCATTACTAGAAAAAATGCTTCTCATATATAAGAAGTTAACATATAACAAGAAAACCATCTTATGTATAATACAACTCAATTTACATGAAATCTGCTCTACTTAAAATTAGCTTCATATAGAGATGCTGAAATAATTCTTATCTGGTATCTCTAAATAACACTCTCACTTTACAAACATTTTGTCTAATTGATTAATCTACATGACCATCATTTGAACACTCTACACATTTATTATTTATGACTATTTTCTATTCTTTATTCATTGCATGCAATTGTATTATATATTGTTATGATGATGAGCTATACAATGCTTAAGTCAAATAAAATATATGTTCTGTTCTGTTCTATAAGCTGTGCGTGTATGAACACGCGTGTATAACTAACATATAAGCTGTGCTTGTATGAACACGCGTGTATAACTAACATATAAGTTGTGCTTGTATGAACACGCGTGTATAACTAACATATAAGTTGTGCTTGTATGAACACGCGTGTATAACTAACATATAAGTTGTGCGTTTATGAGCACGCGTGTATAACTAACATATAAGTTGTGCGTTTATGAACACACGTGTATAACTAACTTATAAGTTGTGCGTTTATGAACACGCGTGTATAACTAACATATAGGTTGTGCGTTTATGAGCACGCGTGTATAACTAACATATAAGTTGTGCGTTTATGAACACACGTGTATAACTAACTTATAAGTTGTGCGTTTATGAACACGCGTGTATAACTAACATATAAGTTGTGCTTGTATGAACACGCGTGTATAACTAACATATAAGTTGTGCTTGTATGAACACGCGTGTATAACTAACATATAAGTTGTGCTTGTATGAACACGCGTGTATAACTAACATATACGTTGTGCGTGTATGAAAACGCGTGTATAACTAACATATAAGTTGTGCTTGTATGAACACGCGTGTATAACTAACATATAAGTTGTGCGTGTATGAACACGCGTGTATAACTAACATATAAGTTGTGCTTGTATGAACACGCGTGTATAACTAACATATAAGTTGTGCTTGTATGAACACGCGTGTATAACTAACATATAAGTTGTGCGTGTATGAACACGCGTGTATAACTAACATATAAGTTGTGCGTTTATGAGCACGCGTGTATAACTAACATATAAGTTGTGCGTTTATGAACACACGTGTATAACTAACTTATAAGTTGTGCGTTTATGAACACGCGTGTATAACTAACATATAAGTTGTGCGTTTATGAGCACGCGTGTAGAACTAACATATAAGTTGTGCGTTTATGAACACGCGTGTATAACTAACATATAAGTTGTGCTTGTATGAACACGCGTGTATAACTAACATATAAGTTGTGCTTGTATGAACACGCGTGTATAACTAACATATAAGTTGTGCTTGTATGAACACGCGTGTATAACTAACATATACGTTGTGCGTGTATGAACACGCGTGTATAACTAACATATACGTTGTGCGTGTATGAACACGCGTGTATAACTAACATATAAGTTGTGCGTGTATGAACACGCGTGTATAACTAACATATAAGTTGTGCTTGTATGAACACGCGTGTATAACTAACATATACGTTGTGCGTGTATGAACATGCGTGTATAACTAACATATAAGTTGTGCTTGTATGAACACGCATGTATAACTAACATATAAGTTGTGCTTGTATGAACACGCGTGTATAACTAACATATAAGTTGTGCGTGTATGAACACGCGTGTATGACTAACATATAAGTTGTGCTTGTATGAACACGCGTGTATAACTAACATATAAGTTGTGCGTGTATGAACACGCGTGTATAACTAACATATAAGTTGTGCGTGTATGAACACGCGTGTATAACTAACATATAAGCTGTGCGTGTATGAACACGCGTGTATAACTAACTTATAAGTTGTGCGTTTATGAACACACGTGTATAACTAACATATAAGTTGTGCGTGTATGAACACGCGTGTATAACTAACATATAAGCTGTGCGTGTATGAACACGCGTGTATAACTAACATATAAGTTGTGTGTGTATGAACACGCGTGTATAACTAACATATAAGTTGTGCTTGTATGAACACACGTGTATAACTAACTTATAAGTTGTGCGTTTATGAACACACGTGTATAACTAACATATAAGTTGTGCGCTTATGAACACACGTGTATAACTAACTTATAAGTTGTGCGTTTATGAACACGCGTGTATAACTAACATATAAGTTGTGCGTTTATGAGCACGCGTGTATAACTAACATATAAGTTGTGCGTTTATGAACACACGTGTATAACTAACTTATATTGTGCGTTTATGAACACGCGTGTATAACTAACATATAAGTTGTGCGTGTATGAACACGCGTGTATAACTAACATATAAGTTGTGCGTGTATGAACACGCGTGTATAACTAACATATAAGTTGTGCTTGTATGAACACGCGTGTATAACTAACATATAAGTTGTGCGTGTATGAACACGCGTGTATAACTAACATATAAGTTGTGTGTGTATGAACACGCGTGTATAACTAACATATAAGTTGTGCTTGTATGAACACACGTGTATAACTAACATATAAGTTGTGCTTGTATGAACACGCGTGTATAACTAACGTATAAGTTGTGCGTTTATGAACACACGTGTATAACTAACTTATAAGTTGTGCGTTTATGAACACGCGTGTATAACTAACATATAAGTTGTGCGTTTATGAGCACGCGTGTATAACTAACATATAAGTTGTGCGTTTATGAAACCACGTGTATAACTAACTTATAAGTTGTGCGTTTATGAACACGCGTGTATAACTAACATATAAGTTGTGCGTTTATGAGCACGCGGGTATAACTAACATATAAGTTGTGCGTTTATGAACACACGTGTATAACTAACTTATAAGTTGTGCGTTTATGAACACACGTGTATAACTAACTTATAAGTTGTGCTTGTATGAACACGCGTGTATGACTAACGTATAAGTTGTGCTTGTATGAACACGCGTGTATAACTAACATATAAGTGTATGAACACACGTGTATAACTAACGTATAAGTTGTGCGTGTATGAACACGCGTGTATAACTAACGTATAAGTTGTGCGTGTATGAACACGCGTGTATAACTAACATATAAGTGTATGAACACGCGTGTATAACTAACATATAAGTATATGAACACGCGTGTATAACTAACATATAAGTGTATGAACACGCGTGTATAACTAACGTATAAGTTATGCGTGTATGAACACGCGTGTATAACTAACGTATAAGTTATGCGTGTATGAACACGCGTGTATTACTAACATCAACAGCTGTTTCATTGATATTCCTAACATTACATATACAACAGTACATTGAGCGATTACATTGATATGTTTCTAATATTAACAGCTGGTTCAATGATATTTGGCATATTTGCAAAGTACTATTGGAACATCGAGTCAAAGGTGTCTATATGAAAATTGGTATGTTTTGTGGGTGTTTGCACCTCTCTGATATCAGTGTTTCATAAAATTATACAGTCTACATCCACTATGTCAAAGTCGGTTATGTCGAATTCTATTCTATATTCGAAATCCGGTTATCTCGAAGTATGGTTTCAGACACTATCATTTTACATATAACTGGCTCCGTTTTTATCGAATTTCGTTACGTCAAAAGTCGGTTATGTCGAAGTATTTTGTTCGGTGCGACGGAATTCGACATAGCGGATGTAGACTGTATGCCAGTTTATGAGAACGGCGCCTTTCTTTTAATAATCAGGCAAGCATTTTAAGAAAACTATCTTAGCTCGATTGCGAAACAAGTTCATACAACTTATACTAATCACTCTCAAGACCTCATTCCTGATGGAATCCATCCCCACGAGGGAGAGAGACGAGGCAGTTTAAATGCCTTGTCTAATGGCACACTCGTAACGGCTCCAGCGGGGCTTGAACTCCGGGAATTTACGCAACTGAAACGAACCCGCTACCACTGCGCTATCACGACTTCCACACGAAATGTTATAGGTATTCGTTGCATAATATTTAGTGGTATACTATGTATGACGCATTGATGAGTCTAATATTACAAGTTACTGCTTTACCTATTTCAACTGTCATATCAAATCAACGTCCAAACACAGCATTCACACATAATTAAAATATGTCATGGGGCGAGGTATGTACTATCAGCATAATTGTCTAATTAAATTCAAGATGTAAGCTTAGGCAAAGCAGAAGTATGTTATGTTTCTGTCTTAACCAGTTCTCTATACCAGTTCTCTATACATACCAGTTCTCTATACATACCAGTTCTCTATACATACCAGTTCTCTATGCATACCAGTTCTCTATACCAGTTCTCTATACCAGTTCTCTATACATACCAGTTCTCTATACCAGTTCTCTATGCATACCAGTTCTCTATACCAGTTCTCTATACCAGTTCTCTATACATACCAGTTCTCTATACCAGTTCTCTATGCATACCAGTTCTCTATACCAGTTCTCTATACCAGTTCTCTATGCATACCAGTTATCTATACCAGTTCTCTATGCATACCAGTTATCTATACCAGTTCTATATACCAGTTATCTATGCATACCAGATCTATATACCAGTTCTCTATACCGGTCCGTCCGCTAGTGATGTATGTACCAAGCTATTTTTGACCATGTTCATTTCCTCTAAGACAATATAAGTGGTCTCGTATTTATTATATTTCAACCTTCGATAATATCTTATCGTCTGCCCTTAACATGTCAATGCTCGATAGTGTGTTTCTCTGAAAAATACAAGACACGGACATTACAAATCAACACAGTTTGTTATATTGAAAGTCAGTTGTATGTAATTATCTCCGTTAACATATTTTAAAAAAACAAATGCATTTTTTGTGTGTTTTAATCGTTTAGTGATAGTCGTGATAGCGCGGTGGTAGCGCGGTGATAGCGCGTTCACTTCAGGTGTGAAAGGCCCGGAATTCGCGCCCATATGTAGCCGTTATGATTGTATCCTTCGGCAAGGCATTTAAATTCCACATAGCCTGATCTCTCTCCCTCGTGGTGGTGGTTTCCACCATGAATGAGGTCTCAAGAGTGATTAATATAAGTTGTACGTTGTCGAGCTGAAATGAATCTCTATGAAGGGTGTTTGTTGGTTTGCTATAAATAACTTGGTCGAGGATAGGATATGCTACATGCTACGTCATGCTATGCTGACACCAAAGAAGAAACTGTCCACTTGACTTAGAGGTAACATTTATATCCTATTAGAAAAAAATATCGGCAAATTTGATATCAAAATGTGCGAAATATTGAGTAATTTCTAAATTGTAACGAAAAGTAACGCTCAATATAAACGTGCAAAAAGTAACGCTCAATATAAACGTGCAAAAAGTAACGCTCAATATAAACGTGCAAAAAGTAATGCTCAATATAAACGTGCAAAAAGTAACGCTCAATATAAACGTGCAAAAAGTAACGCTCAATATAAACGTATGGTGTCAGTATATTTCCGTTGCGATCTCAATGTATAAAAACACCGACACGACACAGTTGTTTAGGTTCGATCCCCCGTCTGACCCTAATAAAATTAACAGTCTTTCAGATGAGACTTTAAACCGAGGTCTCGTGTCGGTGCTTTACACCGTGCACGTAAAAGAACCAGAGGAGATTCTGGAATGGGTCTCTGTCTGTATCATGCACTATCCTCCAAAATCTAAAATAACTAATCTCTTCAGGAGGCGTCGCTCATATGGGCAACCGGTAGCGACGATAAATAAACGTAAAAACAAACACAGTTGTTTAAATTCTCACCCGGACGACGATGTGATTCGTCAATTAGTTGTGTTTGTTCTTGGGGTTTAATGCCGCAGTTTCGGTCATATGGCGACTCTCCACCTATTAGTGGCGGAGGAAGACCCCGTGTGTGTTTTACGTTTATTTATCGTCGCTACCGGTTGCCCATATGAGCGACGCCTCCAGAAGAGATTAGTCATTTTAGATTTTGGCGGATAGTGCAATGATACACAGAGACCATTTCCAGAATCTCCTCTGGTTCTTTTACGTGCACGATGTAAAGCACCGACACGAGACCTCGGTTTAAAGTTACAATCTGAAAGACTATTAATGACCCCGTGTTCAATCCCTGCAGTATTTATGTGCCCTAGTTGAACCACCGACTTTCCGCAATCCAGCTTCGTCACATGAAATAATTCCACCACACACAAGTGGGATTTGAACATACAGCGATGGCAAGTGTTTTGAAGCCAACGACACTCCAATACTCGGCCACGATTAATATGGTGGAACTAGTGGGTCGAACCTGCGATTTATAGATTATACGTCCAGAGTTATACCACTGGATCATAGACCATGTGTATTTACGTGTCAATTGCTATCGGTTTTTTCCATTTAAGCCGCCACACCAAACATCACAGCAACATTACCTCTTTATCTGTGACCGCAAACAACCATCTGAGGCATTCAACATTAAAACGAACTTAAACATTTTGCACTGTCATTTATTACGATAGAACATCGTAAAAGCTACACTAATTATCGCTTTACATCTAGCCCCCCATTTGTAATGATAAATCATAATTGCACGGAAAGCACACTGTGTATCATAGAGATGACATATTGTCAAATAAAATATATTCAATACATGTTTTCGTGTTCTAGTACACCTGTTTTGAAAGTAAATTAGCATAAGACAAAGATACTTCCTTCTTCCGTCTCGCCTGTAAGTGCTACAGTTAATTAAATTAAAGCTAGTCGGTGCTAACATTATTATAATCAAAACGAGCCGTAACATTTATATTTAATGACGACCTATGAGATGGAATTGTAATACAGTCAAACCTGTCTTAAGCAGCCAGCCAAGATAATCAAAGAAAGTGGCTGCTTAGCACAGGTGGCTGCTTAATAGAGGTGACCACTAACACAGGTTTGACTGTATGTAATAGCTGTGTTTCTTGTCTTGGCTGAGCGATAAGAGTGGCAAGGTGTGTTAGTGATATAATTCTACGAAATAGTATTCAACGAAATGAATGAATTACGCGTTTTAAATTCTTGACAATTTTGCCTGTGGAGAAGATGACATGCATGCTCCATCAACGAAACAAAATAATCCCGTGCGAGCAGGTGAACACATCGGACCATGAGAATCCCGTGCGAGCAGGTGAACACATCGGACCATGAGAATCCCGTGCGAGCAGGTGAACACATCGGACCATGAGAATCCCGTGCGGGCAGGTGAACACATCGGACCATGAGAATCCCGTGCGAGCAGGTGAACACATCGGACCTTGAGAATCCCGTGCGAGCAGGTGAACACATCGGACCTTGAGAATCCCGTGCGAGCAGGTGAACACATCGGACCATGAGAATCCCGTGCGGGCAGGTGAACACATCGGACCATGAGAATCCCGTGCGGGCATGTGAACACATCGGACCATGAGAATCCCGTGCGGGCAGGTGAACACATCGGACCATGAGAATCCCGTGCGAGCAGGTGAACACATCGGACCATGAGAATCCCGTGCGGGCAGGTGAACACATCGGACCATGAGAATCCCGTGCGGGCATGTGAACAAATCGGACCATGAGAATCCCGTGCGAGCAGGTGAACACATCGGACCATGAGAATCCCGTGCGGGCAGGTGAACACATCGGACCATGAGAATCCCGTGCGGGCAGGTGAACACATCGGACCATGAGAATCCCGTGCGAGCATGTTAACACATCAGAACAAGATATATCCCATGCGAGCATGTTAACACATCAGAACAAGATATATCCCGTGCGAGCATGTTAACACATCAGAACAAGATATATCCCGTGCGAGCATGTTAACACATCAGAACAAGATATATCCCGTGCGAGCATGTTAACACATCAGAACAAGATATATCCCGTGCGAGCATGTTAACACATCAGAACAAGATATATCCCGTGCGAGCATGTTAACACATCAGAACAAGATATATCCCATGCGAGCATGTTAACACATCAGAACAAGATATATCCCATGCGAGCATGTTAACACATCAGAACAAGATATATCCCATGCGAGAACGTTAACACATCAGAACAAGATATATCCCGTGCGAGCATGTTAACACATCAGAACAAGATATATCCCATGCGAGCATGTTAACACATCAGAACAAGATATATCCCATGCGAGAACGTTAACACATCAGAACAAGATATATCCCGTGCGAGCATGTTAACACATCAGAACAAGATATATCCCATGCGAGCATGTTAACACATCAGAACAAGATATATCCCATGCGAGAACGTTAACACATCAGAACAAGATATATCCCGTGCGAGCATGTTAACACATCAGAACAAGATATATCCCGTGCGAGAACGTTAACACATCAGAACAAGATATATCCCGTGCGAGCATGTTAACACATCAGAACAAGATATATCCCGTGCGAGCATGTTAACAAATCAGAACAAGATATATCCCGTGCGAGAACGTTAACACATCAGAACAAGATATATCCCGTGCGAGAACGTTAACACATCAGAACAAGATATATCCCGTGCGAGAACGTTAACACATCAGAACAAGATATATCCCGTGCGAGAACGTTAACACATCAGAACAAGATATATCCCGTGCGAGAACGTTAACACATCAGAACAAGATATATCCCGTGCGAGACGTTAACACATCAGAACAAGATATATCCCGTGCGAGAACGTTAACACATCAGAACAAGATATATCCCGTGCGAGAACGTTAACACATCAGAACAAGATATATCCCGTGCGAGAACGTTAACACATCAGAACAAGATATATCCGTGCGAGAACGTTAACACATCAGAACAAGATATATCTCGTGCGAGAACGTTAACACATCAGGACAAGATAATCCCGTGCGAGCATGTTAACACACCAACACGTTAAATTGTGATTGAAGAGAGAGAGAGAGAGAGAGAGAGAGGAGAGAGAGGAGAGAAAGAGAGAGAGAGAGATAGAGAGGAGAGAGAGAGAAAGAGAGAAGAGAGATAGGGTGAGAGAGAGAGCAGAGGAGAGAGGGGAGAGGAGAGAGGAGAGGAGAGGAGAGGAGAGGAGAGGAGAGGAGAGGAGAGGAGAGGAAGAGACGATAAGAGAGGAGATTAGAGAGAGAGAGAGGAAGAGAAGAGAGGAGAGAGAGAGAGAGAGAGAGAGAGACGTAGTAAGAACTCAAACCTAATAGGGACTTTATTAGCGTAGTTCAAAAGATTGCATTAAATTCTCACTGCGTTGTTACTAGGTTATCGCTGCTTTCTTGCTACGTCAATGGAATTCTCACTACGTTGTTACTAGGTTATCGCTGCTTTCTTGCTACGTCAATGGAATTCTCACTACGTTGTTACTAGGTTATCGCTGCGTTCTTGCTACGTCAATGGAATTCTCACTACGTTGTTACTAGGTTATCGCTGCGTTCTTGCTACGTCAATGGAATTCTCACTACGTTGTTACTAGGTTATCGCTGCGTTCTTGCTACGTCAATGGAATTCTCACTACGTTGTTACTAGGTTATCGCTGCTTTCTTGCTACGTCAATGGAATTCTCACTACGTTGTTACTAGGTTATCGCTGCGTTCTTGCTACGTCAATGGAATTCTCACTACGTTGTTACTAGGTTATCGCTGCTTTCTTGCTACGTCAATGGAATTCTCACTACGTTGTTACTAGGTTATCGCTGCGTTCTTGCTACGTCAATGGAATTCTCACTACGTTGTTACTAGGTTATCGCTGCGTTCTTGCTACGTCAATGGAATTCTCACTACGTTGTTACTAGGTTATCGCTGCGTTCTTGCTACGTCAATGGAATTCTCA
>CM026399.1:11857537-12005037 GCA_014843695.1 Archivesica marissinica | reverse complement strand
GTAGAGAAACTATATATATACTAGATGACATAGAAAACGCACCCTTCGGATAAATGTGTTTTTACATGAAAAACAATAACTATATAAATACATACTTTTAAACATTTTGGAATATTTTTGTTGTTCTGTTTGTGTTTTGTAATACAGATGTGATATATCTTTGATGGAATCCTTCGTATTTCGTTTTCATGTAATAATAATCGTATTATGTAGGTGTGGGTTTTCCATGTCCTCTAGTATATAATATGTTATGGAATATAATGATATATGAAATTGTCTAAAGTACAAAAGGGGGAATGAGACAAATAATGACAATAAATCTATAATTATAACAATGTGCAGATATGACGTATAGAGGAATCTTGAAAATAAGTATAACATCAGCTTAAAGGCAGCCATTCTAACAATCTAGTAACTATGGCAAGGGTAACACACATATGTGCTAGAGACTGTGTACACTATCATCTGGAGAAATACTAGTATAACTATGTAAATAGTTTGTATTGTTATTCCTCCACCTTAAGTAGAGAATTTTGAACTGTTGGATAGTTGGAGCATTTTGAACTGTTGAATAGTTGGAGCATTTTGAACTGAGTGAGGCAATGAATTCCAAATAGATGATCCTGAAAATGCAAATGTATTACGAAATAATTCACAGTTTGGTATTGGCGTGTATAACTGATAATCTGAGGTTGATCTGAGAATTCTAGAATGCGCCTGTTCGTTCTCATGCCTGAACATGTATAGTCCAATGCTCATATATATATGTATGTATGTATGTATGTACCCAGGTTAGTTTGATCCTGTTGTATAGATAGGTCTTTAGCCGTTGTCGTAACTGCCTAGCCTGGGCTCCAGTCTGTCGATTTTTCACTTTTTAACTTCTGGCAAAATGACATGATAGTATCAGAAACTCAATACGGCCCAATTAATAGTCTCGGTGTTAAAATATATTTATTTGACTGACCAGGCAAAATATATCGACGCCTGTTCCCAGACTAGTAACTGTCTGCAACTCATCTAAGACATGAATAGTAGACGATTATTCACTCATTTACCTTGACCATGCCGCTGATCTTCCACGTTTTTCAGGAAAATACGATTGATGCATTTTACACGATTGTCGCATGCGAAAGTCCACGTTTTTCAGGAAAATACGATCGATGCATTTTACACGATTGTCGCATGCGAAAGTCCACGTTTTTCAGGAAAATACGATTGATGCATTTTACACGATTGTCGCATGCGAAAGTCCACGTTTTTCAGGAAAATACGATTGATGCATTGTATACGATTATCGCATGCGAAATTCCACGTGTTTCAGGAAAATACGATTGATGCATTTTACACGATTGTCGCATGCGAATGTCCACGTTTTTCAGGAAAATACAATCGATGATCTTCCACGATTGTCGCATGCGAAAGTCCATGTTTTTCAGGAAAATACGATTGATGCATTTTACACGATTATCGCATGCGAAATTCCACGTTTTTCAGGAAAATACGATTGATGCATTTTACACGAGTGTCGCATGCGAATGTCCACGTTTTTCAGGAACATACGATTGATGCATTTTACACGATTGTCCCATGCGAAATTCCACGTTTTTCAGGAAAATACGATTGATGCATTTTACACGATTGTCGCAAAATGCATGTTATTACATACATAATTATATGAGTGTGTAATTACAGCGATTACACGCTGCGACACACACAGATATTAAGTACTATTGGTTAAACGCATTTGTTTCCAAGATATTCAGAAGTAAGCAGCAAATGCCGGCCATATATGCACTATACCGGAATTCAGTAAACCATCGTACAAATATTTAATATTTACAACAAAAAGTGATCATATTCTAGTAAATTACAAAGTAGACATATTAAAGATATATTCATGTGCACAATCACAATTTCTAAGAAGGTTGCCATCGAGTAATTGTACTCATTATAAAACCATTATTACCCAAGTGTAAGCGTCTCAGTAAACAAATTAAATCAAAGGCATTTTAAATGTCCACGAAAACAATAGAATATTTTTTCGCTATCCCAGTCTTGTTTAGAAAAATATTATCCCGCCGAGTTTGGCCGAAAATGTGTTTGTGTTTTTACGTTTATGTATCGTCGCTACCGGTTGCCCATATGAGCGACGCCTCCTGAAGAGATAAGTTATTTTAGATTTTGGAGGATAGTGCATGATACAGACAGAGACCCATTCCAGAATCTCCTCTGATCTGGTTCTTTTACGTGCACGGTGTAAAGCACCGACACGAGACCTCGGTTTAACGTCCCATCTGAAAATCGTTTGGCTGTCAGATGCCATTCGCATACTAGTCATGTGATCGTAATTTAAAAAAGATCTAAAAATAACGCACCGTATGCGCATGCGTATCACCGATCGTTTACGAGCTTTCCCGAATCGCTTGTCAATGGCCGGGGTTCAGCGATGTTTGTATCCAGTTCCGTCCGCTTATTAAAGCACAGTACGTTATATCGTTATTACCTCCACTGACGGGAGAGCTACACAAAAGCACATACAAGTGCAAAACATATAGACATTGAAATGACAAACATAAATGACATATATTGTAGTATATACCTAAATGAAATAATTACATATTTATCATCAAGAACTATTCAGAGCTATTACATATGTACGTATATTTCACAAGACGTTCTCCAATGCATCTTTGATAACCAGCAAAAAAAAAACCTTGACGAAACGAAATACAAGAATTATTTAACGAAACACTGTGCGCAAATCATTTTTAGCACGTCTTGTTCACATTGCAAGTATAAAAATGGGACACACTCTCTCATACAGCGTGGTAACACGCTGGACTGGTAATCCAGTGATAGCAGGTTCGATCCCCCGTCTGACCCTAATAAAATTAATAGTCTTAATACGCATACTCTATTCAGCATTAATCATTTATTGACAATGTTAATAGCCACAATACAGAATAGTATGCGTTTTTAACATTACAGAGGATCACTTTGTTGTATAGATACAGTATTAAATGTATTTAAACAATACGTGTTTTGTTTGCAAAGTATGTAAATTTTGATAATTTACAAATAGTTTTCTAATGCGTAGCTGACATTAATTCGGCATATTTATGCATAGCACAAGTAGAAAATGATATTCATTTTCAAGTTTTACCATAGTACAGGATATACAAATTCAGAGTTCACGTGGTACGTTGTTATATTTTTCCCGTTTCAATAAAAAAAGATTATGTTATGAAGTTCTAAATCTGGACACTGCACTTCTATACTTATTCTCCGAAACAACATGTAAATAGTTGTCCAATTCAAGATTTAGTAATTATGTATCGATTATCCTTTGTTTAACCATGATTGTTCGGAATGGTGTGTAATACATACCATTTTAATCAAATTGGAACTAATGAAGTAGTGCGCACGTGGAAACATTCGGAAACAAAAACTAACTGATTTGTTGTAACGTCGTCGTGTGCTGAACTCGGCATAACGCGCTAAAATAGCATATATTTCTAAGAAGTTTGTGAGTGTAAATGAACCACGGAAGCCAATTATTTGTTCATTACGTAACACCTAAGGATGTATACAGAATATGTGTTTCTTTTAGTGTATATCTTAGTGAATACTTTTACACCGAATAGAAAGCAATATTACCCCGAGTGGCGCTACCAGAGTGGGCGCTACCTGAGTGGCGTAACCCGAGTGGCGCTACCTGAGTGGCGTAACCCGAGTGGCGCTACCTGAGTGGCGTTACCCGAGTGGCGTTACCTGAGTGGCGTAACCCGAGTGGCGCTACCTGAGTGGCGATACCAGAGTGGCGCGACCTGAGTGGCGTAACCCGAGTGGCGATACCCGAATGGCGATACCAGAGTGGCGCGACCTGAGTGGCGTTACCCGAGTGGCGTTACCCCGAGTGGCTCTACCAGAGTGGCGTAACCCGAGTGGCGCTACCTGAGTGGCGTTACCCAAGTGGCGTTACCAGAGTGGCGTTACCCGAGTGGCGTTACCCGAGTGGCTCTACCAGAGTGGCGTTACCCGAGTGGCGTTACCCGAGTGGGGTTACAAGAGTTGTGTTACCCTATTGATGTTACCAGAGTGGCGTTACCAGAGTGGCGTTACCAGAGTGATAATGGTAACTTTGTGTTCATGTGGATTCTACTAATGAATTGTAGGGATTAACAGATACATGTTGTATATATGTTTATAATACGTCATATATAAGATACTGTATATTGCATACAGTTTGTATATGTTTATAATACGTCATATATAAGATACTGTATATTGCATACAGTTTGTATATGTTTATAATACGTCATAAATAAGATACTGTATATTGCATACAGTTTGTATATGTTTATAATACGTCATATATAAGATACTGTATATTGCATACAGTTTGTATATGTTTATAATACGTCATAAATAAGATACTGTATATTGCATAGAGTTTGTATATGTTTATAATACGTCATATATAAGATACTGTATATTGTATAGGAATTATGAAATATTAAAATAACGACGATTTAACACGTAGGACCGTGAATTAGTTTTAGTTTATACAAATTTATTTTAGCTCGATTGTGAAACAAGTTCTTATAACTTATATTAATTACTCTCGAGACCTCATTCCTGATGGAAACCATCGCCACGAGGGAGAGAGAAGGGACAATGTGGAATGTAAGTGCTTTGTCTAAGTGCACAATCGTAACGGCACCAGTTGGGCTCGAACTCCGGGCCTTTCGCACCTGAAGCGAACGCGCAACCACTGCGCTATCACGACTTCCACTAATTAGTTTTAATCAGAATAATTAAATGCAATAATTAACTTGTATCATGAATTTGATAAAAAAGAAAACTGCTTTGATCTGAAAACTGCCAGATTATGATGTATACCTGACTTACTGAGATGGAACCTGATTGTGATTGACGCCATCAATATATATCGTACCCATCGATGCGGGTGCGTATATTAACCCGGTTTTATTTGCATAATGTCTAGACATGATCCTGATAGTATACGTGTAACCCCAGATGTCCATCATTATTGTGTACACACATTGCATCTAAATGAACCCGCACTGGCAATGAACGCACTGACATACGCACCGCCATTTGAATCAGTGCATGTATGGGATTTATAGTTGCACATTTTCGGATAGAAATTATTCCGTCTATAATGCAACCCTATCTTGATAACAAAACCGCACGTACATGAATTTCATAATAAAAACAACTAAACCACAACTAGATGATTGTTTTTGGAGATAAACAAACCCCAGTGCACGTATTTGGCACACTAATTTACAGTTGTATACAAGCAATGTGAATGAACGCTACGCTGACCCGTCTTCACTACAGGTCTTTATCGATTTCTCCCAAAAATCGAATGGCTTCCGCCTGGGCAAATGGGTACTGTAGAACACTATTTATTCGCGAGATTTTATATTTCACTAATTTTCGCCATCTAAGGTGATCGCGAATTCACGATTCTCGTGAATAATAAAGAGTTATATCCGAAATATGTACATATTATTATTTTTTTAAAAAGTCAATAAGCGATATTCATAAACAGTCACCTTCATTATTCGTGATACATCACGGAACGCGCGAATTCAAGACTCCGCGAATTAACTGAAAATGTTCAAAATCGTGAAAATCGCGAAATACAGTGTTCTCCAAATGATAGTATTTTACAGTATTACCAGTCCACTTTGTATGATATGAGGGCAGCTTCTACAACATCAGGTTTTGGATTATGTGCATGTTATCAATCATGTTAATGTGTACATAATGATTTATTAAGAGCTATTCCCAGATACATAATTAAAATCACTACACTAATAACTCGTTAGTATATACACATTTGATTGCGAAACACATTCTTACAACATTAGTTTATTCGCTCTTAATATCTCATTTCTGAGAATTTATATATGTGTACCAAGAACGCTATCACCGTCGCTACTCACAGCCTCTCAGTTGCGAGGCTGCCACGTATACAGTGCACAACGGAGGCGCATTTGTATCGCGGATTCTCCACTACGCCGCGGATTCTTCGCCACATCACGGATTCTCCACCACACCGCGGATTCTTCGCCACATCACGGATTCTCCACCACACCGCGGATTCTTCACCACATCACGGATTCTCCACCACACCGCGGATTCTTCACCACATCACGGATTCTCCACCACAACGCGGATTCTTCACCACATCACGGATTCTCCACCACACCGCGGATTCTTCGCCACATCACGGATTCTCCACCACACCGCGGATTCTTCACCACATCACGGATTCTCCACCACACCGCGGATTCTTCACCACATCACGGATTCTCCCCCACACCGCGGATTCTTCGCCACATCACGGATTCTCCACCACACCGCGGATTCTTCGCCACATCACGGATTCTCCACCACACCGCGGATTCTTCACCACATCACGGATTCTCCACCACACCGTGGATTCTTCACCACATCACGGATTCTCCACCACACCGTGGATTCTTCGCCACATCACGGATTCTCCACCACACCGCGTTTTCTTCACCACATCACGGATTCTCCACAACACCGAGGATTCTTCACCACATCACGGATTCTCCACCACACTGCGGATTCTTCACCACATCACGGATTCTCCACTACGCCGCGGATTCTTCACCACATCACGGATTCTCCACCACAACGCGGATTCTTCACCACATCACGGATTCTCCACCACACCGCGGATTCTTCGCCACATCACGGATTCTCCACCACACCGCGGATTCTTCACCACATCACGGATTCTCCACCACACCGCGGATTCTTCACCACATCACGGATTCTCCCCCACACCGCGGATTCTTCGCCACATCACGGATTCTCCACCACACCGCGGATTCTTCGCCACATCACGGATTCTCCACCACACCGCGGATTCTTCACCACATCACGGATTCTCCACCACACCGTGGATTCTTCACCACATCACGGATTCTCCACTACGCCGCGTTTTCTTCACCACATCACGGATTCTCCACAACACCGAGGATTCTTCGCCACATCACGGATTCTCCACCACACCGCGGATTCTTCGCCACATCACGGATTCTCCACCACACCGCGGATTCTTCACCACATCACGGATTCTCCACCACACCGTGGATTCTTCGCCACATCACGGATTCTCCACCACACCGCGTTTTCTTCACCACATCACGGATTCTCCACAACACCGAGGATTCTTCACCACATCACGGATTCTCCACCACACTGCGGATTCTTCACCACATCACGGATTCTCCACTACGCCGCGGATTCTTCACCACATCACGGATTCTCCACCACAACGCGGATTCTCCACCACATCACGGATTCTCCACTACGCCGCGGATTCTTCACCACATCACGGATTCTCCACCACAACGCGGATTCTCCACCACATCACGGATTCTCCACCACATCACGGATTCTCCACTACGCCGCGGATTCTTCACCACATCACGGATTCTCCACCACACCGCGGATTCTTCACCACATCACGGATTCTCCATTACGCCGCGGATTCTTCACCACATCACGGATACTCCAATACACCGCGGATTCTCCATTACACAGCGGATTCTCCAATACGCCGCGGATTTTCCACTACACCGCGGATTCTCCACTACACCACAGCCTCCCCACTACACCACGGACTCCCCACTACACCGCGGACCACTACACCACGAATTCTCCACTACACCGTGGATTCTCCACTACACCACGGACTTCCCACTACACTGCGGACCACTACACCACGAATTCTCCACTACACCGTGGATTCTCCACTACACCACAGACTATCCACTACACCACGAATTCCCCACTACACGGCGGATTCTCCACTACACCACGGACTACCCACTATACCGCGGATTATCCACTACACCACAGACTATCCACTATACCGCGGATTCCCCACTACACCACAGACTACCCACTACACCACAGACTACCCACTACATCGCGGATTCCCCACTACACCACAGACTACCCACTACACCACAGACTACCCACTACACCGCGGATTCCCCACAACACCACAGACTACCCACTACACCACAGACTACCCACTACACCACAGACTACCCACTACACCGCGGATTCTCCACTACACCACAGACTACCCACTACACCGCGGATTCTCCACTACACCACAGACTACCCACTACACCGCGGATTATCCACTACACCACAGACGACCCACTACACCGCGGATTCTCCACTACACCACAGATTACCCACTACATCGCGGATTCTCCACTACACCACAGACTACCCACTACACCGCGGATTCTCCACTACACCACAGACTACCCACTACACCACAGACTACCCACTACACCACAGACTACCCACTACACCACGGACTACCCACTACACCACAAACTACCCACTACACCGCGGATTCCCCACTACACCACAGACTACCCACTACACCGCTGATTCCCCACTACACCACAAACTACCCACTACACCGCGGATTCCCCACTACACCACAGACTACCAACTACACCGCGGATTCCCCACTACACCACAGACTACCCACTACACCGTGGATTCCCCACTACACCACAGACTACACACTACACCGCGGATCCTCCACTACACCACAGACTACCCACTACACCGCGGATTCCCCACTACACCGCGGATTCTCCACTACACCATTGAGCGTCATTACGTTTTGCTAGACTACGCAATATTATATCCAAATAACGATCCAAGCATACAGTATACAGTTCATCCAGATAAAACGTGTATTTTGTCAGTGTAATTTTTATAATTTGCTGTTTGTCAGATCTCAGCATAGTTGTAAATTAATAAGCAATAAACTGATGAAACGCATATAGAAGCCAACTTCACAGACCTTATAATCGTCTGCTAAATGGTGGATACATTTTGATAGCCAGGCACTAAATGTGTTCAATCCGTCAAAGACTTCGACTAATTACATTTCATGATAACATATTTTCATCCAAGAATAAATTTGCCAAAGTTGTATACTAGCAGGATATGCATTTTATTTTAATACTATCTAATCGCATGTTTTCATACATGATAATCATACATGCAATGAATTACATGGAAAGCAATTTGAAAATGATTAGTTTTACCCAATATTTCGCACATTTTGATACCAAATTTATCTATACTTTTTTTCTAAAATGATATCAATTTTACCGTTAATAATTAAACTACCTGAAACATATTTGTTAACTATTATTATTATTATTATTATTATATAGAGCCCCGCTCAGACCGTGTCTCATTTATATGAAACAGTTGGCAGTTTCTTACGGAGGTTGGTGCACCAAGTACTGGTTAACCGCTGGATCCTGCCCAGGAAAGATGTTGTTAGGTAAACTGCCCGTCGCCCAAATGGGAAACCGGTAGCGACGTTAAATAAACTTAAATAATAAAAAATATTATTATATAATATTATTTGCGAAATACTAAAGAAAAAGGACAAAAAAAACAACAACAAAATATGCGTAGAAGACGCAGAACAGCAAGAGCATACATGTCATTGTGAACAGGACGCAGTTAATACAAATACAGGCAGGCCCTATATTATATCTGACACCAAAAAAGAAACTGTGCATTTGCCTTAGAGCAATGTAGTATGTGTGTGTGTTTTACGTTTATTTATCGTCGCTACCGGTTGCCCATATGAGCGACGCCTCCTGAAGAGATTAGTCATTTTAGATTTTTGGAGGATAGTGCAATGATACAGACAGAGACCCATTCCAGAGTCTCCTCTGGTTCTTTTACGTGCACAGTGCAAAGCACCGACACGAGACCTCGGTTTAACGTCCCATCTGAAAGACTGTTAATTTTATTAGGGTCAGACGGGGAATCGAACCTGCGATCCCTGGATTACCAGTCCAGCGTGTTACCACTGGACTACATATCCGTCTGTGAGTAATGTAGGTAAAATCTATATCCTTTTATATAAATTTGGTATCAAAATGTGCGAAATATTGGGTAAATTAGTACAATGTGTGAAGGATTATTGTCTTCACTCATGATAGTAAAATCCATATTCTAAAATTTGTCACGAAAAACTGGTGTAGTCCTATTATATTGTTCCCACTTATATACAATTAGGTAAAAACGGGTGTGGGAATAAGAGGATTTGTGTTGCAGTGTGCTTAAGAGTGTTTAAGATCAAATATAATCAAACGGACGGACAGACACGCAGACAGACAGCAACTATATATATATATATACATACATACCATGAACCTGTAACAACCAACAACAAGACTTTGTCCACCGCGTTTGTTGTGGACAAACTCAATTTGAACGTGTGCATTCGCCAAACATGTGGCTATGAAGTGGGAATTAGAGTACTACTGGACAACAGCAAGTGGGAATAAAAGGATTACACCGAAACACTAACGCTTAATATAAAAGTTAAAAGTGCAGAGATTTTTTTTATTGTGTCAGTATATTAACGTGTCAGGTATATATGCATTCTTGTCCAACACAAGCCCGTGCTCTATTAAACTAACTGTGGAAACGCAACCGTCAAACAAAGAACTTTATCCAAAACGTATCTCGAGTCTATTTTATACAAATTTATTTTAGCTCGATTGCGAAACAACTTCTTACAACTTATATTAATCACTCTCGAGACCTCATTCCTGATGGAATCCATCGCCAGGAGGAAGAGAGAAGAGGCAACGTGGAATTTAAATGCCTTGCCTAAGTAACTTAGATTAACACATTAGATTAACACATTAGATTAACACATTATATTTTCACATTAGATTTAACGCATTAGATTAACACATTAGATTTAACGCATTAGATTAACACATTAGATTTAACGCATTAGATTAACACATTAAATTTTTCACATTAGATTTAACACATTAGATTAACGCATTAGATTAACACATTAGATTAACGCATTAGATTAACACATTAGATTACCGCATTAGATTAACACATTAGATTAACGCATTAGATTAACGCATTAGATTAACGCATTAGATTAACACATTATATTAACACATTAGATTAACGCATTATATTAACACATTAGACTAACACATTAGATTAACGCATTAGATTAACACATTAGATTAACACATTATATTTAACACATTAGATTAACACATTAGATCAACGCAATAGTGAGTGCCGACAATAGAAAGTAATTACTTTTACATTCACGGTTGTGTATTTTAATTATGAATATATGCAGTGAAAGATAATACTGGGAGAGATTAACCGGAAATGAGAAATGGCTTCAGACGAAAGCTCGTTGATAATACTGTTCCAGATAATAATTTTCTTTCACTAGATAAATATGTGAGCTGACAGAAAGACATACCTTTCATTTCTTATGATTACATTTATAAGATAATCTGTTAGCGTGCATAGATAACAGCTTAAAATGCATGCAAACTACACATGAAGAAAACCGCTCAGCTAAAATACTGTTACCACGCAATTTGTAATAAAATAATAAGTTAATAAGTATTTATTGTGATTGGTATTACTTGTCACGCGCTACATGTATTGACAGTTCCGAAGTGCGCATGCGTAAGGTTTTCTATGAGCAATATACACCGGGGCTGACCACAGGCATAAGACTATTGTTTAACACTTTCAACACTACATACCTCTAAATAGGCTTACAGAAAGTGTAGAACCAGATTAGTTGGCTCGTAACTAGTCGTCTCATCAGGATCTGCACTTTTTGCCAGAAATATTACTATTTGTAGACAAAATTACCCATTTTGATAAATGAACTGGTACAAATGTAATTATCTTATTAATATATTGGTCTGAAAATATCATGCATCAGTCCATGTCAGCTACTTGGTGTTGAATGGGTGCACCAGTCCATGTCAGTTACTTGGTGTTGAATGGGTGCACCAGTCCATGTCAGCTACTTGGTGTTGAATGGGTGCATCAGTCCATGTCAGCTACTTGGTGTTGAATGGGTGCATCAGTCCATGTCAGCTACTTGGTGTTGAATGGGTGCACCAGTCCATGTCAGCTACTTGGTGTTGAATGGGTGCATCAGTCCATGTCAGCTACTTGGTGTTGAATGGGTGCACCAGTCCATGTCAGTTACTTGGTGTTGAATGGGTTAATCATGTTTCGGAAGCGTCTTGTTTTCTCTGATAAATCTCCTACCTCCTTAGCCTCTCATTATTGACATAATTACTGATTGTTCGCATCTTGCAAACTCACCAAACAACCGTACATCTATCTTGATTGTTTCGCACGAAACCGTAACATTACAAAACATTCGTAGGTACAAAAAACTCCATTATCAGTATATGTGTGTTTTACTTTTATTTATCGTCACTACCGGTTGTCCATATGAGCGACGCCTTCTGAAGAGATTAGTCATTTTAGATGTTTTGGAGGATAGTGCAATGATACAGACAGAGACCCATTCCAGAGTCTCCTCTGGTTCTTTTACGTGCACAGTGCAAAGCACCGACACGAGACCTCGGTTTAACGTCCCATCTGAAAGACTGTTAATTTTATTAGGGTCAGACGGGGAATCGAACCTGCGATCCCTGGATTACCAGTCCAGCGTGTTACCACTGGACTACAGATCCGTCTGTGAGTAATGTAGGTAACATCTATATCCTTTTATATAAATTTGGTATCAAAATGTGCGAAATATTGGGTAAATTAGTACAATGTGTGAAGGATTATTGTCTTCACTCATGATAGTAAAATCCATATTCTAAAATTTGTCACGAAAAACTGGTGTAGTCCTATTATATTGTTCCCACTTATATACAATTAGGTAAAAACGGGTGTGGGAATAAGAGGATTTGTGTTGCAGTGTGCTTAAGAGTGTTTAAGATCAAATACAATCAAACGGACGGACAGACACGCAGACAGACAGCAACTATATATATATATATACATACATACCATGAACCTGTAACCACCAACAACAAGACTTTGTCCACCGCGTTTGTTGTGGACAAACTCAATTTGAACGTGTGCATTCGCCAAACATGTGGCTATGAAGTGGGAATTAGAGTACTACTGGACAACAGCAAGTGGGAATAAAAGGATTACACCGAAACACTAACGCTTAATATAAAAGTTAAAAGTGCAGAGATTTTTTTTATTGTGTCAGTATATTAACGTGTCAGGTATATATGCATTCTTGTCCAACACAAGCCCGTGCTCTATTAAACTAACTGTGGAAACGCAACCGTCAAACAAAGAACTTTATCCAAAACGTATCTCGAGTCTATTTTATACAAATTTATTTTAGCTCGATTGCGAAACAACTTCTTACAACTTATATTAATCACTCTCGAGACCTCATTCCTGATGGAATCCATCGCCAGGAGTTCATTTACGTGCACAGTGTAAAGCACCGACCACGGGTTAAAGTCCCATCTGAAAGACTGTTAATTTTATTAAGGTCAGACGGTGGATTAAACCACAGGGATTCGGCACGTTTGGGGGTACTAGTATATATATTTAAGTACAGGGATTCTACTCTGTGGGATGTCAGATTTCGCATCGATCAGTAAAATGGCCCTATCTGAAACAATTTTGTACAAATCTGTCCAAATATAACGCATATCCCGAGTCTTTATATTGTTCTTCAAATAAAACACAACTTTAAGCTGCATGCACGTATACTTTGCAAACAATTGCCACAGACATTGGCCATAGCAGGTCACATTTCCATACTAGGACACCGGTTCTGTCAGCAACAAAAGAAAATCTTCGACGGGAGAGTTTTAACTGTGAATAACATTATCAATAAAATGTGTTTCCACTAACGTGTAGATTTATTCGGCAAAAATGTACGTCAAAAAGAGATTTCGTAGAATTTTTCAATTTGTTTTGAAAATTTCTAAAGCGGCGCAATTCGCGTTGAAACGAGCGTTCTGATTGGATTGTGATTATTCTTCATATAAAAAACAAACATCTTGTTACATTCTAATAATCCAATCAGAACGCTCGTTTCAACGCGAATTGCGCCGCTTTAGAAATTTTCAAAACAAATTGAAAAATTCTACGAAATCTCTTTTTGACTTACATTTTTGCCGAATAAACCTACACGTTAGTGGAAACACATTTTATTGATAATGTTATTCACTGTTAAAACTCTCCCGTCGAAGATATTTTTTGTTGCTGACAGAACCCGTGTCCTAGTATGGAAATGTGACCTGCTATGGCCAATGGCTGTGGCAATTGTTTGCAAAGTATACATGCACGCAGCTTAAAGTTGTGTTTTATTTGCAGAACAATATAAAGACTCGGGATAGGCGTTATATTTGGACAGATGTGTACACAATTGTTTCAGATAGGGCCATCTTGCTGATCGATGCGAAATCTGACATCCCACAGAGTAGAATCCCTGTACTTAAATATATATACTAGTACCCCCAAACGTGCCGAATCCCTGTGGATTAAACCTGCGATCCCTGGATTACCAGTCCAACGTGTTAACCACTGAACTACAGAGCCGTCTGTCATTATCATTATATATTAGCTGACTGCTATTTATACTCACGGTAATAGTTTTGTTTGATTGTTTCGTCTGATTAAAGAATCCACGAGGACAGAGGTCTCGAACGCGATTAAAATAATAATGTATGAACTTGTTTCGCAATCGAGCTAAACTAGATTCGTATGACCTAATCAGACCTTCCGCAAGCCAGTTGGATAGCTGTCTCATATGACTTTTTCGGAAGAATGTGATGTAGCCATTGTAATCGTACGTGGACATAGCTTTTTCGTTGCGATTTTATTCCGCTATATAATGTACTCGAAACAGAGTAGAATAATGTTACAGTTACTTAACAATTACATGTTTTCAATATAACATTTTAAACCAACAGGTCAGTCTGCACCAACTGTTGTCCAGTGGTAACACGCTGAACTGGTAATCCAGGGATCGCAGGTTCGATCCCCCGTCTGACCCTAATAAAATTAACAGTTTTTCAGATGGGACGTTAACCGAGGTCTCGTGTCGGTGCTTTACAACGTGCACGTAAAAGAACCAGAGGAGACTCTGGAATGGGTCTTTATCTGTATCATTGCACTATCCTCCAAAAATCTAAAATGACTGATCTCTTCAGGAGGCGTCGCTCATATGGGCAACCGGTAGCGACGATAAATAAACGTAAAACACGTAGAATAATGTTACCGTTACTTAACAATTACATGTTTTCAATATAACATTTTAAACCAACAGGTCAGTCTGCACCAACTGTTGTCACGCATATAGGTTAATATGGGGTCACTGTTGCCGAGTTGCTAAGGACATTGACTTCAAATCGTTTATCTTCACAGCTGTAGGTATGAATCCCAATTGTGTGTCGAATTATTTCTCAAGTTATTCAAATCACAGTGACTTGTAGACAGTGTGTGATACACGGGTGCTCGTCTGTGCATGCAATAGTGCTCGGAATGGCACCCGGGTCTTCCGCCACCAAATAACAGTTGGACAGTCACCATGACCTAAGTTGTTGGCGCGCCTTTAAACCCATAAACAAACACTATCTTAGTTTATTTATTTTTTACGTTTATTTATCGTCGCTACCGGTTGCCCATATGAGCGACGCCTCCTGAAGAGATTAGTTATTTTAGATTTTGGAGGATAGTGCATGATACAGACAGAGACCCATTCCAGAGTCTCCTCTGGTTCTTTTACGTGCACGGTGTAAAGCACCGACACGAGACCTCGGTTTAACGTCCCATCTGAAAGACTGTTAATTTTATTAGGGTCAGACGGGGGATCGAACCTGCGATCCCTGGATTACCAGTCCAGCGTGTTACCACTGGACTACATATCCGTCTGTATATATCTTAGTTCGTACTTAGAATGCGATAGTAAAACACGTTCCCCCCGGACCGTCACCGGACTTCCATTAAGTAATTTATCTAGCGATGAAGTTATCTTTAAAATGACAGGTCAGGCTGCACCAAATATTGTTTCGCATTGAATTAAAATCCATATCCTTATAAACAAGCTTTCTGTATGTTAATAGCGCAGTGGTAGCGCGTTCGATGTAGGTGCGATAGGTCCGCAGTTCGAGCCCAGCTGGAGCCGTTACGTTTGTGCCCTTAGGCAAGGCATCTAAAGTCCACGTTGCCTCTTCTCTCTCCCTCGTGGCGATGGATTCATGGTGTCTCGAGAGTGATTAATATAAGTTGTAAGAACTTGTTTCGCAACCGAGCTAAACTAAATTTGTATAAACTAATAAAGGAGAGTACAAAAAGGACTAACAAAACGACACACTGAGGAATATAATATACCACAGACGTCATCTCACCCCGTGGTCCAATCTGAGATATTGCATACGTTAGAGTTATTCAGTGATTGGTGTTCGATATAGCTTGTGGTCACAAGTAGATAATTAAATTGAGATGTACAACAATACACTCAACATAATTGCTAACTTACTTTGCATCTTGGAGGTATACATTATGTCTGTATCTTGGAGGTATACATTATGTCTGTATCTTGGAGGTATCCATTATGTCTGTATCTTGGAGGTACACATTGGGTCGTCTGTCTGCTCTTAACTGATTGTAATTCCGGCAAAGTTTCCACACCACTTGTTCGTTTGTATACTGTTTAACTAATGTTGCTAGAAATTGAGGTGTTGATTTCTTTCACGTGAAGAAACCCTCCAGCTGGTCTGTGGAAGGTCGATGGTGCCCGGTATAGTTCGTAATGGCACCCGGGGTCTTCATTCATCAATAATAGCTGGAGTCTACAAATGACAAAAGCTGTTAGTGCGATTATATACCCCCCCCCTCAAAAAGAAAAACAAAACAATAAAAGAACAAAGCATTCCAGATGTTACAGATAACCAAACCAAATTCTCGTCATTAATAGACATGTATTATGTGTTAGTTAAATGTACATTTAACATTTTGAGATGGTACTGTTGTCGCCAGATCGGACAGGTGGGTTTTCTCCGGGTACTCCGGTTTCTTACTACACGCATGACCACATATACGCTTTCGTCCGCGCCAACGAGAGTGATTAATATAAGTTGTTAAAACTTGCATCGCAATCATTGTAAAATAAATAAAGTTTAAAAGTTAAATTTAGTACAATTCAATTCGTGATACATAAACATCATTGCTATGCCCGAAACATTGAATTCCAAAATACTAAAACGTGTTCTGCTAGTAACAACAACTCTGTTAATTGCATTACATTTTAAGGACAAGACATGTGAGGACCTTACAAACTCTGCTCGGCAATAAATGGGATCTGGTTAAAGAGTTATTAAGTGGATGCTCTCTCACTTCTATGATTAAACTGGGAAGGTCTTAACTTTTTAGTTTCGTTAAAAGATTGTATCATTAAATGTGCTTTGCTTGAATGATTTCTTGTCAGCTTTGGAGAATCAACGATGTCGCACCATTTGTACATTGTTTATATTAATTATATACTTATCGATTAAGTAGAATATGCCAGCAATGTTATACGAATGTTGTAGAAACGGAGTACCATTTATTAATGTCATTTGAATACTCGTCATCGATTATACGTTCTAAATATTTACCAAATATACCACGGTCGACGTTGATAATGTTTAATACTCTCATGTTGTCAAATAAGAGATGAATTAATGTTGAATAATGTACATTTTTAAAGGAGCCTAATACATTGAAATATTATAATTATGTGTGTATTATATTTATGAACTTGCCGTTCTCACTTGCTGTTCGTAACCAAAGGCATGTGTGTTTTTTGTGATCTGTAACGCATCTGAAATACTATGTCGATTTGTTAAGTAAACGTTGTTGTTGCTTTTGTTGTTGTTGTTGTTGTTGTTGTTTATATTAATGTTCAAAGGTTGTGAATTTCAATTACAGAAACTATGCATACGTATACCAGGGTGTATTATCAGGGGGTAGGTGGATTTCAAACCACATGCTCTCACCTCTAAAATACCAATCACACCTGTGAAATACCGTGAACATAAAATGACAAAATGGTTTGTACACCCTGAACATAAATATTCCATATCATGATGACAAAGGTGTCTGGATCTGGCAGACACGTCTACATCTCTTACCCTTATTACAGTACTCTGTATCATTTCATGATGACAAAGGTGTCTGGATCTGGCAGACACGTCTACATCTCTTACCCTTATTACAGTACTCTGTATCATTTCATGATGACAAAGGTGTCTGGATCTGTCAGACACTTCTACATCTCTTACCCTTATTACAGTACTCTGTATCATTTCATGATGACAAAGGTGTCTGGATCTGTCAGACACTTCTACATCTCTTACCCTTATTACAGTACTCTGTATCATTTCATGATGACAAAGGTGTCTGGATCTGTCAGACACTTCTACATCTCTTACCCTTATTACAGTACTCTGTATCATTTCATGATGACAAAGGTGTCTGGATCTGTCAGACACTTCTACATCTCTTACCCTTATTACAGTACTCTGTATCATTTCATGATGACAAAGGTGTCTGGATCTGTCAGACACTTCTACATCTCTTACCCTTATTACAGTACTCTGTATCATTTCATGATGACAAAGGTGTCTGGATCTGTCAGACACTTCTACATCTCTTACCCTTATTACAGTACTCTGTATCATTTCATGATGACAAAGGTGTCTGGATCTGTCAGACACTTCTACATATCTACCCTTATTACAGTACTCTGTATCATTTCATGATGACAAAGGTGTCTGGATCTGTCAGACACTTCTACATCTCTTACCCTTATTACAGTACTCTGTATCATTTCATGATGACAAAGGTGTCTGGATCTGTCAGACACTTCTACATCTCTTACCCTTATTACAGTACTCTGTATCATTTCATGATGACAAAGGTGTCTGGATCTGTCAGACACTTCTACATATCTTACCCTTATTACAGTACTCTGTATCATTTCATGATGACAAAGGTGTCTGGATCTGTCAGACACTTCTACATATCTTACCCTTATTACAGTACTCTGTATCATTTCATGATGACAAAGGTGTCTGGATCTGTCAGACACTTCTACATCTCTTACCCTTATTACAGTACTCTGTATCATTTCATGATGACAAAGGTGTCTGGATCTGTCAGACACTTCTACATATCTTACCCTTATTACAGTACTCTGTATCATTTCATGATGACAAAGGTGTCTGGATCTGTCAGACACTTCTACTCTCTTACCCTTATTACAGTACTCTGTATCATTTCATGATGACAAAGGTGTCTGGATCTGTCAGACACTCTACATCTCTTACCCTTATTACAGTACTCTGTATCATTTCATGATGACAAAGGTGTCTGGATCTGTCAGACACTTCTACATCTCTTACCCTTATTACAGTACTCTGTATCATTTCATGATGACAAAGGTGTCTGGATCTGTCAGACTTCTACATCTCTTACCCTATTCAGTACTCTGTATCATTTCATGATGACAAAGGTGTCTGGATCTGTCAGACACTTCTACATCTCTTACCCTTATTACAGTACTCTGTATCATTTCATGATGACAAAGGTGTCTGGATCTGTCAGACACTTCTACATCTCTTACCCTTATTACAGTACTCTGTATCATTTCATGATGACAAAGGTGTCTGGATCTGTCAGACACTTCTACATCTCTTACCCTTATTACAGTACTCTGTATCATTTCATGATGACAAAGGTGTCTGGATCTGTCAGACACTTCTACATCTCTTACCCTTATTACAGTACTCTGTATCATTTCATGATGACAAAGGTGTCTGGATCTGTCAGACACTTCTACATCTCTTACCCTTATTACAGTACTCTGTATCATTTCATGATGACAAAGGTGTCTGGATCTGTCAGACACTTCTACATCTCTTACCCTTATTACAGTACTCTGTATCTTCATTCATTTCTCTATGTTAATTATTTGGATGTCCACGTGATTTATGTTCGTTCTCCGTAATTGTGTTTGCTTATTCATCATATACCATGTTTGCCAATTATTCAACTATTCTTCTTGGAGAGGGCAGTTTACTAATGTTGTTAGAACTTGTTGCGTTTTCTTTGCTTTGTCATGAGTATGTATGTAATGTAACGGTCAAATAGCAACTTGAATACAATATGATTAAACTAAATCCCACCTGGGTTGTCGAATTCTGTCAAATAACGGAAGTTATCCGGCTGGTTTGCGGAAGGTCGTTGGTTGTACCCAGGTGTCCGTTGTTCGTTCGAAATACTGCTTGGATTAGCACCCGGGATCTTCCTCTGCCAAAACTAGCTGGAGAGCGGCCATATGGCATACGCTGTTGTTGAGACTGCATTCCCCTCAAACAGACAAACAAATAATTTCTTTATTTTTGTCTCTCAATTAAATAAGTCTAATATGTCTGTGACTAGTTCCAGCCGCACGGACTTGCTTAGCATATTGTTAATTAGTCACAATTATTGCACGTGATTGTGGGATATTGCCTTAGCGAACGAACGAACGAATGAACGAACGAACGAACGAACGGAACGAACGAACGAACGAACGGAACGAACGAACGAACGAACGGAACGAACGAACGAACGGAACGAACGGAACGGCACGAACGAACGAACCGAACGAGAACGAATGAACGAACGAACACCTTTTTTAAAACTTTATTTATTTTACAACGATTGCGTTGGCGCGGAGTACCCGGAGAAAACCCACCTGTCCGATCTGGCGACCACCGTACCATCTCACATACTTCCCGGTCCGAGGATCGAACCCGGTTGCATTGGTGAGAAGCGAGCGCGCTAACCACTGCGCTAATCTGACAGCCTTTTATTCAATCAACATCTTTTATTCACATAAACTATACAGTTTCTAGTGACTAAATATACATTTTACGACATAAGCATATACTTATGGCAACAGATGTAGGTTATAATTATTGCAATACATATAGGGATGAACGATAGTAGAAATTTACTTGATCGAAATCTTAAGATGTTACTGAATGTATTAGAAATGACACTGACATAAGCGATATACTGTATTTCATTTCCGCACCGATATTAAGTACCATTCTCAACAGAAATGAAACATAAAAAAACAAAATAGACACATTTAGAATAAATTAAAAATTTAGTCGATGGTCCAGATACTGTAAGCAATACAGATTCCATATTAATTCATGTGTAGGGAATAAGATTTGTGGCATACCATGTGAGAAGGATTACACTACGGGACGAGGTTTGGGTTTCTGGCAATCTAAATCGAATTATAATTATTTTTTCAGTCTTGGATAGTATGACATCGTACATTTTGTTTCTTATTCTATTTATTTCGGCTTAAGTGTGTGTGTGTGTGTGCGCACGCGTGCGTGCGTGAGTGCGTGCGTGCGTGCGTGCGTGCGTGCGTGCGTGCGTGCGTGTGTGTTTATCGTTCGTTATTCGATGCATTGGACTTACTTATGGACGTTTAAGCTACGGGAAATGCTAACGGGTAGCCAATGTATTTGGACTGCCTGTCGAGATTTCGATTAGATATCGTGGTTTTTGATAATATGTTGCCACATACAGCAAGCGTTGCTAAGTACTACGTGGTAATCTCTTTTGTATGTTCCGTGTTAGCGGAATATTCCATCTCCTTCACTTACATGATCTTTGTTAAATTGTCTATCTGGAATTATGTTTTTCAATTAGACAATATTCAATGTAGCGCTGTATTAGGGCACTGTCCATGTAGTGTTCTGCAAGTCAGATTTTCCAGCTAACATGTTGAATATATATGTATTATTATAATATGGCTAATTTGTATGTTAATAAAATGTACTAGTATCTAAATGTATTATTATAATATGGCTAATTTAGTTGCATGTTAATAATTATTTTCTGTACTGTTTTTCTGGCAATAGTCAACCAGATTGTAGAGGGTCTGGCTTATTAAAACTGTTATAATCGAATGACTATGATCGTAGTCTTCTCTCATCCATACGAAGTTTAGTACTTTTAAACATGATATAACATATAAAACAAAAGTACAAACACATAGCATGATATTATAAATGGTTTGGGCTACACATTTTTAGCAACATTAGAAAGCGAGCGGCCCTCGCAAATGGAGACAGCCAGAACATGTGAAATCGGCACGCACCAAAGAAAACGGCCCATTCCAGAGAAAACGGCCATCGCCAGAGAAAACGGCCCACACCAGAGAAAACAGCCCGCACCAGAGAAAACGGCCCGCACCAGAGAAAACGACCCTCGCCAGAGAAAACGGCCCACACCAGAGAAAACGGCCCTCGCCAGAGAAAACGGCACACACCAGAGAAAACGGCCCTCGCCAGAAATTTAGTACGCAGTCACGGTAGTCTTAAACTATTTATCGGCTTCGTCAAAATTAGTCTTACTTGATATCGCCATTGCAAGAAAATCTTGGCAAAATTTGGTTATACCTTCCAACGAATAATTGATTTCTTCTCAGTGAAATAAACACATCTGTCACTGTTGTAAAACAATGGAACATGATATTATCTGGTCAATATTTAACAGTTATCATTCATAGCCGCCATAATATAAGTACTCTTCATTGAATGTACTGTGGACTCGTTTTCTATAATACAATAAGCTTCTCGTTATCCACTAGTGGAAATACACATTTCAGTGACCACTCAATGAAATAAAGCATATCTTACATTAATAAACACAAATCTTCTTTTTTCTTCTATAATTTAAAATTTTGGCTAATATACTATTTTGTTTCAAATTGCATACATTTTAACTTCCCTATCAGGAGCCTCATTGCACCACAATACACAACCACACAACCACTTATGTTAGTGTGATCGTCCGTATTAAGAAATAGTTCCGGTTTAAGTTTCAAGTTAGTTTCAGTTTAAATTTAAAACTACAGACTGAATAAACAAATTCATTAGAATATATTACTTTATGATTAATTGTTCATGATTGTCAGAAAATAGCTAAAGTACAAAAGTACACCAAACCGCAGAGGAACACGAAACTCAAGCAATGAAAGAAAACAAATGTCATAATTCACTGTTTCTAAACAGTTTTCGTTCACTGAAAAAAATCCAATCATTCATTGTTTTAGTGTATAATCGAATTATATCTCTTATGTACACTGAACTCTATCAGTATTACTCTTGACAAGCTCATCTCGTGATGCACATGCATGCAATCTTCATTCGCTAAAACATAATACAACAATGGGCTGTCCGATTAGCGCAGTGGGTAGCAAGCTCGCTTCTCACCGATACAACCAATGTTCGATCCTCGGACAGCGAAGTGTGTGAGATGGTACGGTGGTCGCCGTATCTAACAGTTTGGTTGGTCGCCGTATCTAACAGTTTGGTTGGTCGCCGTATCTAACAGTTTGGTTGGTCGCCGTATCTAACAGTTTGGTTGGTCGCCGTATCTAACAGTTTGGTTGGTCGCCGTATCTAACAGTTTGGTTGGTTGTTTCCGAGTACTCCTGTTTCCCCCCACACGAATGGTCAGTTAATTGGCACCTACTGTACTAGTATAAGGCAGTTCTACCGTATATAATTAGATTTAGGACTAGAAATCACCGTCTTCCAATTGAAACAGGAAATTGGGCCAGAATCCCTATTAACCTTAGAACTTGCAATTTTTGTAATGACAAGATTGGAGACGAATTACATTATTTATTAGAATGTCCGAATTTAATTAATAACAGGAAAAAGTATATAAAGCCATATTATTACCGTCGTCCAAGCACATTTAAGATGGAACAGCTCATAAATACTACGAACAGATCAGAATTTCTGAAACTGTGCAAATTCATGACAACAATTTTGCTTGGGATATGATATTGGGATAATTCCTTTGTACTTATATTTGCATTACATGTAATATGCTACTGTAAATCAGTGTGTTTTATATATTGTTTGTAATGTCGTTCAAAGAGCCTCTTGTAACATATTTACATGTATAACCTCATGTGTTCATGCTAACATGAATTGAGAGAAATAAAGGATTTTGACTTGACTTGTAACAAAAAAGAAGTTTACAATTAATACAAATTAACCGCTTCTAATCTAATCGCTTGTAATTTGTAATTGTGTGGTGTTGAATTGAAAATTCACATATACTACTAGCATTAACTCTCAATGCATCCTCACTGGTTTATATTCTCTAAATAATCGATACATGTATTTTGGTGTGGAATTACATGTAAATTTGATACATGTAGGACTACAAGTTTTATCAATCTTGAGATATTTCATTTAAAGTTATATCGGTCTGGTGATAGTTGGTGCTTGTAATTTAAAGTTATATCGGTCTGGTGATAGTTGGTACTTGTAATTTAAAGTTATATCGGTCTGGTGATAGTTGGTACTTGTAATTTAAAGTTATATCGGTCTGGTGATAGTTGGTGCTTGTAATTTAAAGTTATATCGGTCTGGGATAGTTGGACTTGTATTTAAAGTTATATCGGTCTGGTGATAGTTGGTACTTGTAATTTAAAGTTATATCGGTCTGGTGATAGTTGGTGCTTGTAATTTAAAGTTATATCGGTCGGTAGATGTTTGGTACTTGTAATTTAAAGTTATATCGGTCGGGAGATGTTTGGTGCTTGTAATTTAAAGTTATATCGGTCGGGAGATGTTTGGTACTTGTAATTTAAATTTATATCGGTCGGGAGTTGTTTGGTACTTGTAATGTAAAGTTATATCGGTCGGGAGATGTTTGGTGCTTGTAATTTAAAGTTATATCGGTCGGGAGATGTTTGGTTATTGTAATTTAAAGTTATATCGGTCGGGAGATGTTTGGTACTTGTAATTTAAAGTTATATCGGTCGGGAGATGTTTGGTACTTGTAATTTAAAGTTATATCGGTCGGGAGATGTTTGGTACTTGTAATTTAAAGTTATATCGGTCTGGTGATGTTTGGTACTTGTAATTTAAAGCTATATGGGTCCGGAATTTGTACCATTACAGTGTATCGTAAAGTGTATCGTAAAGTGTAATCGTCATGGCTATTATTTAAAGAACCCCATTACATTTATACTTTACACGATGCGTACATCTTCATAATCCATTTGAACGTAGTTTTAATCAAATGTGCATTGATACGTCCGGATGGGAAGTGGTTTTGTATTTTATATGATGATAGATGAACCAGACTCTATCTATTCACCGCACATAAACCATTCATTTCCATACGTTTCTGTGCATATTGAAGTCTCTACTGGTGTGGTCTGTCGGGACTAACTCTCAGAAGCAGTTCTGCATATAACAAATAAACACTCCACCAGATTTTTCACATGAAGCTAGCTTAAAGCTGAGTGAATTTTGTTCAGAATCAACAAATCTTTGGCACATGACAACATTTTTTACACATTTATGTAATTATTGCGCAAGAAAATAATGTTAGTGTCAAACATAATTTTACACTAATATTTACATCACAGGTCGGTGATAATAACTTCTATAGCATACGAAATGCTGTCCTTATTTTATTGGTTTATATACAAATTTGTTTTAGTTCGATTGCGGAACAAGTTCTTAAAACATTATATTAATCGCACTCGATTCCATATAACTGATGAAGAAGAGAGGCAATGTTAACAAAAGTGCATTGCCTAAGGGCACCAATACCGTTGTTCTGACTGCATGGTTCAAACTCACAACCTCGTGGACACCGTATCCATGACACAACAGAGGTTATTTTATTGAGCATCGTGCACGTAAAAGAACCAGAGGAGACTCTGGAATGGGGCTCTGTCTGTATCTGACTAATCTCTTCAGGAGGCGTCCCTCATATGGACAACCGGTAGCGACGATACATAAACGTAAAACACACATTGAATGGAGTCTAGCAGCGGGTAGATATATTTGTGGTGAAAACATGATGTACGGTGTAATGCATATTAATTGATATGACTTCTAGGACGCAGTGATTTTCCATAGGAAATGAGATATTATTGTCAATGCATAACTAAAACAGCTAAGCGCCCATTGCAGTTGTCTTATGACATGTTTGCATCTAACTACTTTGCAGCATCAAGTAGGCAGCCATTTATTTAATTTCTCTGTTTATTGATATTATTAGTCATGATAACGCATTGCGTTCGCTTCAGATGTGAGAGGTCCGGCGGGTCCGGAGTTCGCGCCCACATGTAGCCGTTACGATTATGCTGTTATGCAAGGTTTACGTGTGCATTTGCACAATTCCACGTTGTCTCTTCTCTCCCCCTCATGGCGATGGATGCCTATAAGAATGATATCTCGAGAGCGACGAATCTACTGTTGTAAGAACTTGCTTCGCAATCGAGCTAAACTAAATTTGTATTAACTATTGTAAGAAAAGAAGACATATTTGCCAATAACTGTCCTGCGGGTAGATACGTTTACTGAACAAGAATTGTCCTGTGGGTAGATACGTTTACTGAACAAGAATTGTCCTGTGGGTAGATACGTTTACTGAACAAGAACTGTCCTAGATACGTTTACTGAACAAGAATTGTCCTGTGGGTAGATACGTTTACTGAACAAGAATTGTCCTGTGGGTAGATACGTTTACTGAACAAGAATGGTCCTGTGGGTAGATACGTTTACTGAACAAGAACTGTCCTAGATACGTTTACTGAACAAGAATTGTCCTGTGGGTAGATACGTTTACTGAACAAGAACTGTCCTAGATACGTTTACTGAACAAGAATGGTCCTGTGGGTAGATACGTTTACTGAACAAGAACTGTCCTAGATACGTTTACTGAACAAGAATTGTCCTGTGGGTAGATACGTTTACTGAACAAGAACTGTCCTAGATACGTTTACTGAACAAGAATGGTCCTGTGGGTAGATACGTTTACTGAACAAGAACTGTCCTAGATACGTTTACTGAACAAGAATTGTCCTGTGGGTAGATACGTTTACTGAACAAGAACTGTCCTAGATACGTTTACTGAACAAGAATGGTCCTGTGGGTAGATACGTTTACTGAACAAGAACTGTCCTAGATACGTTTACTGAACAAGAATTGTCCTGTGGGTAGATACGTTTACTGAACAAGAACTGTCCTAGATACGTTTACTGAACAAGAATGGTCAAGAAAGTAGATGCAAAACATCTTTGCTACTACGTGTGTGTTTTACGTTTATTTATCGTCGTTACCGGTTACCCATATGAGCGACGCCTCCTGAAGAGATTAGTCATTTTAGATTTTTGGAGGATAGTGCAATGATACAGACAGAGACCCATTCCATAGTCTCCTCTGGTTCTTTTACGTGCACGGTGTAAAGCACCGACACGAACCTCGGTTTAAAGTCCCATCTGAAAGACTGTTAATTTTATTAGGGTCAGACGGGGGATCGAACGTGGTAACCACTGGACTACAGATCCGTCTGTAAGTTACTACGTATGGCTATACACTAGAATACAACAATCAATTAAAATAATCCCCAAGTACTTACAACTCGCCATGTACAGCCACGTTTGACCGTATCGTGCCTCAGAACTGTTTCCATCTCATTAATACTTATTAAGATCCTGCTAGAAATTCAATTCTTCCAGGCAATGTAGCTATATATGTTCACTATTGACGGCAGCTCGTTTCTCCCACGAGACGGGCAGTCCATAATGAGGAAAGGTGATGTAATATAATGAATGCCATTTAAAACGAGAGACTTGGGTGACATTTTAATTAAAATCGCTAATTAAGACAGCTGCTTCAGCATCAGAATCTATACAAATTTCTTTCAGCCTTTTGTAAAAAAACTGTATAATAAAATTGACAAGCTATGTATCGATGCTATCCAGATAGCTATACTATATTAACTAGTTCCATCCATATATCATATACATTTGTATATAGGATCTCACATGAATGGTGAATTAATACCATATTTTATGAAATGAGTTTTGGAATGTCGCTATTAAGCGAGTCTTCAACGAGTTTCATAACATATGGTATGAAATCACCACGAGCGTAAGATCCTTTTTATCACATTTCCATAGTAACAACAGCAATAAATGTGAACACACTTTTATGTTTGCCATTATATTTTTGAGCCTTATTACATATCAAGGAAATCAGTAAGGTGTCTCCGTACGCCGTAGTAAAATAGACCCGGTAATCAAACAATTCCACGCCAATAATCGACACAATAATATCCCCTATAGTGCACATTTATGGTGCAGTTGCTTTTCGACAGAGGACGCAGGAATACAAACAATATATTTCGAATGTGTCAAAAGTAAGCTGTAAGACCGCGACCAATCAGAATCCTTCCAGGTTATATTACACGTGTGTGCATACAAGAAAATATGTGATGACTGTATGAACTTGAATAAAATAAAAATTAAGTGATAACTTTTAAAAGTGTGCATCTTAATTTAAGCAACGCGTATGGAAAGATACCAATTTTCAAGACAAACCGCCATTTTGCATATATTAATTATAAAAACTGGACAACTATGACGCATCTTCAGCCTTATTAAGTGCATATAAAGTGCGCACATTATGCATATTGATAAGGTAAACTATGCCTGTCATGTTGCTGATGACGTCTAATATTGATAAGGTAAACTATGCCTGTCATGTTGCTGATGACGTCTAATATTGATAAGGTAAACTATGCTTGTCATGTTGCTGATGACGTCTAATATTGATAGTGTAAACTATGCTTGGCATGTTGCTGATGACGTCTAATATTGATAAGGTAAACTATGCTTGGCATGTTGCTGATGACGTCTAATATTGATAAGGTAAACTATGCCTGTCATGTTGCTGATGACGTCTAATATTGATAGTGTAAACTATGCTTGGCATGTTGCTGATGACGTCTAATATTGATAAGGTAAACTATGCTTGGCATGTTGCTGATGACGTCTAATATTGATAGTGTAAACTATGCTTGGCATGTTGCTGATGACGTCTAATATTGATAAGGTAAACTATGCCTGTCATGTTGCTGATGACGTCTAATATTGATAGTGTAAACTATGCTTGGCATGTTGCTGATGACGTCTAATATTGATAAGGTAAACTATGCTTGGCATGTTGCTGATGACGTCTAATATTGATAGTGTAAACTATGCTTGGCATGTTGCTGATGACGTCTAATATTAATAAGGTAAACTATGCCTGTCATGTTGCTGATGACGTCTAATATTGATAAGGTAAACTATGCTTGGCATGTTGCTGATGACGTCTAATATTGATAAGGTAAACTATGCTTGGCATGTTGCTGATGACGTCTATATTGAGAGTGTAAACTATGCTTGGCATGTTGCTGATGACGTCTAATATTGAGAGTGTAAACTATGCTTGGCATGTTGCTGATGACGTCTAATATTGATAGTGTAAACTATGCTTGGCATGTTGCTGATGACGTCTAATATTGATAAGGTAAACTATGCTTGGCATGTTGCTGATGACGTCTAATATTGATAGTGTAAACTATGCTTGACATGTTGCTGATGACGTCTAATATTGATAAGGTAAACTATGCTTGGCATGTTGCTGATGACGTCTAATATTGATAAGGTAAACTATGCTTGGCATGTTGCTGATGACGTCTAATATTGATAAGGTAAACTATGCTTGGCATGTTGCTGATGACGTCTAATATTGATAAGATAAACTATGCTTGGCATGTTGCTGATGACGTCTAATATTGATAAGATAAACTATGCTTGGCATGTTGCTGATGACGTCTAATATTGATAAGATAAACTATGCACAAACAGCTTCGGCCATATGGCCCATGTTTAACGTCGCACAAACAGCTTCGGCCATATGGCCCATGTTTAACGTCGCACAAACAGCTTCGGCCATATGGCCCATGTTTAACGTCGCACAAACAGCTTCGGCCATATGGCCCATGTTTAACGTCGCACAAACAGCTTCGGCCATATGGCCCATGTTTAGCGTCGCACAAACAGCTTCGGCCATATGGCCCATGTTTAACGTCGCACAAACAGCTTCGGCCATATGGCCCACGTGCTCGTCCAAGCAGCAGTTCATGCACGAATGGACACCCAAGTAGAATCACCGACCTTCCGCAAACCAACTGGATTGCTTCCTCACACCCAATGAGATTCGAATCTACAGCGGTGAGGTCAAGTTATTTGAAGTCAACGAAGGAGGCATCTGTTAATGTCAATTGTTTATCATAGTTGTTTACGGTTTGCTAAATTTTAAACTTTATTTATTTTACAACTATTGCGAAGCAAGCTTTAACAACTTATATTAATCACGCTCGTTGGCGCGGATGAAAGCGTATATGTGGTCATTCGTGTGGGTTGCATTGGTGAAATATTTTTTATTTACTATGTAGACCTCTTTCATACAAATTTCTAATTAAGTTGTTAGTTTCTCTGATCCTGGTATTCTTATATTTTGCTATATTTCTTCTCTAGACCTTTAGACAAATGTCGGATCATCAATTTACTTCTCTGCTATCAGAGTTCTTTACTTTTGGCTATGTTTCTTCTATGAATATCTTCCATAACATAACATAACATAACATAACATAACATAAGGTTTGTTGTCATATATAAGGCCTCCGGCCCATAATACAATCATTCAGAACATATTCTTCATGTTAAATAACTTCTACTATTTGTGTTCATTTACATTATGCACTTACATATAATTACAATGTATAAATGAAATGAAAGTTTCTGGTAAATGCATCTGTTTTCAGGGTCATTTATGGCTTTCTTCCGTAATCTTCTTTCGTACCATTTAAATTTTTATGATGAAGCTTTCATTTTCTCTGATCTCAAGTGTTCTCATGATTTGCTACATTTCTTCTGTAAACTTCTTTCATACCAAGTTCTGATTAAGCGTTCACTTCCCTGATACCATCGTTGTTAACGTGTCTCTATATTTCCTCAATACAACTCTTTCATACCAAGTTCTGAATAAAGGTGTTACCTCTGATCTCAGGGTTCTTATGCGTTGCTACATTTCTTCTGTAAACTTCTTTCATACCAAGTTCTAATTAAGCGTTTACTTCCCTGATACCATCGTTGTTAACTTGTCTATATTTCCTCAATAAATCTCTTTCATACCAATTTCTGATTCAAGTTGTTGTTACCTCTGATCTCAGGGTTTTTTTATGTGTTGCTATGTTTTCTATGTAGACCTCTTTTATACCAATGTCTGAATCAAGTTGTAATAATCCGTGATCTCGGCGTTCTTTATGATTTGCTATATCTCTTCTGTAAGCCTCTTCCATGCCAATTTCTTTCTGATCTAGTTCTTGTTTTGTCTGATCTATTAGTACTTTATATGTTGTTATAGTTCTACTATAAACATGTCTCGTACTATTTTCAGATCAAGTTTTCATTTTCTCTGATATCAGAGAAAACCACTCTGGTATATATATCTTTGTATGGTTCATCTGTAACTCTCTTCGTACCAATTAAAATGTTATGATCAAGTTTTCATTTTCTCTGTTCTCTGTATTTCTTTAGTAAAATATGTAATACTATGTTCTAATCAAATTGCCCTTTTCTCTGTTCTCAGAGTACTTTATATTGTGTTGTATATCTATTGTAAAACATTTAATACTATGTTCTAATCATATTTTCATATTCTCTATTCTCTGTATTTCGTTTATGTTTTGCTATATTTCTTCTGTGATCCTCTCTCATACCAATTTATAATCAAGTTGTTATTGTCTCTATTCCCAGATTTGTTCACGGTTTGCTATCTTTTTTTCTGAAGCCTCTTTCATATCAATTTCTGATCAAGTACAGTCTACATATACATGTCAAAGTCGGTTATATCGAATTATCCGGTTCGAAGTCGGATCAAAGTCCCATTTCAGACACTATCATTTACATATAACTGGATCCGTTTATATCTAAATTCGGAATTCGACATAACGGATGCAGACTGTATTTACTTCTCTGGTATCAGAGTGATTTACGCTTTGTTTGTTATATTTCTTCAATAATTCTCTTTCATACCACTTTCTAATGCATTTTTTATTTCCTCTGATCTCAGAGTTCTTTATAGTGGTTAGCTTCTCACCAATGCAACCCGGGTTCGATCCTCGGACCGGGAAGTATGTGAGATGGTACGGTGGTTGCCAGATCGGACATGTGGGTTTTCTCCGGGTACTCCGGTTTCTACCCACACCAATGACCACATATACGCTTTCATCCGCGCCAACGAGAGTGATTAATACAAGTTGTTAGAACCTGCTTCGCAATCGTTGTCAAATAAATAAAGTTTAAGAGTTCTTTATAGTTATTTATTTCTTCTAGTAAGCCTCTTTTATTTCTGATCAAGTTTAAATTGCTCTTATTTCTAACATTTGAGGAAGCTAGGATAAACTAGTCATGTGAAATAGCGTTCGGTATTTAATGCATGAAATGATACAAATGACAAGAAATTGAGTGGACACGTAGTTCATCCACAACAGACTGACTGTGTAAGTGTTGCTAGACATGTGTCAATAGGTCCCTCAAACAATAGACGTTGTATGTATAGTCAGACAAATATATATATCTTCACACAAACAAAAATCATATCAGAGGAATGATATGGTCAAGAAAGTTCACCTTATCAACAGCAGGCTTCCTAATGATATACGGCATATGATAAATGAATTGACAGTCAAAACATCCGTATCGCAAGCCGTTATATCACATCAGTTCTGGGGTCGATAATAACATTGAGAAATTTAGAGATAGTTTACGAGATTTTCAGCATTCACATAAAATATGACTATTATTAATAATACGTCCGGTATGATCCCATAAATCGTTGCCTGGACTCGATTAGATGTTTGGTAATCTAGTAGTAGGCTAAGAGAATAATTGAATGGTTGAAACATGTTTTCGCCATGAAACAACCCATATGATCAGTTAGGCAGAATGAAAACAATGAAGCGACAAATGATCAAAATTAATCTACATGTATTTTCAATCATGAACTGAACGATTTAAACAGCAATTATCACACATATTATATACAGTCTGCATCCGTTATGTTGAATTCCGTCGGACCGAACAAAATACTTCGACATAACAGAAGTTTGACGAAACGATATATATTCGATATCAACGGAGCCAGTTATATGTAAAGGGATAGTGTCTAAAACGGGACGTTGATCCGACTAAGCATCGCAAGTCAGATAACAAGAGTTTCGGGGGTGACATATTAACATACTTGTCCACTTTCTTCATTTTTTTATATCATCTAGAAAACATTAATTATATCCTTTTACTGACATTGTAGTATCACTCGACACACTTCTAGTGCTTCATTCATACACAATAAACCAAACCGTATGTATCTGCTTCAAATCTAATGTTGATATTTATACTAGAGGACATAGAAAACGCACACTTCGGCTAAGTGTGTTTTACATGAAAAACAATAACTATATAAATACATAGTTTTAAACATTTTGGAATATTTTTAGTAGTTCAGTTTGTATTTTGTAATAAAGATGTGATATATCTTTGATGGAATCCTTCGTATTTCGTTTTCAGGTAATAATAATAATCATATAATGTAGGTGTGCGTTTTCTATGTCCTCTGGTATACTTGCTGTTCAACCCATGTGTGTATGTATGTACTATTTGTATGATTGTGCTTGTTTATGTATACATATACAATAAAATATGATTGGGGCCTCCGTGGCAGAATGATTATGGTCGTTCATGCTGGTCTAGACAATGACAATGGAGGCATGCATATTGCCGACCACAACTGTATACAATCCTCCTAATGGTGCTACGATACCGAAATGAATCAGGTTCAACAAATGCCAATAGTCATACCTTCAGTGTATAGACATCGACGACCTTAACCTGAAAACAATTGCCACCATCGAACCTACAGCGGTGAGGAACAAGTGAGGCCCCTCTATTGTTTGATAGGTTATGTATTGTAAAACTTACATTGTGGTGTTTGTTGATTTCTCATTGGGAGCTCGTGTGTCTTGTATACGACTGTGGGACCTCCGTTGCCGAGTGGCTAAGCCTTCGGTTACTTCAAATCACTTACTTCTCACACTGCTGTGTTATCAGCGGTGAGAGGCAAACGATTTGACGTCCGCGACAGTAAGAACTCGGCCACGGAGAGTCCACAAGATATGCTGTACCATAGATCACCTAGCTAATAATAGAGGGGCCTCGGTCCGTGGCTTCAACTCACTTGCCTCTCACCGATGTAGGTTCGAGGCTGTCTCTCTTTACAAGTAAGGACACTATCCAGCTGCCTTGCGGTACGTCGGTGGTTCTATCCGGTGCCAGTGCCTAAACTACTACTCGGAGGATCTATCCGGTGCCAGTGCCTAAACTACTACTCGGAGGATCTATCCGGTGCCAGTGCCTAAACTACTACTCGGAGGATCTATCTGGTGCCAGTGCCTAAACTACTACTCGGAGGTTCTATCCGGTGCCAGTGCCTAAACTACTACTCGGAGGATCTATCCGGTGCCAGTGCCTAAACTACTACTCGGAGGATCTATCCGGTGCCAGTGCCTAAACTACTACTCGGAGGATATATCCGGTGCCAGTGCCTAAACTACTACTCGGAGGTTCCCCAGAGGTGTTCATCCACCAATAATAGCTGGAGAGTCGCCATATGACATAAGCTGTCGATGAAACTGTAACCCACCACAACAATGGTCAGATTATTTTTCAGATAGCGTGTATTAATATCACCATACGTTATCTGAACGGAACTCCAAACATATCTGCAACTCTCTATCGGGATGTCTGTTTCATTTAAACCAATCATTGTGATTAAGTGTACAATAAAACTGCATTTACACGTGAGCATGCGCGACAAAACTGTCTAATTGGCGTCATAATCATGTTTTGTTGCAATATCTTGCGGTACAAGGTTTAATTATAGGACATAGAGTATGATATTTATGATGCTTAAGCGAACAAAGGAGGAACTATTTTAAATAAGTTGATCATTTTAGATGATCCACCAAGTTAACCTATTTTACGAGTACAAATGCAACGTATTATAAAAGACATAACATAAACCGGTGAACTTCCGGCTCGACTAAAACCTATTCAGGTTTTCACAGACCCTGCTATTTCTATGTAAAAGTCTCGATCATACAACTAGGGAATATGTATGCTCTCTGGTCCGTTTTCTTTACTTTAACATGTTACACTATATTAGTATTATTGCTTGGAATTGCCTTAACAAATAGTTTCTAAGCACAGTGGAATACATACAGCCATACATGAACATGCCTATTATGTATGAACGCAAAACTAAATTATGCATTTTATCATTAGAGATATGAAAGTTTGTTGCATTTGATCAAATAATGTCAATATGATTAATGTACACTATGGATACAGCCATTCAATAGTCTCTTTTTAGTAGCAATACACTCCTGATTAATCAAACATGTTAACACTATTCATTATTCTGCCGACTGTCTCCTGCAGGAGTCTGTGTAAATACCATGTAACGTGCATTGAACATACTTTCCCCTGTTAGAAATACATTAAGTGTGTGCCCGTTTGTTTGTTTATTTAAGTTTATTTAACGTTGCTATCGGTTGTCCATTTGAGCGACGGGCAGTTGACCTAATGTCAACTTTCCTGGGCTGGCTCCATAGGTTAACCAGTACTTGGTGCACCAACCTCCGTAATAATCTGCCGACTGTTCTCATATAAATGAGACACGGCATGGGCGCGGTTCGAACCCGTGGCAATCAGTGGCGGACTTGGCGGTATGGCCGTCGTATGTGAATTATTATTCATAGATCGGTTCATGAATGTTTTCGCAATCCTATAATAGGTGATTGGACGCCTATACTATATTTGATTGGATAAAGAGGTAGAGCTATTTAAAGTCATCTTCATGCCGAAAAGACTAAATTGCGGTGTATGCGAGATTCCCGTTTTTAGGCGAGACTTAATTACCATGCTAAGTGATATGAATGCACATTAATTGCATTGCTATTGTGATTTGGTACGGAGACACGGACCTCCGAAGCTAGCCGAACGAAACACACACAATCCTAGTCAAAATAAGATGCACATAGTCACCAATGCAACTCGGGTTCGATCCTCGGACCGGGAAGTATGTGAGATGGTACGGTGGTCGCCAGATCATCGGACAGGTGGATTTTCTCCGGGTACTCCGGTTTCCTCACACACGAATGACCACATTTACGCTTTCATCCCGCCAACAAGAGTGATTAATATATAATATATAAAGTTGTTAGAACTTGCTTCGCAATCGTTGTAAAATAAATAAAGTTTAAATAAGATTATATATTTTTCAACAAGGTTCAAGCACATTACATTATGCAGTGGTAGCAAGTTCGCTTCATGTGCGAAAGGCCCGGAGTTCGAGCCCACTGGAGCCGTTACGAGTGTGCCCTTAGGAAGCGGCATTTAAATTATATGTTGTCTCTTCTCTCTCCCTCGTGGCGATTGATTCCATCAAGTATGAGGTATCGAGAGCTATTAATATAAGTTGTAAGAACTTGTTTCGCAATCGAGCTAAAATAAATTTGTATACACTAAGTATATTACACTGGAAAACTTCGGTTCGGTCTGAGTGCTTGCGGCATGTATGGTTAATTCCTACGCGTTAGGCCTCCACACACATTAACCACGCCTAATGTAGTTCATACCCCGATGGAAACTATTAACCAGCGATTCATTACTTATATTTCCATTAATTATTCTTTTCAATTACACCAATAAAATATAACACACTTTGTATTTAAAAAATGTTTTTAGTCCAAATTTGCAATTTACCGTGTGCCGTAACAGGTAAATAGATCATCCCTGGAACAGCTTAAAACTGTAACAAACGCCTTTTCTCGCGACGAACGTTACCTAACACTGCGAATGCGCATGTCCGCAACGTCGAGTGCGCATGTCAGCTGCATATCATTAGTTGGAAACCCTCATACGAAAATGAATACAATCAGGGTACATACGTTCATCGAAGGAAATGCAATAGCAATGTAAATATTCGCCAATAAACAACGGAAAGAAATACACTACCTCTTAAATAAACCATGGATTAGCGCGTGATGTCAAGCGTGGCGTCATTTTACTAGCATTTATGTAGTTTTGTAACGTCATTTAACCTTTCTAAAAAAAATAACACCAACTAATTTTGAGCTTTCTAGATATATCCGTCATATTAGAATCGAAATAATATTTGTATTTGCGTTATTAATTGTCGAAAAAACACGGTTTGTCGTTCTGAGCACCGGAAATAATCTCTTAGATCTATGTTGTTAATTTCTACGCGTCAGACCTCCAAACAATGTTTTATTTTCCCATAAATAACGATTTTTATTTCTGAAATAAAAAAAAGACTCATGTTCGGTTTCAGCGCTATATCTATCTTGCTACGAATTTCTCTCCAAGAATATTCATGTTAGCCATTGTAATAAGATACCAGTAAACATGACGGAAGTCAACGAAATCAGCAAGAACTGTCGTCGTTATTGGCTGATCGCTGCTGTAGGCGATGAAGTGACACTCAAGTTCATTATTGCAAGACGTTTGACAAGCATTACTCGACACAATACACCTGACACACAATCTCCCTGTTGTGAGTTTGAAATATTCTAGTAACACATTTATTAAAGCGGAGAGTACGTGAATGGGTGAATGAGTGAGTGAGTGGGTGAGTTGGTGAATGAGTGAATGGGTGAATGAGTGAGTGGGTGAGTTGGTGAATGAGTGAGTGAGTGAGTGGGTGGGTGAGTGAGTGGGTGAGTTGGTGAATGAGTGAGCATGGGGTTGTCGTCTGCATCATTCATACAGTACCTAATAGAATGGTTGCCAAATGGGAATTTCATAATGATGTGGAAGTCGTGATAGCGCAGTGGATGTGCGTTCGCTTCAGGTGCGAAAGGTCCGGAGTTCCGAGCCTCGCTGGAGCCGTTACGATTGTGCCCTTAGGCAAGGCATTTAAATTCCACATTGCCTCTTCTCTCTCCTTCATGGCGATGGATTCCAACAGGAATGAGGTCTCGAGAGTGATTAATATAAGTTGAAAGAACTAGTTTCGCAATCGAGCTAAAATAAATTTGAATAAACTAAACATAATGATTTTTGCAGCTTGAATGTATACAGAATCATGAGTGAGCGCGCGGCACTATCGGGGAAAATAATATATTTAAAATGGCGTCCAAGATGGCGGCTGATCACATACATCGCTATATCTTCAGTGACATGTCACATATAATGGTGATGACAGTGTGTAAGGCTAAGAGGAATTAATTTGTAACATTTATTGAAGCGATACATGTGCTTAAAATGCAAAATTCAAAGATATTGACAAACAAGATGGCGGCCTAACACAGAGTATGGCTAATTCTGTCAATATCCATGGAATAATGACATTGGTGTCGAGCAATGGTACCAATAATAAATCATAGCAACCCAATTTGATAATTGCTATTGATGTTTGTCTGTTTGTTTGTTCGGGTTTTACGCCTGCATCAGCACCATTTTGGGCTATATTGCCGGCGGGCAGTTTACCTAACAGCACCTTTCCTGGGCTGGCTCCAGCGGTTAACCAGTATTTGGTGCACAAACCTCCGTAAGAAACTGCCAATTGTTTCATATAAAGAGACACGGCTTGAGCGGGACTCGAACCAGTGACCATCATTGATGATATGTTACAGTGGTGTATACAAGTCAACGACATTAACCACTCGACCATGGAGGCCGTCCTAATTGCTATTGACCGGGTACTCCGGTTTCCTCACACACGAATGACGACATTTACGATTTCATCCGCGCCAATGAGAGTGATTAATATAAGTTGTTAAAGCTTGTTTCGCAATCGTTGTAAAATAAATAAAGTTTAAAGAACCGTAACGATAAAGGATATAAGTACCCGTAGAAAACCCACCCGTCCGATCTGGCGACCACCGTACTATCTCAAATACTTCCCGGTACGAGGATCGAACCTAGGTTGCATTGGTGAGAAGCGAGCGCACGTTACGGTTCTTTGCTGTCATTAAATTTACTACTGTCGAATTGTAAATACTACATGTTAATGATGCTTGTACTTAGTAAACTATAGTTATAGGGAATGTTCAAAGGGAATCGCAGAATGTGACTACTTAGCGCGGGTAAAATGTATAATAAAACAAATTGGGAATATAAGCAAACGTATAATGGTGTGATCAACGTGTACGATCCAACCATTGATGCAATGAGAAACGCATACTGGTGTGATCGACGTGTACGATCCAACCATTGATGCAATGAGAAACGCATACTGGTGTGATCGACGTGTACGATCCAACCATTGATGCAACGAGAAACGCATACTGGTGTGATCGACGTGTACGATCCAACCATTGATGCAACGAGAAACGCATACTGGTGTGATCAACGTGTACGATCCAACCATTGATGCAATGAGAAACGTATCCATATTGTTGTTGCTAGTGCCCACGTTGTTGTTGTTGTTGTTGATTATGTTGTTTCTGCTGAATTGAGCGTCAATGTGTATTGACAGTTCATGTCAAACAAAGCGATGAACAGTATCATCAGTGTTCATGTCATATCTTGTTTACACTGAAGTAAAATATGAGACAGACCTTCAAAATTAGCGCACCTGTTGGGCTCAGCCAAATACTGCAAAATCAACTCTCTGGGCTATATATAGCATTACAATTGAATATTATATAGTTATATTGCATTAACGTCTATTTTTATTTATGCAAATTTGTGTGTGTTTTTACGTTTATTTATCGTCGCTACCGGTTGCCCATATGAGCGACGCCTCCTGAAGAGATTAGTTATTTTAGATTTTGGAGGATAGTGCAATGATACAGACAGAGACCCATTCCAGAGTCTCCTCTGGTTCTTTTACGTGCACGGTGTACAGCACCGACACGAGACCTCGGTTTAACGTCCCATCTGAAAGACTGTTAATTTTATTAGGGTCAGACGGGGGATCGAACCTGCGATCCCTGGATTACCAGATCCGTTTTCTACAATTGACTCTTTTGGAGGATAGTGATCACCTATGAGGATAGTGCAAATTTATTTGAGCTCGATTGCCAAACCAAGATCTTACAACTTATATTAATCACTCTCGACACCTCATTCCTGAATTCCGGAATCCATCGCAACGAGGGAGAGGGAAGAGGCAACGTGGAATTTAAATGCCTTGCCTAAGTGCACACTCGTAACGGCTCCAGCGGGGCTCGAACTCCGGACCTTTCGCACGTGAAGCGAACGCGCATCCACTGCGCTATCACGGTTTCCATTAACGTCTATGACACCTACTATGAAGCATCATTTTTGAAGTCAATAATTATGCAAATAAATCTCTTAGCATAAGCGGAAGAATATCTATCTAAAAACGTTTATTTTAGTAATATGTATGGCTGATAAATCTCTTGAATCTGATAAAAAAAAGATGACTTATTTATTTTTAATGAAAGTACAGCTCCTGTCCCAAACTCTCCTATAAACAGTAGATAATTACGTTAAGAACCATTGAAGGTTTAATTATAAAATACTGACAAAAATGCTTGTTTATCTTATCAAACGCCTTTTCTCACTATTGAGGAAGGACACGGCGGTAATAGTTCTTGGTAATTATGTGGTATTGATGAAACTTTAAACACTTGTTGATTAAAGCAAACAGATATAGATAAGATCCGAACAAGCACCAGCATATCTTCGTAAATCCGGTATTTTGGCAAATATTGCTATCATTTAATTAACTTTGAATCATGGTGAGTGGTTTACTAGGTTTCTAATAACAGCTCAACAATAACATTGGAGCATTATACCAGCTTAACAGTAGCATTGGCGCATTATATCAGCTTAACAGTAGCATTGGCGCCTTCCATCTGCTCAAAAGAGCGCATTGGCGAGGTCCATCGTATAGACATCCGCATTGGCGCATTCCATCTGCTCAACAGTTGCATTGAATTCCATCTGCTCAACAGTTGCATTGAATTCCATCTGCTCAACAGTTGCATTGGTGCATTCCATATGCTCAACAGTTGCATTGGTGAATTATATCTGCTCAACAGTTGCATTGGCGTATTCCATCTGCTCATTAGTTGCGTAGGCGCATTCCATCTGCTCAACAGTTGCAGTGGCGCATTCCATATGCTCAACAGTTGCATAGTTGCATTGGCGCATTCAATCTACTCAATAGTTGCATTGGCGCATCCCATCTGCTCAACAGATTCATTGGCGAAGTCCATCTGCTCAACAGTTGCATTGGCGCATTCCATATGCTCAACAGTTGCATTGGCGAATTATATCTGCTCAACAAATGCATTGGCGCATTCCATCTGCTCATTAGTTGCGTAGGCGCATTCCATCTGCTCAACAGTTGCAGTGGCGCATTCCATATGCTCAACAGTTGCATTGGCACATTCCGTATGCTCAACAGTTGCATTGGCGCATTCCATCTGCTCAACAGTTGCATTGGCGCATTCCGTATGCTCAACAGTTACATTGGTGCATTCCATCTGCTCAACAGTTGCATTGGCGCATTCCATCTATCTGCGGAACAGTTGCATTCCATCACCTCAACAGTAGCAGCGGCATTGGCCCGAGTTATGTCATATAAACATCCGCATCTGCGCATTCCATCTGCTCAACAGCTGCATTGGCGCATGCATGTCATCAGCTCAATACTACCATTGACACTCTCAACAATAGCATTGGCGTTTGAAAATAATACAGGTTTTTGATTCGACTAGAGACAGCGATAGAGTATTACATAGTTTATACAAATTTATTTGAGCTCGATTGCGAAACAAGTTCCTACAACTTACATGTACATGTATACTAATCAGCCTCGCGACCTCATTCCTGGTGAAATACATCGCCATGAGAGAGAATAGGCAATGTGGAATTAAAATGCCTTGCCTAAGGGCACAATCGTAACTGCTACAGCTGGGCATGAACTCCGGTCCCGTCGCACATGACGCGAACGCGCTAAAGCTGCGCTATCACGACTTCCAGAAACAGATGGACAAATCAACTTCCAGAAAAATTGTGTAGCATAGATCACCTTTTATTTACAATCACCAGTGTCGGAAGTCATACAACGTTTTTCAAATCTCAAACTCTAGCTCAAGTGATATGATTGGTTGAGTCTGACAGTTGTTCTTTGCTCAGCCAATCAGAAAGCTTAACACTGCGTTTGCGATTTGATAAATGGGTTACAACCTCCGACCATGTTAACGCAGGTCTCGTGCTTTACACCGTGAGTCTGGAATGGGTCTCTTGTCTGTATCATTGCACTATCCTCCAACTTTCTAGGCTGACTAATATCTTCAGGAGGCGTCGCTCATATGACAACCGGTAGCGACGATAAATATATAACTATGTGGAGTTATTATAAGCTGTAATTTATTGATAATAATGTCTGCACATGCTCCTCATTTCCGACACCGTTTACAAAACATACATGAACTACAGATCAGCATGTATGCATGCTACTCACGTAGCGGGCGGGAAAACTCCTCATTATAAGTTACTATGCCCGTCAACGTTACATGCATGCAGCCAGATCTGTAGTCCAGTGGTAACACACTGGACTAGTAATCCAGGGATCGCAGGTTCAATCCCCCGTCTGACCCTAATATAATTAACAGTCTTTCAGATGGGACGTTAAACCGAGGTCTCGTGTCGGTGCTTTACACGGTGCACGTAAAAGAACCAAAGGAAACTCTGGATTGGGTATCTGTCTGTATCATGCACTATCCTCCAAAATCTAAAATAACTAATCTCTTCAGGAGGCGTCGCTCATATGGGCAACCGGTAGCGACGATAAATAAACGTAAATACACACACACATGCATAGCTAAACACCCCGCCCTATGATACACATCAACATGATTGGATCCTGGAATTTCGTGATTTTATGAGAGTTCATTGCAGGACAATGAATCATGGGAGTGCTTGTTATTTACATTGGTTACAGACATCATGTGAAGCAAATTACACCTCAGCATGAATGCATGCCACATATAATTAAACGTACATTCCTGTTTTTATGCGATTCTATTGTGCAGGGAATTGACTCGAGAACAATACGTTAGTTTGGAGTATAAGTTTTAGATTATTAACACAAATTGTACTCATGTATTGATACTAGGGATGGCAACGATAGCGATTTTGGTATTCGAATATTCGGTCGGGAAGATATTCGAATATTCGAATATTTGATATAATTCTGTGAAAAACTCAAAATATCTCAAACACATAACTTTTCACAATTAATCTACTTTCTGTTTTATGCCTTACGTCATATCTTCTTCCTGTAAATTTGGCGACGACTCAATCAGTTATTGTTATCGTCCACTGTACACGCTACCATTCCCGATGAGACTTAAGTTAGTACACCAAATTAATACATATGCTACTATATAATAATAAATGACGAATTCTATATAAGAACATGCTAGACTTTATTCAAATTAATACATATGCTACTATATAATAATAAATGAAGAATTCTATATAAGAGCATGTTAAACTTTATTCAAATTCAATTACTTGGAAACATTTCAATGTGTACTAAATTTCACACAGAAACAGTATTCGAATATTCGGATGTTCGCTGCCATCCCAAATTGATACAAATACATCGACACAGAGACAACAAAGAACACATACATTGGAAATTGATAACGGCATTTCATGTTTGTTCTATAAGTCATATTCCTGTTCAACAATTCTCACACTTTCCAAAAGTGTTGTTATCATACAATACATAGTTGCCATGACCAGTGAAAACACTATGAAATAGTCAAAACACGGATAAGATCTTATCTTGGCCGCCATTTTGTTTGACAAGTTTTGTTAGTCGCAATTTCAGGTTTTCCCTAGTAATTAATTTTTGTTTGTTAAAGCAGCATTACATCGTAATAAAGGATGTTTTGGGTAATATATAAATACTAATGTGTGTGTGTTTACAAAAATCGAAATAGTAGCGCAGAAACGATACAATTCCAATAAATATAAACCGTCGTATACGCGAATTTGTTTATCAACACACGAAATATAAACACGCACAGCGCGCATGCGTGAAACAACAGATGATGTAGAAAACAACGTATATAGTTTGAACATGAATGACTATCTATCTATCTTCCTCTAATGTCGATGTAGACATGTCACTAAAATACTTAGATAACAGAGGTATGAATCAACATCTCAAGTAATTTAATTAAAAAAGACAACGTGGGACAAATGGGGATGATGCATTCCGAATGTAAACAAGTGCGGACGATGCGTTCTGGTTGTAAACAAATGCGTGACCGATCGACTCGGAAAGTCCTACTTTCGGTTTCGAGTTTGTTTTATCGCAAAAAACATTGTTTACCAGTTGAACATAAGTATACAAAGTATAATGTTATAATGTGTAGCAGCATTGCTACCCATACGTAAAATTTGAAATTTTCAAATATCTTTTATTTCATACGATGTAATGCTGATTTAATATAAAATTTGGTATAATTTTTTTAATGATATTGAAATTCACTTTTTTAAATATAATTTTTTTTGAAATATGATGCATGGATTATAATTTATAAGAACTTAACTTTTTTGAAAGTCTATTATCACAGTTGTAATGTTAATATACATATACATTATTATTTATTCGTTAGTGATACGAAGTTTGTGAAATGATACAAAAATATGTCCATTGGGAGCTTTCCAAGAACGTATGAAACCATGGTGATGGGATGAAAAATAGTATGAAGAAAACAAGATTACGCGTCTGTACAAATATATATAATATCTGGTCAACTTTGCCAAACAAAATGGCAGAGAACTAGGGAGAAGAACTATATAAGTTTTCTTTCGTTCTAATCCCTTTCAGTCTACTGCTGTTAAATTATATGTAAAATGTTCATTTCTTGATTACATGTACAAATACTGAAATAAATAATGTTTAAACTAAACAAAATGGCAGCCACGGTAGAATTGATGACGTCATATGAGTACTATGCATTGTATTCGGTACAAAACCAGTATTACCGAGGCTTTACAGTAACGAAAGCCATCTTTTTTAACAGTTCTAATATAATGTACTTGGAACATTTTTGAAAAATATTTCATCTTGCTTTGACTAGGGTAGTCTCTTTTGTATATCGTTCGATTCTCTTCGTAGCATCATTTCTGCGTAACAAATCATAATAATTTATAGTTTATACAAATTTATTTTAGCTCGTTTGCGAAACAAGGTCTTACAACTTATATTAATTACTCTCGAGACCTCATTCCTGATGGAATCCATCGCCACGAGGGAGAGAGACGAGGCAACGTGGAATTTAAATGCCTTGCCTAAGGGCACAATCGTGACAGCTCCAGTGGGGCTCGAAACTCCGGACCTTTCGCACCTGAAGCGAACGCGCTACCACTACGCTATCACGACTTCCACTGCGAATCACAATAGCAATGACATTAATGGCATAATAAAACGGGACCTCGCATAAGTTATACTGAAATATCGTGTTTTATACAGGAATGGGACTTTAATTCAAGTTTCAAGCTTCAAGTTTATTGGCATTATCAGCAATACTTTGCCTTTGGCCATTTACATAAGTATAAACTATGGCAAAGACATACACAACTACATAAATACATACATACACGTGTTAAGAAACAGTGATATTATCTAGGGTATTTTTTTCTTAGAAACATAGATTCCTTTATATACTTAAGCCTCAGTCACAACTGCCGTACGTTTTTGGGGGGACGCACGTTCTCTGCGGTTTGTTCGGGTTTTCATGGCCGTGGCAGGTTCGCAGAGGCCGTGGAAGTCTCGTGGCATTTGCAAGGGCCCCGTACCGCCCCGTACTGTTGGAGCAAGAATGTCTTGCCACCCACGTGCGGCACGCACGGGGTCAGTGGAAAAATCTTTCAAGCGTGCGCCGTGCGTTGTATGTGCGACTTGTACGTGCTCCTTGCAAATGACGCAAGGCAAACGTGAGTCAAACGCACGTTTGTCGCACGTTTTCATGAAACGGACGGGCCCCTTTCAACACACGCATGACGGACGCAAGATGAACGTACTTATTGCGTACTTTCTCCATGCGGCGATAGTACGGCCCGCGGTCCATTTCCACCTCTCTACATAAAGTGTCCCTCGTCGACCAAGTCATCCAGATCGTCCAGATCATACACAGCGTACACATACAGTTCACATCACACACCATGGCACTGCCACGTAGAATGAGACGTTGTCTTCTACACCTCGCTGGAGGAGGAAGAACAACAGCGGGGTGATCGGGATGCCATATTGGCTATCCTAGGTCACAACCGGGTAGCGGAAGAGAGAGGGAGAAGAAGGAGGCGCTGATGGGTCAGGCCCTGGTTGCAAAGGCGGCAACTCTTCGGCCAGTACGAGACCCTGTTCCAGGAGCTGGATCGCGAATCGCAGGGAGACTACATGGCGTATCTCCGCATGGACCGCAACCTCTTGGCTGAAGTACTTCAACGTGTTGCTCCGCGCATAACGAAGGGTCCAAAGTGAGTGTCAAATTAAAAATACAATATTAAATCAGCTAATCCTTTTATTTTCGACATATTACATGTATTTTCAAGAAATCTTTTTAATTGTCAAACACTCAAGTAGCTCAATCAATTATAAACAAGATTAGGAAACAAAGGAGGTAATTATCCACTGATACTAGCAACACATACCTTGTGTTCTGTTTGCAACAGTTTGTACTCCTGACAATATACAAAAGATTAAAATCAAAACCAATTATTTTTTCACACTTCCTTGTTCATCTCACTTTAACTTTAATTATCACAGGTTTAATGCAATTGGTCTGAATTTACTTTAATTTTAGGAGTTAAAAACACATACACACAATGTAATTGTAGATTAAATGTCTGGATGCTGGATTCTTGTCATTCAGGCCTCAAGTACTATCACTTCAGTATCTGCTTCACATACCTTCTTAGCAACCTCCGACTCGCGGGGCTTGGACAGGAAGGTAATGAGGGCATCATCCAGCTTGGAAAGCTTGGACCTCTTGGGTCTGGAACTGGTGGTGGGGGTCTCAGCCACTGCCCCCCGGGCCGACACACTGCTGCCAATCTCTGCCTCTTCTATGTCTGCTCCCACCGCTTCCTCATCCTCTCCAGCAGGCAGCTGTAAAACAGAGAAAACATTACATTTTCAATGCAATGTAATGTTCACAAACAAGAAGTAGACTGAACATTTATTTTTATGGAAATGTTCATATGAAGTGCTAATCAGTGCCAACAAGAGGGAAATGGTATAAACTGTATTATTACGTACCACTGCAGTGTCCTCGCTGTAGGAGCGTGCCACGATGTGGTCTTTGAGGAAACTGAAGTTTGCGAGCTGCTACTTCTTTCTGGTTGTAACACGCTCAGCTGCCTGGCCAGACTTCTTCTTATAGAGTTTTCCAACGGCGGTTCGTTGGTTTTTGAACCACCCCATTATCTTTTTAGCTGAAAGCAGACAAAAAGTACAATATTATGTCAGTATGACATAAAGTGACATTGTAAGTCACGATTTCACATCACATTTCCTCACATATGTATATAGCATGTTCTTAAATGTAAAACACCATATGAAAGTGTAGGTGGTCCACCATATTTTAGCGCATGATAAACGGGCCACTCACTATTGGCACTTGAATTGCCACTACTAGTACATATAAAACTGGAGTCCCTGAATTTAGGAAATTAATAAAGTATTTGTACTCACGGTCTGTGTTTGCCTCATTCGCCAGGTCTCGGAGGAGTCTGCTCTTGTGAACACTGTTTGCGAATAACTCCGATTCCTTATTATAAAAGCAGTCATTTGCTTCAAAAAATTCTACAAATCTCTGTTCCAGATCAGCCGGGAAGTTGTAGCTGGAGGTGGTGGGCCGCTTTCCGTTAAGGCTGGCAACGGTGCTCGGGCTACCAGCGTCGCTATCTCATGCTTCCTCCTCTGCTGGAGGTGACACTGCCTCTTCCCTCTCGCGAGATGATGTTGCCTGAGTGTCCTGCACGTCAGTGTCAGAATATTCAGGTGAAGCTGCACGCCGTGTCTCCTTTCTGTGGGTCTTCTTCCCACGTCCTGCCCCCTTGGAACTGGCTTTCATCCTTGGGCCAGGCATTGGGAATTAAATCCAGGAAATAGTGAAAATTCTCCAAAGTGCTGCAGTGATGCCTTCGTCGAAACTGTGAGCGACTGATTGAAAGTGAGTTTTCCGGGGCCTTCATATACCTGCCGCGGTTTGTACGCACGTGGAACGCATGGGCTTTGCAAGTTGCGCGTGAAGTGCGTGCAGCGTGGGTGCCACGTTTCCCCCTGCGATTGGACATCCGTGCGTACCGCATGTGTCACGCAAGAGGCATGCACGGGGTGAGTGAGTCATACGTGCGTGCTTCGTGCGTCCTGCCTACGTAGTTCGCGCGCTTTTTTCCCAACCGGGAAGGTTTGAGCCGTGCCACCAACCCACGCCTGTCGTGCTCTCCCCTTGCGGAGGTAGTACGTATTTCCTGCGTGCTGTTCACGGGCTGTCGATCGCGGACTAGACGCAGAAAAGTTTTGGTCAGACCAAAACTTGTCTGCGGACTTTGCGAGCTGCCTGCGAATTTGCCGATTTTTTCCACCGTACACTGCCCGTACCAGCCCGTACGGGCAGTTGTGACTAAGGCTATAGATATGTTTAACAAATGATTTTTGTTTAATCATATTTTATTGCATTGATCAAGATATAATATACAAAACATAGGTATAACAATATAGCCTGATAATACAAATGGTTTGGGCCACAAGTGTTAACAACATTAGAAAACGGCCCGCACCAGAACGTCACATTGATGTATAATTAAACAAAGTGACGGATTATGACAAGAAAAGGAAAAACAACAACAACAAAAACCCATACAAAATGCTATAAATATTAAACTAAAGCAATGTTAGATAAATACACGCAGCCCACGATTCCACCCGCCGTTCCACCCCATCACGCCATGACCCGAACCCGAGACCCAAATAGCACCATCATAGTGATGTAGTATTAGTAATGGGTGACAATGCTACACAAACCGACCAGTATTTTTTATGTATGTTTGTACTTCTCCAAATAAAGTGGTATTCTCCCGATCAGATAAGGTCTCAATGCCATGAAGTAATTTATGTGAACTAAGTGGATGGAATGTGCGTGTATTGATAAATAGTGAATGTCGTTCGTTCCTATAAAGGTTACATCTGAAGAAGAAATGTTCTGCGTCCTCAATGTCATGAGTACATGAACAATCGGGAGAATCACGCAAATGGTTGAAGAAGAGGTCGTTGTTCAAATTACTGCAGCGGTTTCTAATACGAGTTTGCATAACAGTACAGTGTCTATCCCCAGTTAAATAATAAGAAGGAACTGCTGGAGATTTGAACTTATTTTTCAGTTTATCCTTAAATGATTGGAGGGTATTTGCATTTCTTGTTGATATATCGAGATCATTCCATAGTTTTATTGAATTTGGTATAACCGATCTGGAGTATGTTTCAGTGCGCCTCGGCAAAGTAACATAGTTAGAGTAGGATCGCAGTGGATAGTCATTGGAATCTCCTATAGTAGGCGGGAAAATAGCATGTAGATAGCTTGGAAGAGTTCCGTTTTTTCCTTTATACATGAGTATTAGTTTCTGAATAGATCTACGATCTGCAAGTGAAACCCAGCATATTTCTTTGAGTAGATATTGTATTGAGACAGAACGAGTCAAACCTGTGACAAGGCGAGCAGCTTCGTATTGGAGTTTCTCTAAAGTATCCTTTTCATATTGAGTGCAACTGTCCCATACTATTGATGCATATTCAAGTAATGGTCTAAGGTAAGATATGTAGATGGTGTTTAACGTTGTACGTTTAAGTTTAAATTTTAGCATTCTCATCGAGCCAAGTACTCTTGAAGCTGAGGTAGTAATATTGTTTATATGCGTATGCCATGATCCATCGTGCGTTAATGTGACACCTAAATGTTTATGATCATCAACAAAGTTTAGCGCAACGTTATCAAAAAATAGGGATGGAAGTGCTATATTTCGGAATGAGAAGAACATGACTTCAGTTTTGGCTGGATTAAATTTAACTAACCATTGTGTTGCCCACTTAGATAGTAAATCTAAATCAGAATTTAAAACCGTTTCCATGACATCATAATCCGAAGCAGATACTGCAAGAGTACTATCATCAGCAAATAGTCGTGTGGTACTTATGAGAGAATCGGCTATGTCATTAACATAAACAAGAAATAAAAGAGGGCCTATAACTGAACCTTGGGGTACGCCTGCGGTGATCAGTTTCGTATTTGAAAACGATTGGCCAACAAATACTCGTTGCGAACGATTGTGGAGATAGTCTGCGATCCAGTTAAGTACATTACCTGACACTCCAAGTTGTCTTAATTTGAATAAAAGACCTTTATGCCAAACTCTGTCAAAAGCTTTAGAGATGTCACAGAATACCATACATGTTGTCTTTTTTTCATCAACAGCTTTACATATTTGATTATATATATCGATAAGTTGATACACAGTGGAATGACCAGGAAGGAAACCTGATTGATTCTTATAAATAAGATCATTGGAATTTAGGTGATTATATATATATTTAAACACGATTCGTTCCATTACTTTTCCGACACAGCTTATTAACGATATTGGTCTGTAGTTAGAAGGTAGAGATTTATCTCCTTTTTTGAAGAGTGGCATAACGTTTGCTAATTTCCATTGAGTCGGATAACAATTTAAGATAATTGATCTGTTGAATAAAATACACAGCGGTTTAGATATAGTTTTAGAGCAACCATTTAGCATTTTATGACTGATGTCGTCGGGACCACTTGCTTTATTTACTGATAAATTATTTAAGACGTCAATAACATCTTGCTCAGTGATAGTAATATGGGAAATATCTGAATTTCTTTCTTGATTAAATTCTGGAAGATTTACGTTAGAGTCATCTACCGTTGATATGGAAACAAAATAATCATTTAGGAGCTTAGCTTTATCTACGTCAGAAACCGCAATATCATGGTGTTCACTATTGAGAGGTGGGATTTGTTCATTGCTACATGAATTTTCTTTGACAAGCATTTTAATTAATTTCCAATATTGTCTAGGGTTTGAATAACTTAGGTCGTTCATGGAGAGTTCGAGAGTATTATAGAAATGTTCTCGCAGATGTTTTTTCATATTATTTACTCGATTCCTTAATGATTTGTATTTTTGCCAGTCAGAAATGTTTCCGGATTGAGTTGCAGTTTGCTTTGAACGATCGCGTTGACGAGATGTCTTACGGATAAGTGAATTATACCAGGGTTTATCGTTAGGTCGGATTTGTACTAATTTAGTTGGAATACATACTTTTGCTAGTTCTAAAAATGTATGTTCAAAGAGTGTGGTGGCTGCATCAATGGATTCACTGCTCAGAGGTGACCAGTCTGATGAATTTATTAAGTTATTTAGTTTCGTAAAATCGGCTTGTTTGTAATTCCAAAGGCGACGAGTATAGCTCATGTTAGACTGGAAACTACTTTTAACATAGACATATGTACCAAAATGGTCGCTAATATGAGGAGGTGTTCGATGAATACCAGAATTTAATGAAGTGACAGAATTGGTGAGAGCTATTACGTCAATTAGGGTATTTGTGTTATGAGTTATACGTGTGGGTTCCTTAATTAAATTTGTCATGTTATTAAGTATTAGTATATCACGTAATTTATTATTTGTTGCATTTAACTGGTCTTCGTTAATGTCACCAACTAAAATGATGTTACTTGATATTTCGGAGGCCTGTTCAATGAGTATATCAAATCTTTGCCAAAATATTGTTGGCGAATTTGGTGGTCTATATATAGTTGCTATGACGAAGGTTTTATTATGATCTTTTATTTGAATGCATAGCGATTCTGGCATATTAATTTCTAGATCATGTAATCTCATCGGCTGTAAACCGGATCTACAATAAGTGATGATACCTCCTGAATGCGAAGATACGTCTTTGCGAAACATATTATCGAGACCATCGAGTTTTAGGTATTGATCAGAAATGTCATGTGATAAATGTGTTTCGGTAAAAGTTATAATATCGAAATCAAGGAATGTATCTTTAATGTAATCTAATTTGTTTCGGATACTCCTAATATTCTGATGCATTAAGGAAATGATTAAACACTATTAGCACCCCCAATGGAGAAATCTCACCATATGTGTTCGATAGTGACACTGTCTTGTATAGCTATGAGAACACACACTATGGGAGCAAGATCACGAACAATTCAGACAAATTACAATTGCAGTGTTACTGCAAGATGTTGCATTTGCAATCTATGCTGCTTAATACGTTTCTTGGGTAACTATCGATATGCACTCTTTTCACGATTGCCGGGAATATCCATTTGCCGATAATTCAAAGCATAAAGTCGACCGTAAATTATATAGTTTCCGTATGATTGCTAATGGGAATTGTGTCCAGTACAGTAGCACAAACAGTTGTTGGTTGAAATAACATTATTGTTTTCTGATTGAATGCCGTGTAATTGACGATGTATGTGCCTGGCTTGATTGTCGGAGTGTTGTCGGAGGTTTTATATTTCAGTCAGTAGCTATTACCAACACGCTGTTGATGATACTGAAATAATCTCTTTAGCGTGTGGGAACGGCAGTTTACTAATGTTGTTAGAACTTGTTGCCCAACCCAGTTTGCTTTTTCTTTGCTTTGTTATGATTATGTATGTAATGTAAATGTCAAATAGCAAATAAAATATTACTAAACTGATAATCTATTTAGCGGATATAAAAGATATGATTGACGGGATCCATCCTGTTTTATTGTAACATGTTTCGGCTGTTCGATTAACGCTGTGTGTTTTTACGTTTATTTATCGTCGCTACCGGTTGCCCATATGAGCGACGCCTCCTGAAGAGATTAGTTATTTTAGATTTTTGGAGGATAGTGCAATGATATAGAGAGAGACCCATTCCAGAGTCTTCTCTGGTTGTTTTACGTGCAAGGTGTAAAGCACCGACACGAGACCTCGGTTTAATGTCCCATCTGAAAGACTGTTAATTTTATTAGGGTCAGACGGGGGAACGAACCTGCGATCCCTGGATTACCAATCCGCCTGATTAACGCTGTGGTAGCATGCTGATTTATCACCAATGCAAGCGGGTTGCAACCGGGTTACACACTCAACACAATTCCTAGTCGGTCACGTGGTGCTTTATGATATTCAATGCCAACTAATAATCATACAATATAAATATTTTCATATTGTTATTTAACGCATTTAATTCCAGATGATTATACAGCAGTTCATTGCATAGCGATCTGTAATAAAATGTATCAAATAAGATTATATGAATATATTGATATTATATGGTTATTAGTTTGCTCCAAATACTGTATATATATGCTTCCATCCTCACAGACCGAGCTGTAGTCCAGTGGTAACACGCTGGACTAACAGTCTTTCAGATGGGACTAAACCGAGGTCTCGTGTCGGTGCTGTACACCGTGCACGTAAAACAACCAGAGGAGACTCTGGAATGGGTCTCTATCTGTATCATTGCACTATTCTCCAAAAATCTAATATAACCAATCTCTTCAGGAGGCGTCGCTCATATGGGCAACCGGTAGCGACGATAAATAAACGTAAAACACACACGCATCCATCCGCGCCCACCAGAATGATCAATATGTTGCGAATGCTTGTTCCGCAATCATTGTAATATATATGTAACAGAGTTTCTATTATAAGTTGTAAAAGTTATATGGTTGCCGTTTACATAGATGCCGTTTACATAGATGCCGTTTACATAGATGATGCCGTTTACATATATGCCGTTTACAATGGTAATGTTGAAAGTGTTACTGAACACGGAATAAGCTTTCTGGAGCTGACCTTTCTGCAATATGAAAGAAAGATGTAAATCTTGACCATTATTGCTGCGTGAAATAAGACATTTAATTAAGGGACGCCATACATGGCCTATAGCGGGATACATAATACGTGTGCCAGTAATAAAAGACATTTGGGAACCCTATTATGCATACAGTAGCGTAGTTAATATAATGTGCGATCAAGTCTGTGTACAATTCGCACACACGGTCGGGCCAATATCTCCATAGAGTGCGCCAATATCCACTAATGGCCCACCTCCTCGGTTTAATAACCTCAAAATGTTGCAAGGTACACTGCATATTTCGGTAGGTGGGATCTACCAGGGTGTCCGTCCGTGCGTTACTTAAATACTGTTCCGGGTGGCACCCAGGCGGGGTTTTCCTCCACCATGTATAGCTGGATAGTCGCCATATCTCCTGCATATCGATAGTGCAGAATTTGCTCTTTACAAATGTATGATAATATGATATATCTATATTTGTTAATAAGCCATTTCTTGCCCATGAACAAAGCATCAATACAAAACATCACAAAGTGAAACATTGTATGGTAATAATTATGGTGACGGACACTAATCTCAACAAAGCATCAATACAAAACATTACAAAGTGAAACATTGTATGGTAATATGGTGACGGACACTAATCTCAACGAACATGTATATATGGTAATATGGTGACGGACACTAATCTCAACAAAGCATCAATACAAAACATTACAAAGTGAAACATGTATGATAATATGGTGACGGACACTAATCTCAACAAAGCATCAATACAAAACATTACAAAGTGAAACATGTATGGTAATATGGTGACGGACACTAATCTCAACAAAGCATCAATACAAAACATTACAAAGTGAAACATGTATGGTAATATGGTGACGGACACTAATCTCAACAAAGCATCAATACAAAACATTACAAAGTGAAACATGTATGGTAATATGGTGACGGACACTAATCTCAACAAAGCATCAATACAAAACATTACAAAGTGAAACATGTATGGTAATATGGTGACGGACACTAATCTCAACAAAGCATCAATACAAAACATTACAAAGTGAAACATGTATGGTAATATGGTGACGGACACTAATCTCAACAAAGCATCAATACAAAACATTACAAAGTGAAACATGTATGGTAATATGGTGACGGACACTAATCTCAACAAAGCATCAATACAAAACATTACAAAGTGAAACATGTATGGTAATATGGTGACGGACACTAATCTCAACAAAGCATCAATACAAAACATTACAAAGTGAAACATGTATGATAATATGGTGACGGACACTAATCTCAACAAAGCATCAATACAAAACATTACAAAGTGAAACATTGTATGGTAATATAGTGAAGGACACTATAATCTCAACGACCAATTATGGCTGTCCGATTAGCGCAGTGGTTAGCGCGCTCGCTTCTCACCAATGCAACCCTGGTTCGATCCTCGGACCGGGAAGTATATGAGATGGTACGATGGTCGCCAGATCGGACAGGTGGGTTTTCTACGGGTACTCCGGTTTCCTCCCACACGAATGACCACATGTACGCTTTCATCCGTGCCAACGAGAGTGATTAATATAAGTTGTTAACACTTGCTTAGCAATCGTCGTAAAATAAATAAAGTTTAAACTAAACGAACAACTATGGGAGAGACATACATTCTTAATAATGTCCTACTTCAAACAACACATTAAATATTGCCCTACTTTAATGAAACACATTAAATAATGCCCTACTTTAATGAAACACATTAAATAATGCCCACTTAAACAACACATTAAATAATGCCCTACTTTAATGAAACACATTAAATAATGCCCACTTAAACAACACATTAAATAATGCTCTACTTTAAACAACACATTAAATAATGCCCTACTTTAAACAACACATTAAATAATGCCCTACTTTAATGAAACACATTAAATAATGCCCTACTTTAATGAAACACATTAAATAATGCCCTACTTTAATGAAACACATTAAATAATGCCCTACTTTAATGAAACACATTAAATAATGCCCTACTTTAAACAACACATTAAATAATGCCCTACTTTAAACAACACATTAAATAATGCCCTATTTTAAACAACACATTAAATAATGCCCTACATTAAACAACACATTAAATAATGCCCTACTTTAAACAACACATTAAATAATGCCCTACGTTAATGAAACACATTAAATAATGCCCTACTTTAACCAACACATTAAATAATGCCCTACTTTAATGAAACACATTAAATAATGCCCTACTTTAAACAACACATTAAATAATGCCCTACTTTAATGAAACACATTAAATAATGCCCTACTTTAATGAAACACATTAAATAATGCCCTACTTTAATGAAACACGTTAAATAATGCCTACTTTAATGAAACACATTAAATAATGCCCTATTAAACAACACATTAAATAATGCCCTACTTTAAACAACACATTAAATAATGCCCTATTTTAAACAACACATTAAATAATGCCCTACATTAAACAACGCCCTACATTAAACAACACATTAAATAATGCCCTACTTTAAACAACACATTAAATAATGCCCTACGTTAATGAAACACATTAAATAATGCCCTACTTTAACCAACACATTAAATAATGCCCTACTTTAATGAAACACATTAAATAATGCCCTACTTTAAACAACACATTAAATAATGCCCTACTTTAATGAAACACATTAAATAATGCCCTACTTTAAACAACACATTTAATAATCACCTACTTTTATGAAACACATTAAATAATGCCCTACTTTAAACAACACATTAAATAATGCCCTACTTTAAACAACACATTAAATAATGCCCTACTTTAATAATGAAACACATTAAATAATGCCCTACTTTAAACAACACATTACATAATGCCCTACTTTAAACAACACATTAAATAATGCCCTACTTTAATGAAACACATTAAATAATGCCCTACTTTAAACAACACATTAAATAATGCCCTACTTTAATGAAACACATTAAATAATGCCCTACTTTAAACAACACATTTAATAATCACCTACTTTTATGAAACACATTAAATAATGCCCTACTTTAAACAACACATTAAATAATGCCCTACTTTAAACAACACATTAAATAATGCCCTACTTTAATAATGAAACACATTAAATAATGCCCTACTTTAAACAACACATTACATAATGCCCTACTTTAAACAACACATTAAATAATGCCCTACTTTAATGAAACACATTAAATAATGCCCTACTTTAAACAACACATTAAATAATGCCCTACTTTAATGAAACACATTAAATAATGCCCTACTTTAATGAAACACATTAAATAATGCCCTACTTTAAACAACACATTAAATAATGCCCTACTTTAAACAACACATTAAATAATGCCCTACTTTAAACAACACATTAAATAATGCCCTACTTTAAACAACACATTAAATAATGCCCTACTTTAAACAACACATTGAAGCTACGAGTAAGACTAACGCACTCACGAATACACAATCAATATGAAGCTACGAGTAAGACACACGTACTCACGAATACATTCAATATGAAGTTACGAGTAAGACACACGCAGTCACGAATACACATTCAATATGACGCTACGCGTAAGACACACGCACTCACGAATACACATCCAATATGAAGTTACGAGTAAGATACACGCACTCACGAATACGCATCCAATATGAAGCTACGAGTAAGACTAACGCACTCACGAATACACATCCAATATGAAGCTAAGTGTAAGATACACGCACTCACGAATACACATCCAATATGACGCTACGCGTAAGATACACGCACTCACGAATACATTCAATATGAAGCTACGAGTAAGACTAACGCACTCACGAATACACATCCAATATGAAGTTACGAGTAAGATACACGCACTCACGAATACGCATCCAATATGAAGCTACGAGTAAGACTAACGCACTCACGAATACACATCCAATATGAAGCTAAGTGTAAGATACACGCACTCACGAATACACATCCAATATGAAGCTACGAGTAAGATACACGCACTCACGAATACATTCAATATGAAGCTACGAGTAAGACTAACGCACTCACGAATACACATCCAATATGAAGTTACGAGTAAGATACACGCACTCACGAATACATTCAATATGAAGCTACGAGTAAGACTAACGCACTCACGAATACACATCCAATATGAAGCTACGAGTAAGATACACGCACTCACGAATACACAATCAATATGAAGCTACGAGTAAGACAAACGCACTCACGAATACACATTCAATATGAAGCTACGAGTAAGATACACGCACTCACGAATACATTCAATATGAAGCTACGAGTAAGACAAACGCACTCACGAATACATCCAATATGAAGCTACGAGTAAGATACACGCACTCACGAATACATCCAATATGAAGCTACGAGTAAGACAAACGCACTCACGAATACATTCAATATGAAGCTACGAGTAAGATACACGCACTCACGAATACATCCAATATGAAGCTACGAGTAAGACAAACGCACTCACGAATACACATCCAATATGAAGCTAAGTGTAAGATACACGCACTCACGAATACACATCCAATATGAAGCTACGAGTAAGACTATTGCACTGACGAATACACAATCAATATGAAGCTACGAGTAAGACTAACGCACTCACGAATACATCCAATATGAAGCTACGAGTAAGACAAACGCACTCACGAATACATTCAATATGAAGCTACGAGTAAGACTATTGCACTGACGAATACACAATCAATATGAAGCTACGAGTAAGACAAACGCACTCACGAATACACATTCAATATGAAGCTACGAGTAAGACTATTGCACTGACGAATACACATTCAATATGAACAGTATCTTCATAGTATATAGATTGTCTCGGATGATTTATGAACTGTATCTGTCATACGCCATATCCACTATCGCTCATCATTTTGTTATGACAAACAGAAACTGTTTTTCAAGATTTCACTCATATTTACAGTCCCTGCTCTTCGTCTGATTAAATTTCGAAGTTAACCTAAGAATGGTTTAGTTGAGATATATGATAATCTAGGCTAAATATATATGGTTCTTGTCCTCAATCAAATCTGGAGCCGTTACTATTGTGCCCTTAGCCAAAGCATTTACATTCCACATGCCTCTTCTCTCTCCCTCATCAGGAATGAGATCGCTGTCACCCACGGCATCGGCTATCTCTGTACCCACTAACACGGCATCGGCGATCTCTGTCCACACTAACACGGTATCGGCTATCGCTGTCCCCACTAACACGGCATCGGCTATCTATGTCCCCACTAACACGGTATCGGCTATCTCTGTCCCCACTAACACAGCATCGGCGATCTCTGTCCCCACTAACACAGTATCGGCTATCTCTGTCCCCACTAACACGGTATCGGCTATCTCTGTCCCCACTAACACAGCATCGGCGAGCTCTGTCCCCACTAACACGGTATCGGCTATCTCTGTCCCCACTAACACGGTATCGGCTATCACTGTTCTCACTGACACGACAACGGCTATCACTGTTCCCACTAACACGGCATCGAATGTCACTGTTCTCACCGACACGGTAACACGGTACATACCCACATGTGCATGTAAAACATATTTATAGATATGTTCCGTACATATGGTAACTTGATAGTAGATAAAATGATATGACCGTAAAAATAGATACTTTCACAGCGTATTATTCTTTATCAATGCTGATATAGATTGCAGTTGAACAGGCAGTACGGGTGCACTAGTGCATAGTTGCATACGCCATGCGTAAGGTATAGGCAATATTGAGCTGAAAGTAGGTTCACAGACTTTTCATTAACATATTAGTCGAGTTCTAACAATTAGGTCATTGGTTATTCTGAAAATTCAAATATCCGGTGATCAGTTTCCGGTGCAAATTGTTATTAATAATTCTAACAAGACCCAGCTAATAACATACATACTTGTAGAGTAAAATCTACCTCGGGTTATTCTGCGATATACCTACCTTGAACTATGCTGCGCGCGCACCGTGTTTTGGCTATTCCATTTATACAATGCGTGTACAGTTTTATGAATGAAAGTCACGTGATATTTGTAAATACAACCGTGGGAATTCGCGGAAGTGAGCTATTTTTAGAATCAGATAATCTCTTGTCCGTCTTGTTTTTCTGTTAAGTAACGTTTCAGTTACTATTTTGTACAGTTTTATTTGACACAATAAATAAAATTATTGATCAGTTACAACTTTTGTTCATTTATGCACTAGATTGATATTTTCCATAAAAAATAACGTCATCACCCCTTACGCGGGAGGAAATTTCGACAGCCAAATGCACGGCGTTTGAAGAAAATACTCATTTCTCGTCTAAAATTATTAGAAGTAAGTCGTGTTAGAATCGAAATAATTTCGGCCTTCGTGATATATTTCTACGCATAAGAACTTCAAACTCGGGTTATTCTGCGATATACCACGGTTGATACTTATTATTTCTTAATTAACACATATGATGTACGTTATTGTTTTGACGTTTGTAGCCATCATTTGAAGTGTTTTATCATGGATGGTTGTTCAACTTTATATCAAATAATTGGCGCCATTGTTTTCATCCATGTGTGTGTTTTACGTTTATTTATCGTCGCTACCGGTTGCCCATATGAGCGACGCCTCCTGCAGAGATTAGTCATTTTAGATTGTTGGAGGATAGTGCAATGATACAGACAGAGACCCATTCCAGAGTCTCCTCTGGTTCTTGTACGTGCACGGTGTACAGCACCGACACGAGACCTCGGTTTAAGGTCCCATCTGAAAGACTTGTTAATTTTATTATGTACTATGTACAAGTGTGATAGTAAAATGATGTTCTGTTCTGTTGCTAAAATAACAATTCTGTCCTGTTCCTGTAATTTAAGGTTTACTTCCGTATCATATTTACTACCATTATGAATCCCACTGTGGGTGTCCACTTCGTCAATGTGATGAAGTTATCCAGCTGGCTCTCGGAAGATTGGTGGTTATACTATGGTGGTCGTCTGTGTCTCAAATAGTCCCTAAAGGGGCACCTGGGGTCTTATTCCACCATTAACTCATTCAACACCAAGTAACTGACATGGACTGGTGCATCATATTTTTAGACCAATAAATTAATAAGAAAATTACATTTGGACACGTTCATTTATCAAAATGGGTAATTATGTCTAAAAATAGTCATATCACTGGCAAAAAGTGCAGATCCTGATGAGACGGCTCGTCACGAGCCGGCTCATCTGGATCTACACTTTTTGTAAGCCAACTTAGAGGTATGTGGTGTTGAAAGGGTTAAAGGCTGGAGATTTGCAATGTGCAAAATGTACAGTAGAAACACCGACCTTCCACAAGCCAGCTGGATAGCTTCCTCACGTGAAAGAATTTGACACCCTAGTTGGATTCGAACATGCAACTGTGAGGGGCTAGTTGTTTGAAGTCAACGACCGTAACCACTCGGCCATGCAGGCCCCTTCATCCGATGCTTTTGTTCATCTACCAACTATTCAATTTGTGTGCACTTTCAGGTTTGTTGCCATCGTCTACCCACTGAAGGCTCATATTGTATGCGGACGGAGGAAGATCGTGTTTGCCGTCATGTTGATATGGCCCGTATCGCTTGCTTGTGGTATGCCGACTGCCATCTACAACTCGGTGATGATTGCCCATCCCTCTGTACCATATAAGCACTGCTTCATAGTGTTCCCGGAGCGACACCATTACCAGATATTCGAATATCTACAATTTGTGTTCTTCTACTTTATACCAGTAACCGTTCAGGTAAGACAGTGTATGAAGATCGAACACATATACCCCTAGATCGTTGGGGGTATGGGTAGGGGTAGGGGTGAGGGCGCCCCGGGGTGTATTCCCACAAATGGGGTAGGTGATATGACCACTCTCCAGCTATTATTGATGGCGGAAGACAACGAGTGACCCTCCAAGTAGTGTTTCAGGCACGGACGGACGGACACCCGGGAAGAACCACTGACCTTCTTAAAGCTAGCTGGATAGCTTCCTCACATGAAAGAATTCGACACCATCTGTGGTGAGAGGCAAACTAAAGTTAGCGATGCTAGCTACTCGTCCACACAGAGAAGATGTAACACAACAGATGGATATAGTATACATATAATCCTGGTTGATATTATATGGATTTGAGTTGATGTTTGCTGCCTGTGAACGTACGCGCTTGAATGAGAGACATTGGTCAGTTACTGCCCCTGAATACTCCCTAATAGTAGATAGGTCGATTTGGTGTTTGCTGCCTGTGAACGTACACGTTTGAATGAGAGACATTGGTTAGTTACTGCCCCTGAATACTCCCTAAAAGTAGATAGGTCGATTTGGTGTTAGCTGCCTGTGAACGTACGCGTTTGAATGAGAGACGTCGGTCAGTTACTGCCCCTGAATACTCCCTAATAGTAGATAGGTCGAGTTGGTGTTTGCTGCCTGTGAACGTACGCGTTTGAATGAGAGACGTCGGTCAGTTACTGCCCCTGAATACTCCCTAATAGTAGATAGGTCGATTTGGTGTTAGCTGCCTGTGAACGTACGTGTTTGAATGAGAGACGTCGGTCAGTTACTGCCCCTGAATACTCCCTAATAGTAGATAGGTCATATTAAGTGTTTTCCTCTGTTTTTATCGTTGTTTCCTTTGCACAATATACTAGCAATGTTATCCAACTATCGCTTCTTATGATTAGTATATTACTATATCTCAACAGATCCCCTACAGTATATGCAATGGGTATTTGTAAAATAATGTTATCACTTAATTAACACCTTTTTGATAAAATCACATTTATCATACCGCAACATCTGGTTAGGACACAACAGTAACAACAAAGTATTATAACTAAAAGGCCTATTCGTCAAAAGGCCAGAGTATTATATTAAATCCTACGCGTAAATGTAAGAAATTAACAATTTTAATTAGTAGGATTTTCTTATATGTATATGTGGTGTTTTAAGTAAGATATAGGCCTCAAATGTATCCAATATGTAAAATAGTGGTACTGTCTTCGGACCTACACGCCTCACATAGTTCACATTATTAACGTCAAATGTGACAATTTAATTTTAATATTAATTCGTAGAAATATAAATCCTTCTATGACTGAAACAGACAAATCTCTTCCAATTCGTCTTCTCGTATTAAAAACGACAAGAAGCGTCACTTCACGTAGCGTGTGTCAGGAGGTTGTTCAGCTTTGTATCATTGTTTCATGCCGTATGACTTCCTGTTTTAATTATGCTAGGCTTTTAGAAGACTGTGTTTGGCCACTATTAATCGACCCTACCAGCATCAGGTTACTGTGAACATTCATTTAAAGTGATTCAATAAATTCCAGTATAATCACGTATACATATAAATCATCGATGATGTACCCGCCGAATTGTGTCGTGAATGTTTCTTTGCATACTTATACATTACCGACGGCGACGTCCTGTTCGACGGCAAAATTCGGCGAGTACCTAATCCATGAGTTATGTTTACGATTTGCATTGATATTGATTTGCACGTTACGTGTGTATGTGTGTGGTGTGTGTCTGTGTCTGTGTGTGTGTCTGTGTGTGCGTGTGTTTGTGTGTGGTGTGTGATGTGTGGTGTGTGTGTGTGTGTCTGTGTGTGTCTGTGTGTGTCTGTGTGTGTCTGTGTGTGTGCGTGTGCGCGCGTGCGTGCGTGCGTGCGATAAATAATCTTTCTATTTTCCAATGAGGCTCGTAGAGTACTTCGCTATGATACAAAACTAAACATGAAATTATGTATGTAAAGCGACATTACATCGCAAAAAGCAAATAAAATGCATTGTTTTCACAGAGTAGTGAATTCGTAGATACATTCCAACACACTCAGACTTATTAATAATAATGAAATATAAACTCATGCATTATAGTGTTCGATGGTGGTCGTCAATACTATCCTATGAATGCACGAATTGGTGCAATATTGGAAATGTGCTTAGAAGCGTATGTCAGAAAATCTCGAAGGGGGGAGGGGGGAACGTTCTATAAGAAGCTTAATGTTCAATAAATCATATTTCCTACACAAGTAGCGATTTCGTATTCATACCCGGTGCATTCGATTTCGTTTGCGTGAAATACACGTGTGAATGTGGTACACATCTACACGATAAAGCCAATGCATAACGTCACTCCGACTGTAGACTACTTACAAATGTCCAGTTGATTAAAAAAAAGAAGTAATCTTTATTTAAATGTACACAATTTGCCTTCGAAAAGTAATAGGAAAAACATTGTTTTTATCCCACAAACCGCTGTAACATTACCATGAATTTGAAGTTCCAATTGTGTCTGATGTGTAGTCCGTGTGTATTTTACGTTTATTTATCGTCGCTACCGGTTGCCCATATGAGCGACGCCTCCTGAAGAGATTAGTCATTTTAGATTTTAGAGGATAGTGCAATGATACAGACAGAGACCCATTCCAGAGTTTCCTTTGGTTCTTTTACGTGCACGGGTAAAACACCGACACGAGACCTCGCAGGTTCGATCCCTGGATTATCAGTGCAGCGTGTTAACCACTGGACTACAGATCCGCCTCTACAGATGTGTAGTCGTTGTTCTCAAAGTTGTTTTGTGTGCTATGGATAAACGTATACCAAATCTCACTTTACTATTCAACAGGTTGTACTCTATGCTGTGATTGGGAAGAAACTCTACGCCAGTACCGAGGAACTAAAAGCTAGATTCCAAATGCGAAAGGATACACGACTGAAGCACGACAAGACGTCGGACACGATCAAAGCCAGAAAGGACGTCGTAAAGATGTTGGCAGCCAGCGTATTTGTATACATAGCATGCTATGCTCCTCCCCAGGTGTTACTAGTCTATGACACGATTTCACACAAACCGTTTCAAGTCACCTGGTCGTTCAGAGTGTTCAGTATTGTAGTTTCTAACGTTAATTCGGCGGCTAACCCAATACTATACAGTATATTCAGTCAGAACTTCAGAAAGAATTTTAAGAAATACTTGTGTTACTTGTGCCTACCTAAGCCGACAGAATACCAGCGGACTGGACAGGACCCTTCAGAATCCCGCTACCTTTCTCGGAAAGTAAGTTCCACTATCAGCCGCTCCACGATATTCTCAAAAGTCTAGATTGACATTGACAATATTAACCTTAAAGATGTTGGGAACTTGTACACACATGATTGTAGATTGACTGGAGAGAATTGTGTCTGGAATTTTATAAGATCACGAGTATTCTCACAAAGCTCATGACACATTAGCCTCGAGCTTAAGCTATCAAGTTGTCTCTCTCGCATGACTCATAGTCGTGATAGAGCAGTGGCAGGTAGATGGAAGTCGTGATGGCGCAGTGGTAGGTGGATATCGTGATAGCGCGTTCGCTTCAGGTGCGAAAGGCCCGGAGTTCGCACCCCGCATGAGCCTCTACGATTGTGTCCTTAAGCAAGGCATTTAAATTCCACTGCCTCTTCTCTCTCCCACGTGGCGACGGATTCCATCATGAATGAGGTCTCGAGAGTGATAGATATAAGTTGTAAGAATTTTGTTTCGCAATCGAGCTAAAATAAATGTGTGTAAACTAACATGAATAAAGTAGTAATGCACACATACTGGAAATCACCACAGCATGGGACTATTCGCAGAAATATGTGTACAGAATTGATACAATTATGTACAAATGTAAATGCGTTACAGAATTCGACTACTGTCACTGTGAAAAACCAACAATAGAGTGACTGGACATGTTAGTTCTTATCTCCAAATCCAATAGTTTATTCAATGCTATCTGAGCAATAACGCATATGTAACCTAATATCGTACAACACATATAATAACAATACAAAACAGTCTGTGAATTTTAAAGAAATAGTTTACTAAAGCAATTATTAGCATCTTTACAATGTAATTACAATTAGCGAAGAGGTGCATATGTCTTGCTCATTCAGTCAATCCTCCCAGTGTCATATAATCATAGTAACTGTTAGAGCGTCCTAGTACATAGCCATTCAGTCAACCTCCCAGCGTCATATAATCATAGTAATTATTAGAGCGTCATAGTACATAGCCATCCCCAGCGTCATATAATCATAGTAATTATTAGAGCGTCCTAGTACATAGCCATCCCCAGCATCATATAATCATAGTAACTGTTAGAGCGTCCTAGTACATAGCCATCCCCAGCGTCATATAATCATAGTAACTGTTAGAGCGTCCTAGTACATAGCCATTCAGTCAACCTCCCAGCGTCATATAATCATAGTAACTGTTAGAGCGTCATATAAGCATAGTAACTGTTAGAGCGTCATGTAAGCATAGTTACTGTTAGAGCGTCATATAACCATAGTAACTGTTAGATCGTCATATAATCATAGTGACTGTTAGATCGTCATATAATCATAGTAACTGTTAGATCGTCATATAATCATAGTAACTGTTAGATCGTCATATAATCATAGTAACTGTTAGAGCGTCCTAGTACATAGCCTTTCAGTCAACCTCCCAGCGTCATATAATCATAGTAACTGTTAGAGCGTCCTAGTGCATAGCCATTCAGTCAACCTCCCAGCGTCATATAATCATAGTAACTGTTAGAGCGTCCTAGTACGTAGCCATTCAGTCAACCTCCCAGCGTCATATAATCATAGTAACTGTTAGAGCGTCCTAGTACGTAGCCATTCAGTCAACCTCCCAGCGTCATATAATCATAGTAACTGTTAGAGCGTCCTAGTACATAGCCATCCCCAGCTTCATATAATCATAGTAACTGTTAGAGCGTCCTAGTGCATAACCATTCAGTCAACCTCCCAGCGTCATATAATCATAGTAACTGTTAGAGCGTCATATAATCATAGTAACTGTTAGATCGTCATATAATCATAGTAACTGTTAGATCGTCATATAATCATAGTAACTGTTAGATCGTCATATAATCATAGTAACTGTTAGAGCGTCATATAAGCATAGTAACTGTTAGAGCGTCCTAGTACGTAGCCATTCAGTCAACCTCCCAGCGTCATATAATCATAGTAACTGTTAGAGCGTCCGAGTACATAGCCATGCAGTCAACCTCCCAGCGTCATATAATCATAGTAACTGTTAGAGCGTCCGAGTACATAGCCATTCAGTCAACCTCCCAGCGTCATATAATCATAGTAACTGTTAGAGCGTCATATAATCATAGTAACTGTTAGAGCGTCCTAGTACATAGCCATTCAGAACCACCACAACCCCACCACCACCACCACCACCACCACCACCTCCACCACCACCACACCACCACCACCACCACCACCACCACCACCACCACACTACCACCACCACTACCACCACCACCACCCCACCCACCACCAACCACCACCACACCACACCACCACCACCACCACCACCACCACCACACCACCACACCACCACCACCACCACCACCACCACCCCACAACCAACCACCACCTCCACAACCCCACCAGAACCACCACCACAACCACCCACAACCACCACCACAACCACCACATCCACCACAACCACCACCACAACCACCACCACCACAACCACCACACCACCACCACCACCACCACCATCACCACCACAACCACCACCACCTCCACCACCACCACTAACAACCACGTCAGCAACAGCAGCAGCAAGAAACAACAACAGCAACAGCGGCAACAACAACAACAGCAACAGTAGCAGCTAGAACAACAACGTCAGCAACGGCAGCAGCTAGAACAACATCATCATCAGCAGCAGCAGCAACAACAACGCTGGTTCAATATCACCTGCTAACATGATAGAATCATACATTACAAGGACTTTGGTGTAGCTGTAAGGAACCGCATAATTTGACTTTGATGGAGCTATCAGGAACCGCATAATTTGACTTTGACAGGAGCTGTAAGGAACCGCATAATTTGACTTTGACGGAGCTGTAAGGAACCGCATAATTTGACTTTGACGGAGCTGTAAGGAACCGCATAATTTGACTTTGATGGAGCTGTAAGGAACCGCATAATTTGACTTTTAGCTTAAATCGTCTTTATTGCAATAGTTCGTATTGCATATATAATTGGCCGGCGACACACACAAGGAGCATTCAGACATGAAGTTGATATATCTTGTCTATAATACAATGATGGGCTTAGAAATATTGTTTCTATAGTGTGTTTGTTTATTATAGTGTCACCCCTATTTAAAGGGCCAGCCATTTCTGACTTATGATACACCCCTTTTTATGAACATCAGTACTTCCCGAATCCTATGCTTGTATGCCATGCGCCAGGCTGGTAGGCAATCGGTAACCATTATTTAACTAGCTGGCAGCTCATCAACCGGCCATATCAGAACGAACCCCTGATGAGATTCGAACCTTCGACCTCCGGCTCCGTAGGCGGACCTAGGTCATGGAGACGGTATGATATAAGTTGTTAGTTCACTAAATGTTTCATTTGGTATGATGGCAGTTGTCGTGTTAAATTCCATATTATAAACAAAATATTTCGACATAACCGAAGTTTGAGTTCGATATAAACAGATCAAGTTGTATGTAAAATGATAGTGTCTGAAACAGGACTTTGATCCGACCTCGAGATAACCGGATTATTCGACATAACCGACGTTGACATAGCGTTTGGGGGTACTAGTATATATATTTAAGTACAGGGATTCTACTCTGTGGGATGTCAGATTTCGCATCGATCAGTAAAATGGCCCTATCTGAAACAATTTTGTACACATCTGTCCAAATATAACGCCTATCCCGAGTCTTAATATTGTTATTCAAATAAAACACAACTTTAAGCTGCATGCATGTATACTTTCAAACAAGTCTAAAGCGGCGCAATTCGCATTGAAACGAACGTTCTGATTGGATTATTAGAATGTAACAAGATGTTTGTTTTTTATATGAAGAATAATCATAATCCAATCAGAACGCTCGTTTCAACGCTCGTTTCAACGCGAATTGCGCCGCTATAGAAATTTTCAAAACAAATTGAAAATTCTACGATATCTCTTTTTGACGTACATTTTTGCCGAATAAACGTTAGTGGAAACACATTTTATTGATAATGTTATTCACAGTTAAAACTCTTCCGTCGACGATTTTTTGTTGTTGCTGACAGAACCCGTGTCCTAGTATGAAAATGTGACCTGCTATGACCAATGTCTGTGGCAATTGTTTGCAAAGTATACATGCATGCAGCTTAAAGTTGTGTTTTATTTGAAGAACAATATAAAGACTCGGGATAGGCGTTATATTTGGACAGATGTGTACAAAATTGTTTCAGATAGGGCCATTTTACTGATCGATGCGAAATCTGACATCCCACAGAGTAGAATCCCTGTACTTAAATATATATACTAGTACCCCCAAACGTGCCGAATCCCTGTGTTATATACATGTATAATTATAATGTATCAGTTTATTAGATTAACTGTCTGTTCGTTGCACCACCTGCTATATAAAGCTTTGAAGTGTGAAAAAACCAACAGACGGATCTGTAGCCCAGTGGTAACACACTGGACTGGTAACCCAGGGATCGTAGGTTCGATCCCCCGTCTGACCCTAATAAAATAATAAAATTAACAGTCTTTCAGATGGGACGTTAAACCGAGGTCTCGTGTCGGTGCTTTACACCGTGCACGTAAAAGAACCAGATGAGACTCTGGATTAGGTCTCTGTCTGTATCATTGCACTATCCTCCAAAATCTAAAATGACTAATATCTTCAGGAGGCGTCGCTCATATGGGCACTCGGTAGCGACGATAAATAAACGTAAAACACACACAAAAACCAACAGACGGATCTGTAGTCCAGTGGTAACACACTGGACTGGTAATCCAGGGACCGCAGGTTCGATCCCCCTTCTGACCTTAATAACATTAACAGTCTTCCAGATGGGACGTTAAACCGAGGTCTCGTGTCGGTGCTTTACACCGTACACGTAAAAGAACCAGAAGAGACTCTGGAATGGGTCTCTGTCTGTATCATTGCACTATCCTCCAAAATCTAAAATGACTAATCTCTTCAGGAGGCGTCGCTCAAATGGACAACCGGTAGCGACGATAAATAAACGTAAAAACACAAACAAATCACAATGTGTTGTTTTGGTGTGATAAGGGAGGGAATTCCATAAGTGTGACTCTGAATATAATAATGATTGTCAAAAAACGTTCGGTAGTTGGCTTAGGTGGGTAAAGCTGGAGATTGAAACTGTTGTGGAAGTCGTGATAGCGCAGTGGATGCGCGTTCGCTTCAGGTGCGAAAGGTCCGGAGTTCGAGCCCCGCTGGAGCCGTTACGATTGTGCCCTTAGGCAAGACATTTAAATTCCACGTTGCCTCTTCTCTCTGCCTCGTGGCGATGGATTCCAACAGGAATGAGGTCTCGAGAGTGATTAATATAAGTTGAAATAACTTGTTTCGCAATCGAGCTAAAATAATTTTGTATAAACTAAGTATCAAATTCTCTTGACAACGTCCGACATCTGTATAGTGGCACACAATTTCAATGTTGAAGATGATTATTATGCTATGTATAACTGTATTATAATTGGTAAATTGCGGTAGCAGTTGTAGTAACTTCTCAAAACTCTCTGAAATATTTAAAGCGACATTACATCGCAAAAAGCAAATAAAATGCAGTTTTCACGTATAAATGCATTGCTACAACAACGTCTGCTCAATACATTCGAACACTAACATTGAATCAATAAACAGTGTTCTACAAACTGAAAGTAGGATTTCATATAACGGTGTCATACACGCTCCTGAATTGGCGTTTCTTTGTCATTGGAGTTAATACTAAACGCGCTTAGAGATAATCTAACTAAGATTAGTCTACAAATAAATATGCATAGGCGAAAATGTGAGATATAACGGTAAATCTGTAACATAAATCATGTTATTCCTGGATACAGGCATTGTATTACACATGCATGTCGACCTTGTTTACTTTATTTTGTTATGTCAACAAACCGCGTATACGACGTTTGTTTATTCGCGGATGAAAGCGTAAGTGTGGTCATTCGTGTGGGAGGAAACCGGAGTACCCGGAGAAAACGCACCTGTTGCTGGCGACCATCGCCAGACCATCTCACATACTTCCCGGTCCGAGGATCGAACCCGGGTTGCATTGGTGAGAGGTAAGCGCGCTCACAACTGCGCTAATCGGAATTCCACTAAGGATAACAGTAGCTGAAAGGCGATTGTGTCAGCTGATATCCAGCTTTGTATTAGACCAGTATGCATACGTTTATATAATAAACACACATGTGACATACAGCCAATACCAGCTAAATGAGCACTTTATGAGATGCGGTGAATAGAGTACACATATTTCGTTCTAAAGTGAGGGAAACAGCTTGAAAGTACTGAGCCATCAACACTGAAAACTTGACACGGATATGGCTGTTTTGAAATTTTGTTGATCACATCTCAATGTTCTACACACAATGTGTGTGTTTTACCTTTATTTATCGTCGCTACCGGTTGCCCATATGAGCGACGCCTCCTGGAGTGATTAGTCATTTTAGATTTTGGAGGATAGTGCAATGATACAGACAGAGACCAATTCCAAAATCTCCTCTGGTTCTTTTACGTGCACAGTGTAAAGCACCGACACGAGACCTCGGTTTAACGTCCCATCTGAAATACTGTTAATTCTACAAACAAATGTGACTCCCTGTTATTTATTTTCGATTACGAACCGCTGTCTGGACCGGAAGTCAGACTGCGCATGTACTTTGTCTCGTTCTAGTTTAGCTATCAATAAATGGCGGCGATGTGTGCTCGTAAGAAACAATACAATATGAATTAAGAAATAAATTCAGTCTGGTTTTATCTTCCGGATCAGATCATTTTACTCATTAGAAGCACAACACAGACAAAGTTCTAGTATGGTCCAACAGTTTGTCTCTTTTACCAAATTGAAATTTCAATGATTATTTTGTGGGAATACACTGTTACTTTATGCTGGTATTAGAGCCTACATTTGGCACTCCTTTCTTCACAGAGGGATCTGTAGTCCAGTGGTAACACGATGGACTGGTAATCCAGGGATTGCAGGTTCGATACCCCCGTCTGACCCGAATAAAATTAATAGTCTTTTAGATGGGACACTAAACCGAAATGGGTCTCTGTCTGTATCATTGCACTATCCTCCAAAATGACTAATCTCTTTAGGAAGCGTCGCTCATATGGGCAACCGGTAGCGACGATAAATAAACGTAAAATACACACACAATCCTTTCTTCATATTTCCACTTTGCCCACACGATAACCAGTGGGACTAACATGAGACTAAATCCGAAATAGTTCAGTAATCGAATTAATATGATTAGTGACTAGCAAAGCCAAGACCTAAGAATGAGGTTCAATAAATAAACTACAACTGATTTTCTAAGTTGAAAAAAATAGTTACGATGCCTTCCAAGAGATCCTTATATGTTTATATTTGTTTTCGCACGCAGCACATGAACTATATACCGCACGCAGCACATGAACTATATACCGCACGCAGCACATGAACTATATACCGCACGCAACACATGAACTATATACCGCACGCAGCACATGAACTATATACCGCACGCAGCACATGAACTATATACCGCACGCAACCTATCATAATAAATATTTATGACCAATATCGGTCCTCGTCCGATTTAATTAAAAGAACACGTTGTTCATGAGATTACCTTCAGTCAACAAACAAGTTCATCACATGACTTGGCTTATTGTCAGTGTAATACTGTAATCTCATAATTTCTTATATGTGCACACGTGGAAGGGTTCAGATTGGTTTAGAGAATAATCCTTATAATTTGTAAATTAAACTGTAAATGATGAATATTTCTATAGGAATTAGTATACATGTATATACTTAAAAAACGCGAAGACATCTACCGATTTAAAAGAGGTCTCGACGCAATTATAACGCTGTTTAAATCATAAATATAACGCTGATTTGCGCAGTGACGTCATGGCAATTTAGTGACGTCATGACAATTAGTGCTGATACTTGGCGCTAACACGATAGTAGCACTGTTATTTATTAAAACGAGAGCGTTTTAGTACGAGTACTGTGATTTTACACTCGTGTTGATTTCATACCATATTTTATGAAACGAGTTTTGGAAGTTTGCTATTACGCGAGTCTTTATATATATATATTAATCAATATGTATTTATCAATCTCAATGAAAACGAATGAGGATACCGTGATTGCATTAATAGTTCCCAAATAAACGTTTATCGTCCACTTGCAGTAGGGTTTACAATATATGTCTCGGATTAAGACGCTGTTGACGTTTATCTGTTATTCTAACACGACCCAGCTAATAACATACATACTTATAGAGTAAAATCTACATCGGGTTATTCTGCGATATACCTACCTTGAACTATGCTGCGCGCGCATCGTGCTTTGGCGATTCCATTTATACAATGCGTGTAAAGTTTTATGAATGAAAGTCACGTGATGTTTGTAAATACTACCGTGGGAATTCGTGAGCTATTTTTAGAATCAGATAATCTCTTGTCCGTCTTGTTTTTCTTTTAGTAACGTTTCAGTTACTATTTCTGTACAGTTTTATTTGACGAAATAAATAAAAATTATGATCAGTTACAACTTGTGTTCATTTATGCACTAGATTGATATTTTCCATAAAAAATAACGTCATCACCCCTTACGCGGGAGGAAATTTCGAAAGCCAAATGCAGAGGAGTAGCACCGCGTTTGAAGAAAATACTCCTTTGATTCTCGTCTAAAATTATTAGAAGTAAGTCGTGTTAGAATCGAAATAATAAGTATCAACCGTGGTATATCGCAGAATAACCCTCGTTTGTCGTTCTTATGCGTAGAAATATATCACTTCGGCTTTCGTGATATATTTCTACGCATAAGAACTTCAAACTGCGATATACCACGGTTGATACAATTTCTTAACTAATGTTATTTGTGACATGGCAATATCGGACATGATTGGTCACAATAACTCGGAAATAAACTATGGCTGTTACTTTAAACGGCTACAATACAACATGACTATGTTTCTGTGATATACATATATTTATTTGTGTAATATTTCCACCTTAGGTCAAACCATAGAAACCATAGCAATACGTCATCTTCAAACACACACATTATTTTCAAACAGACGCTGTCAGTGCCGTAGCCAGAATCTGAAACAACTCCCCCCGAATTATGTTTGTGTATGCTTGAATTGTCTGTGCATTCTGAAGGCAGTTTCCCTATATACCTGTCGTTACCTGTTATATTCTAACCGAGGCGAGTGCCTCATTTACCTCAGTGTGGTTACGGGCCTGAGTGACTGTAATAGAAAAATAAGCTGGATGGGCGGGACTTTTGTAAAATTAAAGTGGTTTTGTTCGTTGAATTCTCCTGTTCCAAATGAGACCGGACATACGTAAATTTCACTATGCGTAATAATCACAACAGGCAACTAAATGACTTAAAGGGGGGGGGACTTACAATAAACAGCATAGCTCTAAATTTGAAAATTCCACTCACTGTATGCTCTTTGGGATGTTAGTAACGATATCTGAAAAATCTGTGGTGATTAAAAATACAGAAATGACAAAAAACGACTTATCAGCCTCTTTCATATGGTAATGAAGGTAGCCATTTTCTTTTGAATATCCCTCGTCAATGACGTCACTGATGCAACAAGCACAAATTTCTTGACTGACCTTGACCTTGTTGGTACTTCTGCTCTGTGGCGCTATGCAATTTGTTGGCACATACTAAAACACTGACCACTGACCACTGACTGAATCGGTAGGGGAAAATAGAAGTGGAGTGTTTTTGTTTTATTTCATCAAAATAAGGGATGTTTTTGTGGTTATTATCTAAAGTTTATGACATGGTAGATAGTTTATAGGTGAAAATGTAAACAAAAATTATGATTCGCACCCGTACATTTCACACCAGGACAATTTCCGGGTGCGAAATGTCCGCCCACCGTTGAGGGGGCGAGGGTCTGACAAATTCGGGGTCATTTGCATAGCCTGTACATTTGACTACATTTTTACCTTTTTTGAGGGGAGGGGGGTCCGAGAATCCGAATTTTGCAGTGTATGACTATAACTACTAAATGGATGGCCCACGCTATGAAATTTTTACCGTTTAGAAATCAGTCGAGGAATACAAACAAGTTTCTGTAAATATGTAACTTCCATTAAAAAGTTTCATGAAAATCACACAAAAATACATGTCAATGATGTTACATGTATAAGTGGAAAATCAATTGTGGCATTTTTGGAAAATTTTAATGGAAGTCATAAGGCCTAGAAACATATTTTTTATTTCTTGACCCATTCATGTCAAAATTCTTTCAGATTAATTCAACTGCCAAAAAATTAGTATAGAATTTGTTTTGTTAGATTTGATGAAGGAATAAGATTTGTACATATATATTTTTGTAGGCCCAAAAGGGGAAACCTGAATTGGACGACAATGTTTATTCTGTCAGTCCCACAAGTCTGACAGTTGGATGACCAGTCAATGTTGAATGTTCTGAGCTGAAGGAACTAGGAAGTGTCTTGGGTATCCCCGGCATGTCCACCTACTGTATATTTAATTTAGTCCTCATCAACCTGATCCACAACTACTGCTTCAAGAAAGCCAACATACTCCTCGGTTTCTGAAGGAAATTTCTTTCGTATCTTGGCAACTGCACAACTTGGGATTATTCTGCGTACTTTCTTTCCAAGGAAACCATGTATCCAAAAGATGAACTGTTTGTAGGCAGTAAACCTGTAACATCTGAAAAATAAGGAAAATTGTCTGTTGTAACTTATAACATTGAGGGCCTGTTAGTGAAAGAAATGCCCAGTCCTGAAAGAAATGTCCAGTCCCCAGTGTAGTATATACTGGACATCATTTCTTTTGGGACTGGGCATTTCTTTCACTAACGGGCCCTGGGTGCCAATCGTCCGGGTGTGGATTTTAATTGTCCGGGTGCTAATACTGGCATGGTTCCCCCCAACATTGTTGAATCTTCAGTAGGCCCCTGGCCTAGGGCTACTTGCATGACTAGGATCGAGGCCTGGTTGGTTAGGCATGCTAGGCCCCTAATCATGAAGCTAACGTTACCATGGTTACTACCAGGGTATATTATGATCATAGCTTATGGCCTAATGAGGTCATGTTTGTTTATTGATTTAGGTATGAATGATTCTTGTAACTATAAATGTGTCTGATAAAATACACTTCAATTAATAATTATATCATTGTATTCACTTTTATTCAAGCTCCACGTGTTCTCAGCAGAATGTAAATAAACACTACTGTCATGTGACAGTGGTCATGTGACTGAAGAACTGGCCAATGAAAATGCTCAAAGGAAATGGGTTGCAGTGACCTCATTAAAATGACACGCCCAGTCCCACATGTCCCAGAAAATGAGCACGATGAGACCAGACACAGTGCCAGATAAATAACATGAAATAGCTATAAAATAAGGGCCTACTTGTTTGTTGGATTCCTGCTCTCCAATCGTTCGATGTATGCGTAGTGCAATCTTGCCATGATACTCAAGAGGACGGCATTGTTCAAGCACACAGCATTGAAATCCGGATGCGCGGTGATGCACCCAATTTCGCCATCTCCTTGTTCCATCTTTGTCATGACCATGGTGACATCATGGCAGCAGTCACACTCCATGTTCGTCGGCATCACTTGACAATTTTGACACTGACACCACTGGTCAACCGGAATCCGGGTCCTGTCCTCGTGTCCATCATCATCCACGGGGGGCTCGACTGGGTGATCCATTGTTTCAACATGCTCAAGTTGCTGCCGTCGGAGCTCCCGTTCGGCAAGCTCTTCTGGAGTCCACTCCGGTTCGAATGCATAACCACGTGGTGCTGCTAGACCTACATCATCATCAGAATTAGAGGAGTCAAAGTCAGTCTCTGAAAACTCATAGACAGATCCTGTCGAACTGGAACTTTGTGGTGAATCCATTGAATCAGCTGATTAGGCCAGAGGAGGCATTGCATTCATGACGTCACTGCTCTCCTATTTTGGAGGAGAAAACACCACTATTCATGAAAAATGGCCGCCAGCATGTCACCTTCATTACCATATGAAAGGGGCTGATAAAAGACGTTTTTTTGTCATTTCTGTATTTTTAATCACCACAGATTTTTCAGATATCGTTAAATTTTCAAATTTAGAGCTATGCTGTTTATTGTAAGTCCCCCCCTTTAAGTTGCAGAAGACACTTGTAATAAAACAAAGGTCGTCTCCCAATAACAAACAACTATCACACAGAGATCGTTGTCGTTATTGAAGAAACCTGTACGAAATACGCAGACAAAAGACAAAATCGGAAAAGATTGGTCAAAGTCACTCGGAAATACTCTATGGATGTGTAGTTAAAATGCCGCAATACAACATGAGTATGCTTCTTTTATATACGTATATTTATTTGTATATGTATGGTGACGTTTGGTTACTGCTAAAGATCTGGCGGCCGCCAAATACAATTGGCCAGTCGCCTAACAACAAATACATGTCAAATAAAATACACAAAGCAACATGTCAAATCATAAAACATGTACAAAATGTAGATGACTAGGAAAATTGGACTGAGATGACGAGAATGACGAGACCACCGCCATAAAATGACGAGATCACCGCTATAAAATGACGAGATCACCGCCATAAAATGACGAGACCACCGCCATAAAATGACGAGACCACCGCCATAACATGACCTGATCACCGCTATAAAATGACGAGGAATGAGGTCTCGAGAGTGATTAATATAAATCGAAAGAACGTGTTTCGAGCTAAAATACATTTGTATAAACTAACTTCGTGAACCCAAATTAATTTGTTAAAGAGGTGGATGATGTGAAGAAAAAATGAGAGTCATTGTCGAATGCCCGTTAGTCCGATCCCATAATTCCTCATCAAGACCTTCAATGCCCGAGTGTGGACACAATTTGACACAATTATCTGAGTGTTATGAACAGCAGATTTTAAGATTTTGGCGAAAGTAAGTCTTGACCTATTGAAATGCAACTGAAACACATGCTTAAAGTAATTTAACTACGAGTATTCAGTCGCAATATCTAGAACAATTGATGGACGTGTGGCCTAGGTCCCATAAACCTACAGGTGCTGAGTGTAGCCGAACGGGGCCTGAAAATAGGCTCATGCTGCATTCTATAGGAATCAGAATATTGCTAGATGCCATATAGTAGGAATTAAGGAAGTCATAATAAATCAGAATTTAAATGGCTAAAATGGAAACTTTCCAATATACACAATATATCAGAACGTTACCTTACCGTGAGATCGAACGGCTGTCCGATTAGCGCAGTGGTTACGCGCTCGCTTCTCACCAATGCAACCCGGGACCGGGAAGTGTGTGAGATGATACGGTGGTCGCCAGATCGGACAGGCGGGTTTTCCCCGGGTACTCCGGTTTCCTCCCACACGAATGCCCACATTATCACTTTCACCCGCGCCAACGAGAGTGATTAATATAATTTGTTGAAACTTGTAAAATAAATAAAGTCTATACAACAAACATAAACAAGACACGTCGTGACAGAATCTATTTCAATTTAATTATTAACATTTAAGCACAAGTCTGATATTAATGATGTTTATCTTGAAGATTATTGTTTAATTATTTCCTTATAGCCGTTATGTACTTATATTGTATTCTAAGCATAAGACATTTGACATATTTAAATAACATAAAACAACATGTATTGCAACATTGATCATTAAAATAATATTATTCCCTTCATTAACATAATTATTTACGATGAAAAACTGTATCGCAAAGTTCAAAATTATAATGTAGTTAACCGTATTATAAAGACCATGAAGGCTGAATAGATATAACATAATTTTAACTAAAGCCGATTTCAATTAAGCATAAATATTGATAATTATTATTCTAACACGACCCAGCTAATAACATACATACTTGTAGAGTAAAATCTTGCTCGGGTTATTCTGCGATATACCTACCTTGAACTATGCTGCGCGCGCACCGTGTTTTGGCTATTCCATTTATACAATGCGTGTAAAGTTTTATGAATGAAAGTCACGTGATGTTTGTAAAAAATATCGTGGAAATTCACGGAAGTGAGCTATTTTTAGAATCAGATAATCTCTTGTCCGTCTTGTTTTTCTGTTAAGTAACGTTTCAGTTACTATTCTGTACAGATTTATTTGACAAAATAAATAAAATTATTGATCAGTTACAACTATTGTTCATTTATGCACTAGATTGATATTTTCCATAAAAAATAACGTCATCACGCGGGAGGAAATTTCGAAAGCCAAATGCAGCACGTTTGAAGAAAATACTCCTTTAAAATTATTAGAAGTAAGTCGTGTTAGAATCGAAATAATAAGTATCAACCGTGGTATTTTCGGCCTTCGTGATATATTTCTACGCATAATAACTACAAACTCGGGTTATTCTGCGATATACCACGGTTGATACTTATTATTTCTTAATTATTATGTAGTACATGTATATATGATTTGTGGTTTCTCAGACTGACTAATACATTTATTTTAAGTCGCCCAAAATGCATTTTGGGCGACTGAGTTTTCTAAGATGATTAAAATACCCATCATCTAAAAGTGATGGTTTTGTCTATCGTAATTATTATAGCTAGATGTTTAGTGGGCTACGATGGCTGCTGTAATCTCAGTGGTTTTCATATCTCCGACTGTCGCTCACACAAGAATGTGTGCCAGCGGTAGTCGGGGTAGACCGGATGGATGATGATTGAGTTTATTTACCCTCGTCTCCGGCGAACCATGTGGGCGAGCGGACCGGGTAGATACAATACCCGGTGCATGTATACTACTAAGATGTCTAAGACTGCATATATATAAATATATGTTTACAGTTTCTACTACGGTCACGTGGTTTCTACCGTGTTACATGTGCAATATTTTATTTATACCATAATACTGTGATCAACCTTGTTTCTCTGGGCATACAGTATTGCTTAAGTAAGGTTGAAAAAGCCTTGACAACCTTGTCTATAAATGTGGCGTACCTTGACAACATGTCTATAAATTGGGCGTACATTGACAACGTGTCTATGTTACAGACGGATCTGTAGTCCTGTGGTAACACGCTAGACTGGTAATCCATGGATCGCATGTTCGATCCCCCGTCTGACCCTAATAAAAATTAACAGTTTTTCAGATGGGACTTTAAACCGAGGTCTCGTGTCGGTGCTTTACACCTTACATAAAAGAACCAGATGAGACTCTGGAATGGGTCTCTGTCTGTATCATTGCACTATCACCGAAAAATCTAAAATGACTAATCTCTTCAGGAGGCGTCCCTCGTATGGGCAACCGGTAGCGACGATAAATAAACGTAAAACAAGTTTCTATAAATTGGGCATATTATTACCGAAGCCTGCACCTCAGTAGTTATTGACTTAGTCGTCTGCACGGAGGCATATCGCATCATATTTCTCTCTCTCGTTGAAATTTGGAAGGGTATGTATGATCTCGAGATGTGCCCCTCTTTTAATTCCACCAGTTTCTTCTATGTTTGAATGGTTAAAGCAGCATTACATCGTAATAAAGGATGTTTTGGGTAAAATATAAATACTAATGTGTGTGTGTTTACAAAAATCGAAATAGTCGCTCAGAAACGATAAAATTCCATTAAATATAAACCGTCGTATACGCGAATTTGTTTATCAACACACGAAATATAACACGCACAGCGCGCATGCGTGAAACAACAGAGGATGTAGAAAACAACGTATATATTTTGAACATGAAAGACTATCTATCTTCCTCTAATGTCGAACCCCTCGCGGGGATGTAGACATGTCACTATAAAACTTAGATAACAGAGGTATGAATCAACATCTCAAGTAATTTAATTAAAAAAGACAACTTGGGTCAAATGGGGACGATGCATTCCGAATGTAAACAAGTGCGGACCGATCGACTCGGAAAGTCCTACTTTCGGTTTCGAGTTTGTTTTATGGCAAAAAAACATTGTTTACCAATTGAACATAAGTATACAAAGTATAATGTTAGAATGTGTAGTAGCATTGCTACCCATATGTAAAATTTGAATTTTTCAAATATCTTTTATTTCATACGATGTAATGCTGCTTTAAGCTATGTTCTGGTTGCCGTATACAACTAAGTAAGGTCATTAATAACAATCCGCTTTTATGTTTCCTAAATGGGGGCCTCCGTGCTGAGGCTGAGTGGTTACGGTCGGTCACTTCAAATCGCGTGCTCCTCACCGCTGTAGGTTCGAATCAGATTTGGGGTGCAGAATTATTTCATGTGATGAACCTATCCATCTGGATTGTTGAAGGTAGATTGTTCTACCCGGAGTCCACCGTGCCTGAAATACTGCTCGAAGGGGCACTCGGGGTCTTTAAAAGTCTCCACCAATAATAACTGACAGTTGACATATGACCTAAGTCGTTGATGCAACGTTAAACCCAAACAAACGAAGCAATTTTCCTCAAATTGATTTAAGCCTTTCAACACCACAAACCTCTCAATAGGCTTATAAAAAGTGTAGATCCAGATGAGCCGGCTCGAGACGAGCCGTCTCATCAGGATCTGCACTTTTTGCCAGTAATATTACTATTTATAGACAAAAATTACCTATTTTGATAAATGAACTGATCCAAATGTAATTTCCTTATTAATTTATTGGTCTGAAAATATCATGCACCAGTCCATGTCAGTTACTTGGTGTTGAATGCACCAGTCCATGTCAGTTACTTGGTGTTGAATGGGTTAAGCGACTTTATGCACATTTATTCCTGTGCTAGGTTTCGTAACTATCTGCTTGGAAGATTTGCTAATGTGCTTAGTTCAACAAAGAATGCTTTCGACGACCTCTCAGTGTCATAAGTTTCAATTTTTATTTATTTTACAATGATTGCGAAACAAGTTTTAACAACTTATATTAATCAATCGTTGAAAGCGTAAATGTGGTCATTCGTGTGGGAGGAAACCGGAGTACCCGGTGAAAACCCACGTGTCAGATCTGGCTACCACCATACCATCTCACATACTTCCCTGTCCGAGGATCGAACCCGGGTTGCATTGGTGAGAAGCGAGCGCACTAGCCACTGCGCTAATCGGACAGCCAGTGTCATAGCACATTCAACAATAATACAACTCGGGCATTTAGACTAAACCAATATAATAAAATGCAACACATTACCGAATTCAATAAACTTTAATAAAACGAAAATATGATATCCATTAACAGTACCCTTTTTAAATACAACTTTATTTTAGCTCGATTGCGAAACAAGGTCTTACAACTTACAACTTATATTAATCACTCTCGATACCTCATTCCTGATGGAATCCATCGCCACGAGGGAGAGAGAAGAGTCAACGTGGAATTTAAATGCCTTGCATAAGGGCACAATCGTAACGGCTCCAGCAGGGCTCGAACTCCGGGCCATCATTAACAGTACTGTAATTGCTATGCTTCATTACACATTGACAAATAAATCAATAAAATACATAACACAATCATTCTATTACACGTACACGTATATAAATAAATCAATAAAATACATAACACAATCAATCTATTACACGTACACGTATATAAATAAATCAATAAAATACATAACACAATCATTCTATTACACGTACACGTATATAAATAAATCAATAAAATACATAACACAATCAATCTATTACACGTACACGTATATAAATAAATCAATAACATACATAACACAATCAATCTATTACACGTACACGTATATAAATAAATCAATAAAATACATAACACAATCAATCTATTACACGTAGATAAATAAATCAATAAAATACATAACACAATCAATATATTACACGTAGATAAATAAATCAATAAAATACATAACACAATCAATCTATTACACGTACACGTAGATAAATAAATCAATAAAATACATAACACAATCAATCTATTACACGTACACGTATATAAATAAATCAAGCATCAACATATACACACATTAGTAGCGGATCAGTGGCCCAGTGGTAACACGCTGGACTTGTAATCCAGGGTTGCAGGTTCGACCCTCCCTATACCAAACTAAAATAACTCATATGATAGTCTTTCAGATGGGACGTTAAACCGAGGTCTCGTGTCGATGCTTTTACACCGTGCACGTAAAAGAACCACCAGAGAAGACTCTGGAATAGGTCTCTGTTTGTATCATTGCACTCCTCCAGCAATCTAAACATGACTACTCTCTCCAATAGGTGTCGCTCATAACATGTAGCGACGATAAATAATTGTAAAACATACACATACACACTACATGATCCAAATATCAGTATTTACCTATATCCACGGGAGTATGAAATCACAACAATAAATAAACCAAACAATAGCCACACCTTACCCTACCCGCATACCAATAGGGGCGAAGTCACAATGAGCTCGTGTAAATATCTTCTCAGTGAGTGACGTCATGACGATGATGATTGAGCTTATTTACCCTCGCCGCCGGCGAACCATATGGGCGAGCATAACGTCATGACATTACCTCCATTGACAGATAAAGTCCGATTTATTCCGAAATGTATATCATCATGTTCCCTTATGTTGTAATATTATATATGTGATTTTATAGAAATCATGTTCATTAATCGATAACAATTTTTACAGTAAAATATCCATTGGATATTCTGTAAGATATCTGTCGATATTTAATAATTTAATAATTATGTATAAGATGAGAAAACGGATGTAAATAGAGGAAACACTTAAAACACCTATACTCCTTATATAAAGAGCAGTCAAGGGGCAGTAATCAAATGCTCTCATTGATCTAAGCTGATTATTGTATATGCATGTGCATAGATTGCTCTTAGTTGTGGTGCGTCTATATTATTCTAACAAAGCGAACATTCAATGCCATGTGGTGTATAATCCGTGGCTATTGTGATCGATCAACTTAAACTGTTCATATTCTTCTCAAGATTTGGGACAACAGAACAGAATATAGGACAGATTTTGCTACTGTGTTCCGATGACCGTGGTACGGATTATATGCCGTATAAGATGCGTATGCTGGATATACTCCGTGTCTTCTAAATCCTCCTAACGACATAGCCGAATACAACGTATTCGGAGCAGGCACTACATGCATCGGAGCAGGAACTGCATAGGAAGACGCCGCGTGGGCTAGAGGTAGGTGGACTGGTGAGATGTACATAGGAGTTTGAATGGTATTTTGATATACATTCTGTTGTGCTGATTGTGAAGGAAATAATCCAAGACCTGCAAATATAAATATTATACTATTATTGTCTCGTATAAAAAGGTATCTCTCTATTCCCAATCGCAACCTCTTCTACAATGCTTACATATTGCCTCACTTAGACTTTTGTTTTGTGATTTGGGGTAACTGCAACTCATCTTTAGAAGATAAAATAGTTCGGTTACAACAAAGAGAGCAGCTAGACTAATTCTAGATCAGGACTTTGACACTCCATCGCAATTATTATTCTCCCAACTAAAATGGATGACCTTTCCAGAACGAGTCATATATCAGAAGGCTATACAAATGTATAAAACATTACATGGAGCTGCTCCAGACTATTTAAAATCGTCCCACTTTTACTTCTGATATACATCCTAGAATTCTTAGATCAATCTCAGAATATCAATTATACACACCAAGACCAAATTGTGAATTATTTCGTAATACATTTGAATTTTCAGGATCATCTATTTGGAATGCATTGCCTCACTCAGTTCAAAATGCTCCAACTATCCAACAGTTCAAAATTCTCTACGTAAGGTGGAACTATAACAATTCAAACTAATCGCGTACTTCTACTGTTATTATAAACGTGTATTGCGATTGCTATATTTATTAGAATCGGAAAATTGCTGTCTTTAAGTTGATTTCATACATATTTTGAAGATACCACTACAAGTCAAATCTGCACATTGTTAGATAGATCTAGTATCATTAATTGTCTCATTCCCATTTTCTACTCTGCTAGCCAATTCCATATATCATCATATTCCATTACATATTAAATATAGTTTCTCTATTTTTCAGCTTTTACATTACTATATTATTCCAATGTGCAGTTCTCACTTATAGTGCTATCATTTGATTGCATTTCATTGTATATATGTTGAGGGCCTCGTGGTAGGTTAACTTTTGTTAAATGAGTACTTTCGTTAAATAAAGTCTTTATTATTATTATTATTATTATATTGATTAACAGTCACCTAGAGTTTACAGCCAGGTGTTATATCATTTGGTTGTAGAATCCTGAGTTATTGTGTTAACTCACATGTTTCACATGTTTGTATTAGTTTAGATTAAATTTTATTTATTTTACAACGATTGCGAAGCAAGTTCTAACAACTTATATTAATCACTCTCGTTGGAGCGGATGAAAGCGTATATGTGGTCATTCGTATGGAAGGAAACCGGAGTACCCGGAGAAAACCCACCTGTCCGATCTGGCGACCACCGTACCATCTCACATACTTCCCGGTCCGAGGATCGAACCCTTTACATTAAGACACGTTGAATGCATTTTCATCAGATTCGATCCAGTGATAATGTAGTTTGTATATGTGGAAGTCGTGATAGCGCAGTGGTAGCGCTGTGATGGCGCATTGGTAGCGCAGTTGTAGCGCGGTGATAGCGGATTGGTAGCGCAGTTGTAGCGCGGTGATAGCGCTATGATAGAGGATTGATAGCGTAGTTGTAGCGCGGTGATAGCGCTATGATAGCGGATTGGTAGCGCAGTTGTAGCGCGGTGATAGCGCTATGATAGAGGATTGGTAACGTAGTTGTAGCGCGGTGATAACGCTATGATAGCGGATTGGTACGCAGTTGTAGCGCGGTGATAGCGCTATGATAGAGGATTGGTAGCGTAGTTGTAGCGCGGTGATAGCGCTATGATAGCGGATTGGTAGCGCAGTTGTAGCGCGGTGATAGCGCTATGATAGAGGATTGGTAGCGTAGTTGTAGCGCGGTGGTAGTGCGGTTGCTTCATATGCGAAAGGCCCGGATGTAGTCGTTACGATTGTGCCCGTAAGCGTGGCGATAAATTCGGGAATAATGTCTCGATATTGATTAATATAAGTTGTAAGAACTTGTTTCACAATCGATCTAAAAAAATGTGTATAAACTAAGTTTGTACATGTATATTCCACGCGAGTGGCGTTATCGCCATAACACTGATGTATGCCTGTGTTTAGGGTTTATGGACATATGGCGACTCCTAGCTATTATCGGTGGAGGAAGACTCGCTGTGTCCTTTCAAACAGTAATGCCGCAGGTCCGGACGAGCACCCAGTTAGAACCACATACCTTCCGCAAGTCAGCTTCCTCACTTGAATGAATTGGACACCCTCTATGAACAAAGACATATATCTACCTAGCTACCTATATATATATATATATCTACTTATCGCATTTGCATTGTTCAATATGCAGCATAGTCTAGCCGAACACATTAATTGGCTTTAATGAAGTTGGATATCCTCCGACTACTACGATAATAACAAATTAGCAAACATGTTCCCATGTACAGTACGTTTAGGATAACTTGACAGTGACGTCACTCAATATTTACTCCCGTTGGCAATGTCCACAACACAAGACAGGTAATTCGGCGGATACAGACGGATATGTAGTCCAGTGGTAACACGATGGACTGGTAAGCCAGGGATCGCAGGTTCGATCCCCCGTCTGACCCTAATAAAAAATTAACAGTCTTTCAGATGGGATGCTAAACCGAGGTCTCGTGTCGGTGCTTTACACCGTGCACGTAAAAGAACCAGAGGAGACTCTGGAATGGGTCTCTGTCTGTATCATTGCACTATCCTCCAACATATAAAATGACTAATCTCTTCAGGAGACGTTGCTCATATGGGCAACCGGTAGCGACGATAAATAAAGATAAAACACACACCAATCTCTCTCAATATCGGTAGCCGATACCCGATACCTGATAGCTCCGACTGACGACTAGTTTAACAGAGTCATGCCGCTTGCCTGAAGATGATGCTAGTTGCGTGTGACTACTGGAAGTGGCTGTGCGGGTTCGAAATTGGAGTTATATCTATATTATTGAAATAAATGTCTGTAAGGAAAATATTGTGCAATTGAGGAACCGTTTTTGTCGCTCTTTTCCCAGTCTGAAATAGCGTTTAATAACTATAATTTACATGTCATATTTGTATCAGTCTAGTATAAACTTCATAGAATTCAACCGAACATTAGTTTAAATGTTAATAAAGTGTGGTAGTTACATTGAATTAATTAGTCATCGGGATATTCCGGGTATTACTTGGCAACATTAAACTGAGACTCATTAATCTCCGCCAAAGCCTTCGTAAGTTTCCGTGAACTACGACCAGGACATGCATTAGGTTTTTACCGTTAATATTTGAATCAAGTCAGTAAATAAGTGTACCATAATCTAAAGCTGATATATTACTTCGGAACTGTAATACCAACATGATAGAAAATGAATTTCATTTCCTTTTAGTCTGTCCGAAATTTAAAGATTTAAGAAGAAAATATTTAAAACGTTATTTTTGTTCTTGGCCTATATTATGCATATTTACCGACGTCACCAGCGACCAATGTGGGCGCAGCATGTAGGCCTACTATACTATACTAGAGGACATAGAAAACGCACACCTACATTATATACTAGAGGACATAGATTACGCACACCTACATAATATGATTATTATTACATGAAAACGAAATACGAAGGATTCCATCAAAGTATATCACATCTTTATTACAAAACACAAACAGAACAACTAAAAATATTCCAAAATGTTTAAAACTATGTATATATGTTATTGTTTTTTTATGTAAAAACACACTTATCCGAAGTGTGCGTTTTCTATGTTCTCTAGTATATGTACAAATCGGAAATTTCTATATTTGTTCAGTATATATATAACTCATTGTTTTGTCTTTTTCACAATGGTAACAGGAATACAATGAATTGAACAGAATAACTCTAGATGCTTCTTATCACAAATAAATTGAATCATACCGCAATTTTATAACTATTCATATTTATCATATGTTATGTAACTATGACTACGGCAGAAATAAACGTTTGTTCTGTTCTGTTCTTATCATATAGTGCAGCAGCGTGCTTGGAATTCATAAATATGACCGATGTTGTGTTGTGGGTAGACAACCAGCCGATCCCGATGCCCTACGGTGCTGCTACGAGGTGTGCCACGGTCATGGATTGTATGCAAAGAGGAGGTCAGTCCGGTATAATGAAGTTAGATTTCATAGCTAATTACTCCGAAGCTTTAATAACGAGCCTTGTGCGAGTGCGGGGGTTGGAGGATGTGTGCCACGGTCATGGAGTGTATGCAAAGAGGAGGTCAGTCCGGTATTATGAAGTTATATGTCCTTTAGTATTATACAATTAGTACTTGTTTTACAATTCGGTGTTTTATATCATTTTTGTTTTAAATGGTATTTAAATTGAAATTATCAACTGTTTATTGGCTTTAGAATTTAAATTAACATGTGCTTTTTATAATGTGATATGTTTCGTTGCAATATGTCTCTAATAATTCTATTCACAATGGCTACGTACTTTTAATAAAATTATGATTGTTTAACCTTGTCTTTGCATTACAGTCAAAGTTGTGTTAGTGGTCACCTACAATAAGCAGCCAACCTGTATTAAGCAACCAGATTCCCGAATCCCAATGTGTTGCTTTATTATACACGTGTCCTCTATTAAACAGCCACCTGTGCTAATCATCCACTTTCTGCGTCTCTTGAGTGGCTGCTTAAGACATGTTTGGGTGTATAGGTCTGTACATAGATGGTACTTGAATACAGATGAATACATTGCCATTAAGCGTGACTAACGCAGATCAATACTTGTATACAGTCAAACCTGTGTTAGTGGTCACCTCCATTAAGCAGCCACCCTGTATTAAGCAGCCAGTTTCCAGATTCCCAATCGGTTGTTTTATTATATATTTTACCTCTATTAAGCAGCCACCTGTGCTAAGCAGCCACTTTCTCTGACTCCCTTGGTTGGCTGCTTAAGACAGGTTTGACTGTACTATGTATATGTCAAAATCTATCTGAAACTGTATGTCTGTGTCTCTATTCTCTTACCGAGCATGATGAACTAAGCATGTATATGATTGTTGTATAACTAGTTCAACCAATTAGAAAGAACTAACCGTTGTGCTTGGTGTTGTAGCAATTTACACTAGTTGTACACACCACAATTAGCGTCCCAATAACGGCAAGCTGGGTAAACTCCATTCTTACAAGTCCGTGAATATCAACTTTCTCTTTCAAAACACTGGTTTATTTTTGTAAACACCCACCTGTGTTTTGGTTTTTATATTAAAGCAAGGAAAGGGTAGGGTCAAGTGTAAGCATTGCATAAAGGAAATACATTTTACATATACACCGAATATTGCATATTCAAATTGCTTCCTTGCACCGTCTCCTCAGCCAATCAGAACATGCGCCAGAGTTGGTCATGATATGACACATTCGTTTGGAGTAAGACATAACACAACATGTTAACATTTCACATTGACAAACATATATCGTTTTACGTTGAGTTATGTTGATTTGACATGTTGATGACGCACGAAGACTCGGTAAGTGAGAAGTCACTGGTCAACTTTTATAATCAAACCCCTACGGCATCATAAGACATTTGGTATCGTCATAATGTAGACCGGAAATGTTCTTTTGCGATTTTAGAGAGAGAGAAACAAATAGTTCCATCTGGGTATTTAATACAGTTTTGATCCATGCGTGATTGGACTAGTCTTTACTTGCCATAAATTATTCACTTCATGATCTTTTCAAGAAAAGTCCGGTATTACGGGGATCTTTTCCCGGAATTATAAGAAACATCAATCTCTATATTACAGATATAAAATATCTATCCAATATATTTAGCTTTGCTGACATATGTGAATTCAAAGTTTGGCCTCAGTCGACAATGGTTCCTGTTAAATATACTGACAAAGACGCTGTAACGGAGCGTAGCGAATCTTAACATGGGGACAGTTGCTTCAATGTAATATCTTGGAAAAACACGAGCATTACATGTACATTGGCACGTGTCTTGTGGTTGAACTATTAGTTATTGAGGGCACTCGTGTGAGCCTAACATGGTTGCCAATACTGTATGGGGGTTAAAAGTTGGACACCAAGGTAGGTTTTCGGCCAAGTTTTCATCTCTCAGATCCCCAGGTGTGGTGGTATAAGAATCGACTTGAGAGATTCTGCAAGGTTTAAATATGATACTAGTAAATTGTAGATAAATAAGTAACTATAGACAGAGGAATGAGTGCTTAATTAATGATCCAGTATGATTTATTGAATTAATATATTATCTGTCAGAATAATTAGTCCCTGGTAAACGGTGAAACTTTGAAAAGGGTATAGAATTTATTTATTTGTGGAAGTCGTGATAGCGCTGTGGAAGTCGTGATAGCGCAGTGGATGCGCGTTCGCTTCAGGTGCGAAAGGTCCGGAGTTCGAGCCCCGCTGGAGCCGTTACGAGTGTGCCCTTAGGCAAGGCATTTAAATTCCACGTTGCCTCTTCTCTCTCCCTCGTGGCGATGGATTCCATCAGGAATAAGGTCTCGAGAGTGATTAAATATAAGTTGAAAGAACTTGTTTCGCAATCGAGCTAAAATATATTTGTATAAACTAAATAAATTATTTGCGAAAGAAACTGCCACAACTTATATTACCCGCTGGTACCCATGGACGCGAATATGAACATCTAGAACCATGAGTATGCTTATATAAACTATGAGATATAGACAAAACAATATAATGTGTAACGTTTATTTATCGTCGCTACCGGTTGCCCATATGAGCAACGTTTATGTATCGTCGCTACCGGTTGCCCATATGAGCAACGTTTATGTATCGTCGCTACCGGTTGCCCATATGAGCAACGTTTATTTATCGTCGCTACCGGTTGCCAATATGAGCAACGTTTATGTATCGTCGCTACCGGTTGCCCATATGAGCAACGTTTATGTATCGTCGCTACCGGTTGCCCATATGAGCAACGTTTATTTATCGTCGCTACCGTTGCCCATATGAGCAACGTTTATGTATCGTCGCTACCGGTTGCCCATATGAGCAACGTTTATGTATCGTCGCTACCGGTTGCCCATATGAGCAACGTTTATTTATCGTCGCTACCGGTTGCCCATATATGAGCAACGTTTATTTATCGTCGCTACCGGTTGCCCATATGAACAACGTTTATTTATCGTCGCTACCGGTTGCCCATATGTGCAACGTTTATTTATCGTCGCTACCGGTTGCCCATATGAGCGACGCCTCCTGACGATATTAGTCATTTTTATATTTTCCATTCCAGAGTCTCACTTGATTAGTTTAAACACTATTTGATTCAAGAATGGTACATAACATAGGAATAGTTGCAACAGCACAGTTATGATTCGGGGAAAAGTTACATAGTAACTTATTCGAATCCCTTTCCTTCAATACAATTACATACACACACATATTCTGTTATGCTTAGTATGACATATTTTATAATGCTATAAAGTGAGTTTAAGCACAAGAAGGAAATAAAACATGCAACAAAAATGTGTTTTTTTCGTTTTGATATAAAAGGAAGAGACACAAAACTATCTACGAGACCCCCATATTTAATAACTTAATTGGTAAGACTAATATATATGTATATTGATTAAATAAACATATTTTATATTACAGGAACATCAATGTAAGAGAAGAAGAATTATATAAGACTCTGTCTTTCATTCTAATTCTGTATTTTGATACAGTCTACATCAATGTCAAAGTCGGTTATGTCGAATTATCCGGTTATGTCGAAGTCGGATCAAAGTCCCGTTTCAAACACTATCATTTTACATATAACTGGATCTGTTTATAACGAATTTCGTTAAGTCAAACTTCGGTTATGTCGAAGTATTTTGTTCGGTCCGACAGAATTCGACATAACGAATGTAGACTGCGTGTGTATGCATTGTTCAATATGTATTCGATTGGGAAATAAAATATGCTTTTAACTAACATCAATGTTTTAAAAGGAGAAGAGGAGAAGAATTATATAAAACTATGTCTTCCATTCTAATCCTGTTTCTGTATTCTGATTATGTGTGATTGTTCAATATGTATTATACTGGGAAATAAAATATGTTTAACCCTTTCAACACCACAGACCTCTAAATAGGCTTACAAAAAGTGTAGATCCAGATGAGCCGGTTCGTGACGAGCCGTCTCATCAGGATCTGCACTTGTTGCCAGTAATATTATTATTTTCAGACAAAATTATCCATTTTGATAAATGAACTGGTCCAAATGTAATTTTTTTATTAATTTATTGATGTATAAGAATATCATGTACCAGTCCATGTCAGTTACTTGGTGTTGAATGGGTGCACCAGTCCATGTCAGTTACTTGGTGTTGAATGGGTGCACCAGTCCATGTCAGTTACTTGGTGTTGAATGGGTGCACCAGTCCATGTCAGTTACTTGGTGTTGAATGCACCAGTCCATGTCAGTTAATTGGTGTTGAATGGGTGCACCAGTCCATGTCAGTTACTTGGTGTTGAATGGGTGCACCAGTCCATGTCAGTTACTTGGTGTTGAATGGGTGCACCAGTCCATGTCAGTTACTTGGTGTTGAATGGGTTAAACTAATGTTTTAAAAATAAGTAGCATAATCTATATACAATCGCTTTGTAGATTTTTGTAGAGTCGCACCTAAATGTTTTGATATTGCGGAACTTACGTGGATTCCAGACATTGGTGGGTGAATATAATGTCATTTTATGTAAGCTAAATCACCGTAACGGACATTGCAAGAATTGTCATCCAGTTTCAGTAGATTTAATCAAATAACGTTATATTCATGCTGCCAGACTGCTCTCTATTGGTATATTAGATGCACAGATTTATTCGGCTTCAAGAGTGTATTGTCGCATATTGAACCTATGTTGGGACAGTTTTATATTTAGTGCGCGCACCCTAGAGCTTTACTAGCATAAAGTTAGGCGAACACCAGTATTTTTGCACTTTTAGTAGAATGGGGCTTGGTCCCTTCAGGAGTCTTAAGTGACGAAAAAGGGGATGAATGGGAGATGATTTACACTTATTTCTGAAGCGTCTGCATAAATGCGCTACGTCAATGTCTTTACGAGCATGGTGTCATGGATAGGTACAGTATGCATTTGCTATAGATAGACTTGCGCAATAGCAATCATGCAACATCTGAAACTATGAACATGTTAATTCTAATTTTGGAATTCCGCAGCGCAGCTCACACATATATTAGCTACAAATATGCAAATACCTGATTCTTATTTTACCGAACTTCATGAAGAATTTACCCGAACTTTATTAAGAATTTACCCGAACTTTATTAAGAAGTTACCAACTGTTATGGATACGTTATAGAAATGTATGGACACGTTTACAAACAATATATAAATTAATGTTTTCTGTGAGGAAGCTACCCAGCTGGCTTATGGAAATGCGATGGTTCTACCCGTCAATTTGTGCAATACAGTTCGGAGGGGCATACAGGCTCTTCCTCCACCAATAGCAGCTGGAGAGTCGCCATATGACCCAATATGTATGTGCGACACTCCCCACCTCCAACTCCACCTGCCGCCCCCCCCCCGCACAAGGCCCGTTATTAAAGTAAAGCACCGACACGAGACCTCGGTTTAAAGTCCCATCTGAAAGACTGTTAATTTTATTAGGGTCAGACTGGGGATCGAACCTGCGATACCTGGATTACCAGTCCAGCGTGCTACCACTGGACTACAGAACCGTCTGTATAAAGCCAGCATACATGTACACGAGCATTTTATCCTGTTATTTATAGCAGTTTTAGCGCGAAACATGCATTACAATGAATTCAATTTAAGCTGCCCATTTATAAGAAAAGGGAAATTCTTTATTTCTAGTTAGCTGCAGAAGCCTACAATTCGCAGTTTATTGGTTACAACATTACAATTTGCCTGACAATAACGCTAGCAATAACGAATATCATACATTTTAGTTGTCTGATTTACAATATCACAACCCGTGTAATAGGATTGAACAAATAGTGAACGATGTTAGGCAATAGTTCTTATATTCAGGGTCACACTTGTGGAATGTTCTCCCCATATCACAGCAACACAGTAGACAATATTTCTTATATTCAGGGTCACACTTGTGGAATGTTCTCCCCATATCACAGCAACACAGTAGGCAATAGTTCTTATATTCAGGGTCACACTTGTGGACTTGTCTCCCCATATCACAGCAACACAGTAGACAATATTTCTTATATTCAGGGTCACACTTGTGGAATGTTCTCCCCATATCACAGCAACACAGTAGACAATAGTTCTTATATTCAGGGTCACACTTGTGGAATTGTCTCCCCATATCACAGCAACATAGTAGACAATAGTTCTTATATTCAGGGTCACACTTGTGGAATGTTCTCCCCATATCACAGCAACACAGTAGACAATAGTTCTTATATTCAGGGTCACACTTGTGGACTTGTCTCCCCATATCACAGCAACACAGTAGACAATATTTCTTATATTCAGGGTCACACTTGTGGAATGTTCTCCCCATATCACAGCAACACAGTAGACAATAGTTCTTATATTCAGGGTCACACTTGTGGAATTGTCTCCCCATATCACAGCAACACAATACACTTCAAAGCGTTATGTATCAGATGATGCAAAGAACAGACCGTTAACCTAATATATCCCATTAAAACACTGTTATATAACAGACCGTTAGCCTAATATATCCCATTAAAACACTGTTATATAACAGACCGTTAGCCTAATATATCCCATTAAAACACTGTTATATAACATACCGTTAACCTAATATATCCCATTAAAACACTGTTATATAACAGACCGTTAGCCTAATATATCCCATTAAAACACTGTTATATAACATACCGTTAACCTAATATATCCCATTAAAACACTGTTATATAACTTGGTATATTGTGACGTCATACATTGGTATATACTTGGTATATTGTGACGTCATACATTGGTATATACTTGGTATATTGTGACGTCATACATTGGTATATACTTGGTATATTGTGACGTCATACATTGGTATATACTTGGTATATTGTGACGTCATACATTGGTATATACTTGCAGTCCTTATTTATTAATATTGAACTGCTTTTAAAAATACCAGAGTATTATATGAAATACTACGCGTAAATGAACGAAATTAACAATTTTAATTAGTAGGGTCGTATGATATTAGTGTGTGTTTTAAGTAAGATATAAGCCTCAAACGGATCCAATACCCGCCTCACACAGTCCAATATTTAACATATTGGATGGTTTTCGGCTTCTATCCTATGCATAAACTGATACATTATGAGTATACATGTATCTAAGTATTATTACTTGTAGCTAATTTATTATTGGTCAGTGCTTACATGTACATTGTGTTGTTTCATGTTTTGATTCGTTGAGGGCCTAATTGTAAATTAATTGACTAAATCGTTCAACCTATGTCTCGTTAAATGAAGGCTCTATTATTATTATTATTATTATTATTATTACTGCTACTATTGTGGTAAATAATTGCACGTGTAATTTGTGAGTCTGAGTGTACACTGCATGCATTGAAAGTTAACTTGGTTGTCCAGTTAGCGTAGTTGTTAGCTTCTCACCAGTTCGATCCTCGAACAGGGAAGTATGTGAGGTGGTATCGGATGTGTGAGTTCTCTCCGGGTACGCTAGCTTCTCACCAGTTCGATCCTCGAACAGGGAAGTATGTGAAGTGGTATCGGACACGTGAGTTCTCTCCGGGTACGCTAGCTTCTCACCAGTTCGATCCTCGAACAGGGAAGTATGTGAGGTGGTATCGGATGTGTGAGTTCTCTCCGGGTACGCTAGCTTCTCACCAGTTCGATCCTCGAACAGGGAAGTATGTGAGGTGGTATCGGACACGTGAGTTCTCTCCGGGTACGCTAGCTTCTCACCAGTTCGATCCTCGAACAGGGAAGTATGTGAGGTGGTATCGGACATGTGAGTTCTCTCCGGGTACGTTAGCTTCTCACCAGTTCGATCCTCGAACAGGGAAGTATGTGAAGTGGTATCGGACACGTGAGTTCTCTCCGGGTACGCTAGCTTCTCACCAGTTGGATCCTCGAACAGGGAAGTATGTGAGGTGGTATCGGATGTGTGAGTTCTCTCCGGGTACGCTAGCTTCTCACCAGTTCGATCCTCGAACAGGGAAGTATGTGAGGTGGTATCGGACACGTGAGTTCTCTCCGGGTACGCTAGCTTCTCACCAGTTCGATCCTCGAACAGGGAAGTATGTGAGGTGGTATCGGACATGTGAGTTCTCTCCGGGTACGTTAGCTTCTCACCAGTTCGATCCTCGAACAGGGACGTATGTGAGGTGGTATCGGACATGTGAGTTCTCTATGGGTACGCTAGCTTCTCACCAGTTCGATCCTCGAACAGGGAAGTATGTGAGGTGGTATCAGACATGTGGGATTTCTCCGGGTACTCCGTTCTCCTACCACACGAACAACTACATATGTGCTTTATTGCACGTCAAAGTGATTAATATACATTGTATGATGTAGTTAAAGCTTGTTTCGCAATCGTTGTAAAATAAATAAAGTGTAGCAAAAGTTAAATTTCTAAATTAGCCGCCACATAGATGATAATAATTCGCCTGCTGTCTACACTGAACACAATTCCTAATTGGTCTCCTTGTATTTTATAATATGTCGAGCCAATTAATAATCATACAATATAAATAGTTTCATGTTGTCATGTAACCCTTTCAACACCAAGTAACTGACATGGACTGGTCCATGATAATTTTAGACCAATAAATTAATAACAAAATTACATTTGGATCAGTTCATTTATCAAAATGGGTAAATATTTTTCTAAAAATAGTTATATTACTTGAAAAAAGTGCAGATCCTGATGAGACGGCTCGTCACGAGCCGGCTCATCTGGATCTACACTTTTTTGTAAGCCAATTTAGAGGTCTGTGGTGTTGAAAGGGTTAATACATTTTATTCAAGCAATTCATTGCATAAAGATCTGTAATACAATATATATACTAAAGGAGGTCTGTGAAGTTGGCTTGTAGATGGTAGTTGGTTATTCAGATGTTAATTCGCGAATACATACCTAGATGAAGGACATAGAAAACGCACACTTCGGATAAGTTGTGTTTTTACATGATAAACAATAACTGAATAAATACATAGTTTTAAACATATTGGACTAGTTTTAGTTGTTCAGTTTGTGTTTTGTAATAACGATGTGATATATGCTACTCTTGTGTTACTCTTGTGTTACCAAGAAGTCGGACTGTCACATACGGAGATAGAAGTTTCATGACTGCTGCCCCAAAACTTTAGAATTCTCTTCCATCAAATCTTAAAGTGCAACAACATTGTGTTCTTTCAAAAAGGCTTTGAAGACACACCTTTTTAAATGTTCATATGGAACATAACTATCGAACTGTGTCTTACTTATTATAAAAACTTGTCTATAATACTAGTATGACACGTGTTTTCAAGTTTATGTAGTTTTCGAGTACCCAGTTGCATCCTAAATGTGTGCAAGCCGTGTATTAGTATATATACAGTCAACGATAAACCATGTAATTTACAAATTAATATAGTGTTGCATGTTTGTGTGTTTGTATCTTCCGAACATATGCTATTGAAACATTGTATATTATTGTCAAGCGTGACCGTGTGTCTTTGATTTATGAAGAATTAGTATAAATTTAGCTTCAATATAAAATTCAAAAGATACTTTATTACTGTATTTTATGAAAACTTTGATGTTAGTAAATATTTCTTTCTTTTTGTAGCCTCAGCAATTGTTAGTAATACTACTAAATATGATTGAATTCATCGTGTAGTACATGCATGTATATTGTGAACGTTACTGTAGAGCGAAACTTTGTTTATAATTATCATGCTGTAGTATGTGTTTAAGCAGGTAATTTGGCTTTCTTTGTGCATATATGTTTCTCTCAATTCCCGAGCAACGGTAGTTGCTATCAAACTTTAAGAAATCTACGACAGGTAACTGTGTCATATGTTTATTTAATTTTATTCTCATTTCGCTAAAATTCGTTACGATTGTTAATCATTAGTCCGTTTTATATATGTATCCATTTCAGGAAATGGTGTCTTTCTTTTCCCCCTTTTCTTTGAATATGTTTCTATGCTAATTTTCCCACCACTGTTTACCCCTAGTCCATGTGTTCCGTCGGTGTCCGCCTCGTTTTGCGCTATATACATTGTGTACCCGGCCCATTGGTTCATCATATTTCTATGTACCTTGTTTCACTTTAGGTGAATGATTTAATTTCATATAGATCAACCATTGGGCTGTTCAATAATTGCAGGCAGAGATTCCAGAAAACATACATCTTCAAATCGAGGCTAATCCATGATATTTACATTTGGTTTCTTGTCATATTAAGATACATGTATATACAATATGCATTAAGATCAGTTATATTGACACACCACGTAAGTGCTTTGTACTATTTACTGTTCTTGACATGTTTGCTTTTATTGTCCGGTGATATTGAAGAACATCCGGGCCCTGAGTCTAGTTATGCATCGGTGTCCATCTTCCACCAAAATATCCGCAGTATTAGAAATAAGCTGGAATATGTTAAAAATAACTTTCTTGATTATGGAATCCTGTGTTTTACTGAAACTAAATTGTCTTTTGAAATTAATGATGATAGTCTACAATTAGATGGGTTTGGGTCATTTTATAGGAAAGATAAGACTACACATTCTGGAGGTCTGCTCGTGTATGTATCATCAATGTATCATTCTAGGCGCATATTACACTTGGAAAATATACCTCCCGAATCAATATGGATTGAATTTAAAGATGAAACAAAGTCATACCTACTTTGCATCGTTTATCGACAGCCTAATTGTCCTGTTGAATTTTGGGAACGATTTAACATTTGTATTGATGATGCCCTTGATTTATGAAGCAACTTAGTGATAGCTGGAGACGTTAATGAAGTTAAACTTAAACAATACTAAATTTCGTGATATTTTATTAGTGAACAATATGTGTAATGTAATCACTGAACCAACACGCGTGAGTCCGCATTCGAGTACCTTGATTGATCCAATTGCTGTCTCTAATAATATCCAATGCCTTCATTCAGGAGTGTTTAAAACATATGCAAATATCAGTGACCACTACGGAACATATGTATTCATTCAAATAAGCCTTCGACCTAATGCCCCGTTTACACGCAGAGTTTGGAATTACAAAAGAGCAAATGTTGTTGAACTAAATGAAAATGTTCACACAACTGACTGGTCATTCATAAATCAGGAGGACAAATTTTACTAACAAATTCATTGAGTTATGCAAATCATGTATTCCTTCAAAATTAGTTATTGTAAGACCAAATGATCAACCGTGGTATTATTCCGAAATAAGGAGATCATCTAGACAACGTGACAGGCAAAAGAAAATGCTACATCTAGCGGAAAATTAAAGGATTGGATTTCATACAAGTCACTTCGCAACAAAGTCAACAATATGAAAAAACATGCAAACGAAATTTTCTTTAATAATATTGAGCTTACACTAAATGATGCGAAGTCAAACAACCCGCGTGAGTACTGGAACATCGTGATATTACTAGTCAAAGAAAATTCAACAAGTTGCGATTCCATCCCACCTCTGTTGAATAGTACAGACGTTAGCGTTCACAGACGAAGATAAGGGTCTCTATATCGACCATAGATGATTCAAATGCATATTTACCCTTGTTCACGCTTAAATTAAACAATGCATTCAATCAGTTTAATATATCTGAACAAGACGTAATCGATATTTGGTCAAACTTGGTTATCAATAAGGCAAGTGGGCCCGACCAAATCAGTCATAGAATGTTAAAAGAAACACGCCTTTCGATTGGTCTACCTTAATCAATGCTATTTAATAGATCAAGTCAACTTTTCCCAAATACTGTTTCGGACTCAAACCCATACTTCTTGAGAAATAATCTAGACTATGCTACGGTGGCACGTCGTCTTAAAAGATATGCTTCCTCCGTCATACCGTCATCTATTAAATTATGGAACGAGTTAGACACTGATACCCGATACCCGTGATTCTGACTCATTAGTTTCTTTTAAACATAAGATTACAAAATTGTTCAAACCTGACCATGTTCCCTCATTTTTCCTCGATGGAGATAGATTTATCCAAGTCCACCATGCCCGAATAAGAAACAGATGTAGCAATCTCAATAGTGACTTATTTTACAATCATTTACGTCAAGATTCAATATGCAATTGTGGATATTTAACAGATAATGCAGAACATTATTTCTTTCGATGCACGCAATACAATATGCATAGAAGACAACTTTTCCTAATTACCAGGCGATACCATCCCTTAAGTGTAGAGAAACTACTGTTTAAATAGTCTAAGCAATGAAGAAAATAGCACACTTTTCAAACATGTACACTCATACATAAAAGCCACAAAGCGCTTTGTACCTGCAACTGATCGCTAATTTAGAATCTGCCTGACACATGATATAATTATATATCCACTACTATATCGGATCTCAGGCGGGGGGGGGGGCTAGAGGGGGCTAGGACTGGGTTAAGACAGCGTGGGAAATTTTGTTTTTCCTTTTTGTTTAATTATTAGTAACTTCTTTTCTTTGAAGTGTTGATAGATTTATGAAAATAGTTTTCCTTCTCAGATTGTTTTTTGTTTGATTCAATTTCTATTTTGCGTCCATACATTATTTTTTCCATCATATGTATGTCTATCTAAATTCCAAAACTTCTGTTTATATTAATTATGTTTTTTTCCGTTTATCAACATAGAGTAAAATTGACAGTACTGAGATGATATCGCACCTTTTGTTTAATAAAGTTTGATTATTGGGAAGGGCCGTTTTCTAATGTTGGTTATAACTTGTGACCCGATCCTTTTGCAAGGTTACACAAATGTATGTATGCATCTTATACATTGTTAATTTCTATTCTGTATCATGCATGTATGTCAACTGTACTGTTTAATATGCATATGCAATAAAATATGGTTAAATCAAACTGTGTCTGTGCTCAATCAGGATTAAGACTGCAAATGAACACATTTTATTTAATTATTACCTATATTTTAATTTGTTATGATTTTAGATCCTAATATTTTATAGCATATTTAGAATCCATTGTAATTGTGTTTGCTATTTTTTGTATTGTTTTATCTCATTGTATGTGGAAGTTTTTATTAATATTTGTGATATTTAGGCTGTAAAGCGGTTTTGAACGTTTTATTTTTAGATGAAAAGAGCGCTATATAAGTTTGGTATATAATAATAATACAATAATATATCTTTGATGGAATCCTTCGTATTTCGTTTTCATGCAATAATAATCATATAATGTATGTGTGCGTTTTCTTTGTCCTCTAGTATATAATGTAGGTGTGCGTTTTCTTTGTCCTCTAGTATATAATGTAGGTGTGCGTTTTCTATGTCCTCTAGTATATAATGTAGGTGTGCGTTTTCTATGTCCTCTAGTATATAATGTAGGTGTGCGTTTTCTATGTCCTCTAGTATATAATGTAGGTGTGCGTTTTCTATGTCCTCTAGTATATAATGTAGGTGTGCGTTTTCTATGTCCTCTAGTATATAATGTAGGTGTGCGTTTTCTATGTCCTCTAGTATATAATGTAGGTGTGCGTTTTCTATGTCCTCTAGTATATAATGTAGGTGTGCGTTTTCTATGTCCTCTAGTATATAATGTAGGTGTGCGTTTTCTATGTCCTCTAGTATATAATGTAGGTGTGCGTTTTCTATGTCCTCTAGTATATAATGTAGGTGTGCGTTTTCTATGTCCTCTAGTATATAATGTAGGTGTGCGTTTTCTATGTCCTCTAGTATATAATGTAGGTGTGCGTTTTCTATGTCCTCTAGTATATAATGTAGGTGTGCGTTTTCTATGTCCTCTAGTATATAATGTAGGTGTGCGTTTTCTATGTCCTCTAGTATATAATGTATGTGTGCGTTTGCTATGTCCTCTAGTATATAATGTAGGTGTGCGTTTTCTATGTCCTCTAGTATATAATGTAGGTGTGCGTTTTCTTTGTCCTCTAGTATATAATGTAGGTGTGCGTTTTCTTTGTCCTCTAGTATATAATGTAGGTGTGCGTTTTCTTTGTCCTCTAGTATATAATGTAGGTGTGCGTTTTCTTTGTCCTCTAGTATATAATGTAGGTGTGCGTTTTCTTTGTCCTCTAGTATATAATGATGGTGTGCGTTTTCTTTGTCCTCTAGTATATAATGTAGGTGTGCGTTTTCTTTGTCCTCTAGTATAGAATCAAATTATATGAATATTTGATATTATATGGTTACGGTTTGCTCGAAATACTGTAAAACACCAGGTGACCGATTAGGAATGTTGTTGAGTGTATATTGTTGTTCAGTTTCACAATATGTCTCCACATTGATTTACGTTGGAAGGATTCCATCGCCATCGGACATAAACTTGTCAGGAGCAACCTGTAGATGTCTTGTTTGGATCCCTGTATTTGTCTGTCATAATTTACGCGTCTTGTAGCTATTCACAAATAGCTCTTTAGATAAGTATTCATATGGTATATGGCATAATTGACGTACGAATTGCTGTTTTCTCATATAAATGTCTGCTCTATGGATTATGTAACAATACATCATTATGAATCCTAACAGATGTCTGTGTTAGAAATCTTTGCATATATTTCACATTTGTAAGCTCAAATTTCTACAGTGACTGTCGTAGAGATATGGAGTTCACAGTACATGCCGTAGAGAGATGGAGTTCACGGTACATGTTGTAGAGAGATGGAGTTCACAGTACATGCCGTAGAGAGATGGAGTTCACGGTACATGCCGTAGAGAGATGGAATTCACAGTACATGTCGTAGAGAGATGGAGTTCACGGTACATGTTGTAGAGAGATGGAGTTCACGGTACATGTTGTAGAGAGATGGAGTTCACAGTACATGTCGTAGAGAGATGGAGTTCACGGTACATGTTGTAGAGAGATGGAGTTCACGGTACATGTTGTAGAGAGATGGAGTTCACGGTACATGTCGTAGAGAGATGGAGTTCACAGTACATGCCGTAGAGAGATGGAATTCATAGTACATGTCGTAGAGAGATGGAGTTCACAGTACATGCCGTAGAGAGATGGAATTCATAGTACATGTCGTAGAGGGATGGAGTTCACAGTACATGTCGTAGAGAGATGGAGTTCATAGTACATGTCGTAGAGAGATGGAGTTCATAGTACATGTCGTAGAGAGATGGAGTTCACAGTACATGCCGTAGAGGGATGGAGTTCATAGTACATGTCGTAGAGAGATGGAGTTCACAGTACATGTCGTAGAGGGATGGAGTTCCCAGTACATGTCGTAGAGAGATGGAGTTCCCAGTACATGTCGTAGAGAGATGAAGTTCCCAGTGCCTGTCGTAGAGAGATGAAGTTCCCAGTACATATCGTAGAGAGATGGAGTTCACAGTACATGTCGTAGAGAGATGGAGTTCATAGTACATGTCGTAGAGAGATGGAGTTCATAGTACATGTCGTAGAGGGATGGAGTTCCCAGTACATATCGTAGAGAGATGGAGTTCACAGTGCCTCTATGCAATCTAGAAACTAATAAGTTAATTTGGTGGTGATGATGATGATGATGATGATGATGATGATGATGATGATGATGATGATGATGATGATGATGATGATGATGATGATTGCACCGTCTATTATTCGTGTTGATATGTAGATGTTGCTGGGTGATGTCTTGTAGAATAGTGTTCTTGTTGTGTCCGATGATGGTGCGATAAATCCATTTTAGGGCCACCATCCTCACTCAACAGTTGGTCATCCCGCAGCAGCATACACAATGATCTGACAGTTAGACATATGGCCGTCTCGGTGGCTCCAGTGTCTGTCCATACCTCCACCACCTTCGATGGTTGTCAGCGGTGATGAAGCGTGAGTCCTTTGTTGCAAGGTCGACGACCAGAAGATCCAAGTAACGTTGCTGCTGCGAAATATGCCCCGACTGTGACGTGCATGACGTGAAGAGATCGGTCGGGTCAATTTTGTATGACAATAGTGTACACTTAAGAAATAATATGTATCAACCGTGGTGTATCGCAGAATAACCCTCGTTTGAAGTTCTTATGCGTAGAAATATATCACGAAGGCCGAATATACCATGGTGGATACTTATTATTTCGATTCTAAAACGACTTACTTCTAATAATTTTAAAGGAGTATTTTCTTCAAACACCGCTGCATTTGGCTTTCGAAATTTCCTCCCGCGTAAGGGGTGATGACGTTATTTTTTATGGAAAATATCAATCTAGTGCATAAATGAACAAAAGTTGTAACTGATCAATAATTGTATTTATTTTGTCAAATAAAACTATACAGAATAGTAACTGAAACGTTACTTAACAGAAAAACAAGATGGACAAGAGATTATCTGATTCTAAAAATAGCTCACTTCCGTGAACTCCAATGGTATGTTTTTACAAACATCACGTGACTTTCATTCATAAAACTTTACACGCATTGTAGAAATGACGTAGCCAAAACACGGTGCGCGTGCAGCATAGATCAAGATAGGTATATTGCAGAATAACCCGAGATTGGTTTTACTCTACACGTATGTATGTTATTAGCTGGGTCGTGTTAGAATATTGTATAGTCATCAACCGTGCGGATATATAGTATTATAATTCTAGACAATCTAAAGTTTAAACTTTATTTTACAACGATTGTGAAGCAAGTTCTAACAACTTATATTAATCACTTTCGTTGCCGCGGATGAAAGCATATATGTGGTCATTCATGTGGGAGGAAACCGGAGTACACGGAGTAAACCCACCTGTCCGATCTGGCGACCACCGTACCAGCTCACATACTTCCCGGTCTGAGGATCGAACCCGCGTTATATTAGTGAGAAGCGAGCGCGCTAACCACTGCGCTAATCGGACAGACAATCTACAGTCGTCGGCTACGTCTATGGAAGGCGGAATCTGTCATCAAACGAAAGAAAGAATAACGTATGCAAAAGACTCATAATACAGTTTACAGAGAACGTTCCTAGAAGTAATGCTTTTAAGGCACGTTTTCTTGACGACAGCTTTATATGATAACGTACGATGTCCTCCGGACACTCGTTCCATAAAAGCACACACTGTCAGCATCAATAACGTTGATCAACTCAGAACCTCCATTATCTAAATGACATGTATTTATGATTCAGTGTTATTGTGTTTCTGTTTCGATAATACTACATTGGTACACGATAAACAATTGTGTTTGTTTGTTTTGCGAGTTGAAAGTCGAACAGATAGCGTAGGTCACATGACGACTCTCCAGCTGTTAAGGTCATTGACTTCAAATCACTTGCCCCTCGCCGCTGCAGGCTCGAATGATTTCAAATGTGGAAGCTATCCAGCTGGCTTGCCGAAGGTCGGTGGTTCTACCCTGGTGCCCGTCTGTGCATTAAATATTGCTCGGAGGGGCACCTGGGGTCTTCCTTCACAAGTATTAGTTGGAGAGTCGCTGTATAACTGAAGTTGTTGGTGCGACTTTAACCCAAAAAACAAACAAACAAATAATTGTGTCTTGCATAAGTAATTAAATATTATAATAAGAATGAAGACTACGAGTGTACTTAGTCTATACAAATTTATTTTAGCTTGATTGCTAAACAAGTTCTTTCAACTTATATTAATCACTCTCGAGACCTCATTCTTGATGGAATTCATCGCCACGAGGGAGAGAGAAGAGGCAACGTGGAATTTAAATGCCCTGCCTAAGGGCATAATCGTAACGGCTCCAGCGGGGCTCGAACTCCAGACCTTTCATACCTGAAGCGAACGCTCATCCACTGCGCTATCACGACTTCCACATGTGTACTGAGTGCAACTAGTTCGCGTTACGAAAACTTTCATGTTGATCTTTTGAATATAAATTTCAATAGATTGACATTATAAAATGCTGCACAGGCATCTCTAAGCTGGATCAATGCACGTTTGGTTATGCTATAAGCAATATAAGGCATTGTTTAGGTTCACAAGCAGAGCTATTAGAGATAGAGAAGGTAGTATGGGTAGTTCATATTAACAGATCGTATCCTAAATACATACTAGTGTGTGTTTCGTGCACTTTCGAGTCTACCCTCACACGATTTGGCCACGCAATAGTGCGATTTTGGTGCACTTTAATTTCTACACCAAACGATTGTACAACGTTATTGTGATTTTGGTGCACTCTCGAGTCTACACCAAACGAGTGTACCTCGTTATTGTGTGATATTGGTGCACTATTGAGTCTACACCAAACGATTGTACCTCGTTATTGTGTGATATTGGTGCACTCTCGAGTCTACCACAAACGATTGTACCTCGTTATTGTGTGATTTTGGTGCACTCTCGAGTCTACCCCCAAACGATTGTACCTCGTTATTGTGTGATATTGGTGCACTATCGAGTCTACACCAAACAAGTGTACCTCGTTATTGTGTGATATTGGTGCACTCTCGAGTCTACCCCAAACGATTGTACCTCGTTATTGTGTGATATTGGTGCACTATCGAGTCTACCCCAAACGAGTGTACCTCGTTATTGTGTGATATTGGTGCACTATCGAGTCTACCCCAAACGAGTGTACCTCGTTATTGTGTGATATTGGTGCACTATCGAGTCTACACCAACCGATTGTACCTCGTTATTGTGTGATATTGGTGCACTCTCGAGTCTACACCAAACGATTGTACCTCGTTATTGTGTGATATTGGTGCACTATCGAGTCTACACCAAACGAGTATACCTCGTTATTGTGTGATTTTGGTGCACTATCGAGTCTACCCCCAAACGATTGGATCTCATTATTGTGTGAATTTGGTGCACTATCGAGTCTACCCCAAACGACTGGATCTCATTAGTGTGTCATTTTGGTGCACTATCGAGTCTACACCAAACGAGTGTACCTCGTTATTGTGTGATATTGGTGCACTATCGAGTCTACACCAAACGATTGTACCTCGTTAGTGTGTGATACTGGTGCACTATCGAGTCTACCCCAAACGAGTGTACCTCGTTATTGTGTGATATTGGTGCACTATCGAGTCTACCCCAAACGAGTGTACCTCGTTATTGTGTGATATTGGTGCACTATCGAGTCTACCCCAAAATATTGTACCTCGTTATTGTGTGATATTGGTGCACTATCGAGTCTACCCCAAACGAGTGTACCTCGTTATTGTGTGATTTTGGTGCACTATCGAGTCTACCCCCAAACGAGTGTACCTCGTTATTGTGTGATTTTGGTGCACTCTCGAGTCTACACCAAACGAGTGTACCTCGTTATTGTGTGATATTGGTGCACTATCGAGACTACCCCCAAACGATTGGATCTCATTATTGTGTGATTTTGGTGCACTATCGAGTCTACCCCAAACGACTGGATCTCATTAGTGTGTCATTTTGGTGCACTATCGAGTCTACACCAAACGAGTGTACCTCGTTATTGTGTGATATTGGTGCACTATCGAGTCTACACCAAACGAGTGTACCTCGTTATTGTGTGATATTGGTGCACTATCGAGTCTACCCCAAACTAGTGTACCTCGTTATTGTGTGATATTGGTGCACTATCGAGTCTACACCAAACGATTGTACCTCGTTATTGTGTGATATTGGTGCACTATCGAGTCTACCCCAAACGAGTGTACCTCGTTATTGTGTGATATTGGTGCACTATCGAGTCTACCCCAAAATATTGTACCTCGTTATTGTGTGATATTGGTGCACTCTCGAGACTACCCCAAACGAGTGTACCTCGTTATTGTGTGATATTGGTGCACTATCGATTCTACACCAAACGATTGTACCTCGTTATTGTGTGATTGTTGGTGCACTCTCGAGACTACCACAAACGATTGGATCTCATTATTGTGTGGTTTTGGTGCACTATCGAGTCTACCCCAAACGAGTGTACCTCGTTATTGTGTGATATTGGTGCACTCTCGAGTCTACACCAAACGAGTGTACCTCGTTATTGTGTGATATTGGTGCACTATCGAGTCTACACCAAACGAGTGTACCTCGTTATTGTGTGATATTGGTGCACTATCGAGTCTACCCCAACATATTGTACCTCGTTATTGTGTGATATTGGTGCACTATCGAGTCTACCCCCAAACGAGTGTACCTCGTTATTGTGTGATATTGGTGCACTATCGAGTCTACACCAAGTGAGTGTACCTCGTTATTGTGTGATTTTGGTGCACTATCGAGTCTACCCCCAAACGAGTGTACCTCGTTATTGTGTGATTTTGGTGCACTCTCGAGTCTACACCAAACGAGTGTACCTCGTTATTGTGTGATTTTGGTGCACTCTCGAAACTACCCCCAAACGATTGGATCTCATTATTGTGTGATTTTGGTGCACTATCGAGTCTACCCCAAACGACTGGATCTCATTAGTGTGTCATTTTGGTGCACTCTCGAGTCTACACCAAACGAGTGTACCTCGTTATTGTGTGATATTGGTGCACTATCGAGTCTACACCAAACGAGTGTACCTCGTTATTGTGTGATATTGGTGCACTATCGAGTCTACCCCAAACGATTGTACCTCGTTATTGTGTGATATTGGTGCACTATCGAGTCTACACCAAAATATTGTACCTCGTTATTGTGTGATATTGGTGCACTCTCGAGACTACCCCAAACGAGTGTACCTCGTTATTGTGTGATATTGGTGCACTATCGATTCTACACCAAACGATTGTACCTCGTTATTGTGTGATTTTGGTGCACCCTCGAGACTACCACAAACGATTGGATCTCATTATTGTGTGGTTTTGGTGCACTATCGAGTCTACACCAAACGAGTGTACCTCGTTATTGTGTGATATTGGTGCACTCTCGAGTCTACACCAAACGAGTGTACCTCGTTATTGTGTGATATTGGTGCACTCTCGAGTCTACCCCAAACGATTGTACCTCGTTATTGTGTGATATTGGTGCACTCTCGAGTCTACACCAAACGAGTGTACCTCGTTATTGTGTGATATTGGTGCACTCTCGAGTCTACCCCAAACGAGTGTACCTCGTTATTGTGTGATATTGGTGCACTCTCGAGTCTACACCAAACGAGTGTACCTCGTTATTGTGTGATATTGGTGCACTATCGAGTCTACACCAAACGAGTGTACCTCGTTATTGTGTGATATTGGTGCACTATCGAGTCTACCCCAACATATTGTACCTCGTTATTGTGTGATATTGGTGCACTATCGAGTCTACCCCCAAACGAGTGTACCTCGTTATTGTGTGATATTGGTGCACTATCGAGTCTACCCCAAACGAGTGTACCTCGTTATTGTGTGATTTTGGTGCACTATCGAGTCTACCCCCAAACGAGTGTACCTCGTTATTGTGTGATTTTGGTGCACTCTCGAGTCTACACCAAACGAGTGTACCTCGTTATTGTGTGATTTTGGTGCACTCTCGAAACTACCCCCAAACGATTGGATCTCATTATTGTGTGATTTTGGTGCACTATCGAGTCTACCCCAAACGACTGGATCTCATTAGTGTGTCATTTTGGTGCACTCTCGAGTCTACACCAAACGAGTGTACCTCGTTATTGTGTGATATTGGTGCACTATCGAGTCTACACCAAACGAGTGTACCTCGTTATTGTGTGATATTGGTGCACTATCGAGTCTACCCCAAACGATTGTACCTCGTTATTGTGTGATATTGGTGCACTATCGAGTCTACACCAAAATATTGTACCTCGTTATTGTGTGATATTGGTGCACTCTCGAGACTACCCCAAACGAGTGTACCTCGTTATTGTGTGATATTGGTGCACTATCGATTCTACACCAAACGATTGTACCTCGTTATTGTGTGATTTTGGTGCACCCTCGAGACTACCACAAACGATTGGATCTCATTATTGTGTGGTTTTGGTGCACTATCGAGTCTACACCAAACGAGTGTACCTCGTTATTGTGTGATATTGGTGCACTCTCGAGTCTACACCAAACGAGTGTACCTCGTTATTGTGTGATATTGGTGCACTCTCGAGTCTACCCCAAACGATTGTACCTCGTTATTGTGTGATATTGGTGCACTCTCGAGTCTACACCAAACGAGTGTACCTCGTTATTGTGTGATATTGGTGCACTCTCGAGTCTACCCCAAACGAGTGTACCTCGTTATTGTGTGATATTGGTGCACTCTCGAGTCTACCCCAAACGATTGTACCTCGTTATTGTGTGATATTGGTGCACTCTCGAGACTATCCCAAACTAGTGTACCTCGTTATTGAGTAATATTGGTGCACTATCGATTCTACACCAAACGATTGTACCTCGTTATTGTGTGATTTTTGGTGCACTCTCGAGACTACCCCAAACGATTGGATCTCATTATTGTGTGGTTTTGGTGCACTATCGAGTCTACCCCCAAACGAGTGTACCTCGTTATTGTGTGATATTGGTGCATTATCGAGTCTACACCAAACGATTGTACCTCGATATTGTGTGATATTGGTGCACTATCGAGTCTACACCAAACGAGTGTACCTCGTTATTGTGTGATATTGGTGCACTATCGAGTCTACACCAAACGAGTGTACCTCGTTATTGTGTGATATTGGTGCACTATCGAGTCTACACCAAACGAGTGTACCTCGTTATTGTGTGATATTGGTGCACTATCGAGTCTACCCCAAAATATTGTACCTCGTTATTGTGTGATATTGGTGCACTATCGAGTTTTGTTGTTTTGTGTGTTTGGGTTGGACTACCCCCAAACGATTGGATCTCATTATTGTGTGATTTTGGTGCACTATCGAGTCTACCCCAAACGACTGGATCTCATTAGTGTGTCATTTTGGTGCACTATCGAGTCTACACCAAACGAGTGTACCTCGTTATTGTGTGATATTGGTGCACTATCGAGTCTACACCAAACGAGTGTACCTCGTTATTGTGTGATATTGGTGCACTATCGAGTCTACCCCAAACTAGTGTACCTCGTTATTGTGTGATATTGGTGCACTATCGAGTCTACACCAAACGATTGTACCTCGTTATTGTGTGATATTGGTGCACTATCGAGTCTACCCCAAACGAGTGTACCTCGTTATTGTGTGATATTGGTGCACTATCGAGTCTACCCCAAAATATTGTACCTCGTTATTGTGTGATATTGGTGCACTCTCGAGACTACCCCAAACGAGTGTACCTCGTTATTGTGTGATATTGGTGCACTATCGATTCTACACCAAACGATTGTACCTCGTTATTGTGTGATTTTTGGTGCACTCTCGAGACTACCTCAAACGATTGGATCTCATTATTGTGTGGTTTTGGTGCACTATCGAGTCTACACCAAACGAGTGTACCATGTTATTGTGTGATATTGGTGCACTATCGAGTCTACACCAAGTGAGTGTACCTCGTTATTGTGTGATTTTGGTGCACTATCGAGTCTACACCAAACGAGTGTACCTCGTTATTGTGTGATATTGGTGCACTATCGAGTCTACACCAAACGATTGTACCTCGTTATTGTGTGATATTGGTGCACTCTCGAGACTACCCCAAACGAGTGTACCTCGTTATTGTGTGATATTGATGCACTATCGATTCTACACCAAACGATTGTACCTCGTTATTGTGTGATTTTTGGTGCACTCTCGAGACTACCCCAAACGATTGGATCTCATTATTGTGTGGTTTTGGTGCACTATCGAGTCTACACCAAACGAGTGTACCTCGTTATTGTGTGATATTGGTGCACTCTCGAGTCTACACCAAACGAGTGTACATCGTTATTGTGTGATATTGTTGCACTATCGAGTCTACACCAAACGAGTGTACCTCGTTATTGTGTGATATTGGTGCACTCTCGAGTCTACCCCAAACGAGTGTACCTCGTTATTTTGTGATATTGGTGCACTATCGAGTCTACACCAAACGAGTGTACCTCGTTATTGTGTGATATTGGTGCACTATCGAGTCTACACCAAACGATTGTACCTCGTTATTGTGTGATATTGGTGCACTATCGAGTCTACACCAAACGATTGTACCTCGTTATTGTGTGATATTGGTGCACTATCGAGTCTACACCAAACGATTGTACCTCGTTACTGTATGATTTGGAATTCTCTCCAGTCTACACGAATCGTTTGTATCGGAGTAGTTTGTGTGATTCTATATGGCATCGACTCTACCCCAAACGTGGATTACTGTAGTGTGTGACTTGGTATACACTCGAAACTACCTCAATCAGATGTACCACGCTAGTATGTGATTCTATGTCCTCCCGAGTAAACCCTAAACGATTAAACAGTGGGTATCCGTGTGGTAATCCGTGTGGGTATCCGTGTGGGTATCCGTGTGGGTATCCGTGTGGGTATCCGTGTGGGTATCCGTGTGGGTATCCGTGTGGGTATCCGTGTGGTAATCCGTGTGGGTATCCGTGTGGGTATCCGTGTGGGTATCCGTGTGGGTATCCGTGTGGGTATCCGTGTGGGTATCCGTGTGGGTATCCGTGTGGGTATCCGTGTGGGTATCCGTGTGGGTATCCGTGTGGGTATCCGTGTAGTGAAGGTCTTTGGCTTGCCCAACACCGCTAATGTTAGAATCCCATAGGGGGTGTCGAATTCTTTCATGCGAGGAAGCTATCCAGCTGGCTAGCGGGAGGTCGGTGGTTCTACTCAGTTGCCCGTCCGTGCCTGAAATACTGTTCGAATATGCACCGGAATTTTCCTCCTCCAATAATAGCTCGACAGTCGCCATGTGAATTAGGTGGTTGTGCCACTATGATGTGGCCACACGCTTGGACAACTGTATTTTGTGAGTTGGTACACTCTCGGATCTACCTTAAACGTTTCGACCACGCTATTGTGTGATTTGTTATTCTCCCGTGTATACACACATTCTAATTGAACAAAGCTATTATGTGATTCGATATTCTCTCAACTATCTTGTGTGCTGTTATATGACATCGACTCTACCTCAAACGTTTGGATCGGAGTATCTTGTGTGCTGTTATATGACATCGACTCTACCGTAAACGTTTGGATCGGAGTATCTTGTGGGGTTTTATATGACATCGACACTACCGTAAACGTTTGGATCGGACTATCTTGTGTGCTTTTATATGACATCGACTCTACCTCAAACGTTTGGATCGGAGTATCTTGTGTGCTGTTATATGACATCGACTCTACCACAAACGTTTGGATCGGAGTATCTTGTGTGCTGTTATATGACATCGACGCTACCTCAAACGTTTGGATCGGAGTATCTTGTGTGCTGTTATATGACATCGACTCTACCTCAAACGTTTGGATCGGAGTATCTTGTGTGCTGTTATATGACATCGACGCTACCTCAAACGTTTGGATCGGACTATCTTGTGTGCTTTTATATGACATCGTTTGGACATTGTGTGATGTGGTATTCTCTCTTGTCTACCCAAACGATGGGACCACGCTAGTTTGTTACTTGGTATTCACTCGACTCTAACCGAAACGTTTGGAACACTATATTGAGTGATTTGATATTCACTCTCTAGTTCGGAACACTGTAAGAATGCCGGGAATACTGTAAGATTGACATCAACAACAAGAGTTAATGCACACGTTGCATCTATTATAGTTTTGCCATTTTTTCTCTACTAATTGTTGTGGTCTCCGTGGTCGAGTGGTTAAGTTCGTTTATTTCAAATTGTTATCACCCCGACCTCACATATGTAGGTTGGAATCTCAATGGAGGTGTCGAATTCTTTAAAACTAGGAAGCAATCCAGCTGGCTTGTGGAAGGATGGTGGTTCTACCCGTTACCCCGCCGGAAGTCGTGATAGTGCAGTGGATGCGCATTTGCTTCAGGTGCGAAAGATCCGGAGTTCGAGCACCACTGGAGCCGTTACGATTGTGCCCTTAGGCAAGGCATTTAAATTCCACGTTGCCTCTTCTCTCTCCCTCGTGGCGATGGATTACATCAGGAATGAGGTCTCGAGAGTAATTTATATAAGTTGAAATAACTTGTTTCGCAATCGAGCTAAAATAAATTTGTATTAACCCCGCCCGTGACTGAATACTGTTCGTAGGGACACCCGGGTTCGTCATCCACCAATACTAGCTGGAGAGTCGCCATATAACCTGCGATGTTCGTGGGACTTCAAAACTGCAATAAGAAAACAAAATATATTAATTGTATTAAAGTTTCTCGAATTTCTGTATTATATCGTGCAGCGTAGTTTCCGCTGCACATAATTGTGTTGTTTACAAGTGTTCGTGCCATATTGGATTGTATTGTGGTTTGCAACACAGTTTAAATAGCTTGGCAAGGTATCAATCAAGACTCATTGTTGGCGGCTGGATACACTGGCATCATGCAATAATGAACACTTAGTCTCTTCGGTCGGGTCAACAATAATTGGGAAGCTTTATTGTTGTATCAAACGTAGTCTATTATTTAACAATTTGGCTCCCGGTCTCAGACTAATGATGCCCGTGTACGGGAGAACACGGCATCCGTCAACTGTAACAGGATTATTAATAAATACCAGACATATACAGCTCAATCTCTAAACAAATACAGGAGCAATAAGACTGCAAGTTCGCGACAAATAATAATCCATGCAAGACACACTTGATACTGGATACTCAGTGGCTCTGTATAGCCGTATGTCGTTTGTTCCTGCGCGTGTATCAATGGGTTGATCGTGTATCGGTACCGTTTGTTCCTGTGCGTGTGTCAATGGGTTGATCGTGTATCGGTACCGTTTGTTCCTGTGCTTGTGGCAATGGGTAGATTGTGTATCTGGACAGTTTATTCATGCGCTTGTGACAATGGGTAGATAGTGTATCGGAACCGTTTGTTCATGTTTGGGATAATGGGTTGATCGTGTATCGGAACCGTTTGTTCCTGTGCTTGCGTCAATGGGTTGATCGTGTATCGGGACCGTTTGTTCGTGTTCTTGCGTCAATGGGTTGATCGTGTATCGGGACCGTTTGTTCATGTTCATGCTTGCGTCAATGGGTTGATCGTGTATCGGAACCGTTTGTTCATGTGCTTGCGTCAATGGGTTGATCGTGTATCGGGACCGTTTGTTCGTGTGCTTGTGTCAATGGGTTGGTCGTGTATTGGAACCGTTTGTTCATGTGCTTGCGTCAATGGGTTGGTCGTGAATCGGACTGTTTGTTCATGTGCTTGCATCAATGGGTGTATCGTGTATCGGGACCGTTTGTTCATGTGCTTGTGTCAATGGGTTGGTCGTGTATCGGGACCGTTTGTTCATGTGCTTGCGTCATTGGGTTGATCGTGTATCGGGACCGTTTGTCCCTGTGCTTGTGTCAATGGGTTGGTCGTGTATCGGGACCGTTTGTTCATGTGCTTGCGTCAATGGGTTGGTCGTGTATCGGACTGTTTGTTCATGTGCTTGCGTCAATGGGTTTATCGTGTATCGGGACCGTTTGTTCCTGTGCTTGTGTCAATGGGTTGGTCGTGTATCGGGACCGTTTGTTCATGTGCTTGCGTCAATGGGTTGATCGTGTATCGGGATCGTTTGTTCCTGTGCTTGTGTCAATGGGTTTGTCGTGTATCGGGACCGTTTGTTCATGTGCTTGCGTCAATGGGTTGGTCGTGTATCGGGATCGTTTGTTCGTGTGCTTGTGTCAATGGGTTGGTCGTGTATCTGGACCGTTTGTTCCTGTGCTTGCCTCAATGAGTAGATCGTGTATCGGGACAGTTTGTTCCTGTGCTTGCCTCAATGAGTAGATCGTGTATCGGTACCGTTTGTTCCTGTGCTTGCCTCAATGAGTAGATCGTGTATCGGGACAGTTTGTTCCTGTGCTTGCCTCAATGAGTAGATCGTGTATCGGGACCGTTTGTTCCTGTGCTTGCCTCAATGAGTAGATCGTGTATCGGGACCGTTTGTTCCTGTGACCGAGCCTAATACATTTATATTTATGAGACAATAACCTACTCTTATTGTTCTCCTATCTTCTGATAAAAGGACTGCAGAATATCATACTATATGTGATTGTTTGCCGTTATGGCGGTTTGGCGTCGTAAAAGTTTATTATGCGATAAGCACCTCCAATAAAGCAGGTTTACAAGGCAGACCGTCTTGCACGTTATTTTGCATGGAGGTTGGATACTGAGTTGGTGGTATGAGATATTGTCGTCTTACAGATGTGAATCGATCCGGGTGCCCCTCCTTGTCTGAAATACTGCTGACAGCCGCATCTGTATAGCTGAAAATATACACCATGAACAGCCGGAGAGCCCTCATATGACCTCATCTGTCCAGCCCTCATATGACCTCATCTATCGAGCTCTCATATGACCTCATCTGTCGAGCCCTCATAAGACCTCATCTGTCCAGCCCTCATATGACCTCATCTGTCGAACCCTCATATGACCTCATCTATCGAGCCCTCATATGACCTCATCTGTCGAGACCTCATATGACCTCATCTGTCGAGCCCTCATCTGTCGAGCCCTCATATGACCTCATCTGTCCAGCCTGCATATTGACATCATCTGTCCAGCCCTCTTATGACCTCATCTGTCCAGCCCTCATATTGACCTCATATGTCCAGCCCTCATATGACCTCATCTGTCCAGCCCTCTTATGACCTCATCTGTCCAGCCCTCTTATGATCTCATCTGTCGAGCCCTCATATTGACCTCATCTGTCCAGCCCTCATATGACCTCATCTGTCCAGCCCTCATATGACCTCATCTGTCGAACCCTCATATGACCTCATCTGTCGAACCCTCATATGACCTCACCTGTCGAACCCTCATATTGACCTCATCTGTCGAACCCTCATATTGACCTCATCTGTCGAGCCCTCATATGACCTCATATGTCGAGCCCTCTTATGACCTCATATGTCGAGCCCTCATATGACCTCATCTGTCGAACCCTCATATGACCTCATATATCGAGCCCTCATATGACCACATCTGTCCAACCCTCATATGACCTCATCTGTCGAACCCTCATATGACCTCATATATCGAGCCCTCATATGACCTCATCTGTCCAACCCTCATATTGACCTCATCTGTCCAGCCCTCTTATGTCCTCATCTGTCGAGCCCTCATATGTCGAGCCATCATATGACCTCATCTATCGAGCCCTCATATGACCTCATCTGTCGAGCCCTCATATTGATCTCATCTGTCCAGCCCTCTTATGATCTCATCTGTCGAAACCTCATATTGACCTCATCTGTCCAGCTCTCTTATGACCTCATCTGTCGAGCCCTCATATTGACCTCATATGTCGAGCCCTCTTATAACCTCATATGTCGAGCCCTCATATGACCTCATCTGTCGAACCCTCATATGACCTCATCTATCGAGCCCTCAAATGACCTCATCTCTCGAACCCTCATATGACCTCATCTGTCGAACCCTCATATTGACCTCATCTGTCGAGCCCTCATATGACCTCATATGTCGAGCCCTCATATTGACCTCATCTGTCGAACCCTCATATGACCTCATCTGTCGAACCCTCATATTGACCTCATCTGTCAGTGTGAAGCAAGAAACACAAAACAAATAAATCACCTGCCGGGAAATTCCCACTTTTGACCAGAGTGTATTATATATATATATATAATAAATTCAACACAACCATTATAATAGAATCATAAGCCATCTGCAGCGGACGTTTGACACAACGCAATGTTTCACAAAAGAAATAATAACCCAGACAATTGTTATAAGCCCATTTATCTTCAGGAAATTAGTGGGCAGAAACTAGTCAGTCCCAATCAGGAACCTCGTTTATTTCTGTGCGTCCGTGTTAACTTTCTACGTCAGACGGTGTCGGCAGACTAGCACTTTGGAACAGACGTACAGGATTTGCAAATGTTGCAATCACCATTTCACTAACAATTGATACTGCATATTTTAAATACGGTTTTCTCGGCAGTGAAAATGTGGAGAGGGAAAGAAATATCACACTGAGAGGGTGTCATCTCTTGCTCTGATCACGTCCTAGGACAGTCTCATCATTTTATAATAACTATTACATAATATATACACTTAGGGCCGCTTGTAACCCGACACTTATATAAGTCGGTGTAATTGGATTATTTGTGAACAGATTTCGTTCTAATTTGGACTGTGTATAAATCAACAAATCGTACGTACATACAAGAATTTTCAATTGATAAACAAAAAGGTATAAAACTTAACAAACAACACTGTAAAAATAAAAATTCATGATCCAAATGTGAACAAAAATCCTTTCCCAAATAATCCAATTATACCGAATGATAGAAGTGTCGGGTTACAAGTGGCCCTAAGTGATTCAGTGTACCATGCCCCTCCAACATAGAGTAATAGTTGATGAACACAAAACTATATCACAATCATTTATAATAATACACATGGAATAAAGCATCACTGCTAATCGGAAATTAGAGACTGCTCTAAAGCAATGATAGAACACTAAAAGAAAATATGTTTGTTTGTTTATTTGTTTATTCGGGTTTTACACCGTCGCAATCACCATTTTGGGCAATGGAGTGTTTTACGTTTATTTATCGTCGCTACCGGTTGCCCATATGAGCGACGCCTCCTGAAGAGATTAGTCATTTTAGATTTTGGAGGGTAGTGCATGATACAGACAGAGACCCATTCCAGAGTCTCCTCTGGTTCTTTTACGTGCATGGTGTAAAGCACCGACACGAGACCTCGGTTTAACGTCCCATCTGAAAGACTGTTAATTTTATTAGGGTCAGACGGGGGATCGAACCTGCGATCCCTGGATTACCAGTCCAGCGTGTTACCACTGGACTACAGATCCGTCTGTCATTTTGGGCACAATAGCTGGCTGGCAATTTACCTAACAACACACAGACCACTATGTAGTCCAGTGATTTACACGTTGGACTGGACCATAGTAAAATTAACACTCTTTCACATGGGACTTTAAACCGAGGTCTCGTTGCGTGTGCTGTACACCGTGCTCTATAATGTTAGAACTCTGTAGCTGTACTTCAAGAGTATATCAAGTACTTCAAGAGTATATCAAATGATAAACTGTAATAAGGTGATATTGTATTTATGTTTCTGTGTATGTAAATATGAAAAAAACAAATAAACGGGTTGCTCCATCGCAACTCAAAAATGAAAACTAAAATCTAAAATGACTAATCTCTTCAGGAGGCGTTGCTCATATGGGTTACCGGTAGCGACGATAAATAAACGTAAAACACACACACCCAATGCTTGCAAGTGTTTCACAACTAATCTAGGGCTCGACAAAGTACGTACTCGTACTTGAAAACGTGTATTATAAAGACGGTGACTGTTTGACTGTTTTCAGGTTATACTCACCAATGTAAGTTCGAATCCCACTGCGCTGTCGAATGCATCCATATGAGGAAGCTACCCAGCAGGCTTGCGAAAGGTCGGTGGTTCTACCCTGATATCCGTCCGTGCCTGAACTACTGGTTGAAAAGTTTTCCTTTGTCTTACTCCACCAATAATAGCAGGGGAATCACGATATACCCTAAGCTGTTGGTGAGGCGTGACCCCCATACCCCCCACACCCCCATACCCCCTAAAAACAATAAGTCAAGATTCAAGGTATGAGTTATGCATTTGAATGATTAATCATTAAATTATGGTCGTTCTTTTGCTTAGTATGTTGTTCAGTTTGTGTTTATAAGATATATTCCTTTTCAAGAAAACTAAATTGCATTGTATGCGAGTGGCTCACGTTTTAAGCCAGCAACATTAACCATTTCAGCGTCGAATAAATTCAAAAGCAATGTGCAAACAACATAGATCTAGATCAGCCACGGTGTTGGTCAGGATCTAAGTAGTTTGCTATTCGGACTGGTGCTTCAGTTTCATTGTCTGAAGAGCAATCAGCATATAGCCTGATCAAACGGCAGGTTTTTTCTGGCTCATCGGGTTCTCGATTTTTTGCAAAGCCGCTTTTATGCGACATTGGTGGTGAAAGAGTAAATGAAACAGTCAATGCTAAGAGTAACGTACGCACATTAATTTCATTGCTGGTATGTTTTGTTAGAATTGGAGCTACGAAAAGTGCTTAATGACAAAATGACTAACCTAGTTAAGCATAAAGCGACATTACATCGGTAAAAACGCAAATGTCTGCATAATGTAATTTCCTATTATATGGTATATTTGTTTTTCCAACAGTTGTCTCAAAAACTGAGTATTTCAACAAATAAACAAGCGTCGTATATGTGGTTTGTTGACATAACAAAAAACAAACAAAAATAACAAAATAATGTAAATAGGAAAGGGATTCGAATAAATTACTATGTAACTTTCCCCCCAATCCTAACGGTGCTATGCAACTATCCCACGCACGCACGCGCACGCGGGCACGCGCACGCACGACACACGGACAAAAGGTAAATAGGGTCGACATTAATGCGTAATACAATGCGTGTATCCTGAATAACACAATGAATCGTACATATTGACCGTTATATCTCACAGTTGTGCCTATGCATATTTATTTGTAGACTAATCTAAACGAAAGTATCACACGTTTAGTATTGACTCCAGTGACAAACAAACGTCATTTCAGGAGCGTGGACGACCGTTATATGAAATCCTACTTTCAATTTTGAAAGTTTGTAGACCACAAAAACAATATTTATTGATTCAATGCTAGTGTTCGAATGTATTAAGAAGAATTTGTAGTACCAATGCATTTACACGTGAAAACATGAATTTAATATGCTTTATGCGATGTAATGTCGCTTTAAAAAGGACTGCTTTCTTTACTGCAAAACGTGTGTAATACTTGTTTTATAACGAATACAATTGTATGCTAGCAACTTTTTTAGAAATTGTTATCATCAGATTGTCCATCAAGTATATCTTTAATTTCATGATATATTTTATTAATGACATTTTTGAAGAATTTTCAGGATAGATGCATTTAAAGAAATTGACATTGATCTACGTGCATTCTGTTGTTAATTTGGTGTAACATTATACGGTACCCGGAAGTAATCAGAACAAATATTTCATGGAAGATACATGACCTAGTTGTGTTTTTAGATTTCTAATTGCAGTTGAAAGGGCTTCTCCAAGAGGTATGCGTATTTTATTTATAAATGGGGCAGGTTATGGGTGTGTAGATTGGTGATTTCATATAGTGCGTGTGAGCGCGTGCTCGTGTGTGCAATGATACAGACATAGACCCATTCCAGAGTCTCCCTTACGTGCACGGTATAAAGCACATATTCGAAATCTCGATTTAAAGACCCATCTGAAAGACACCTGGCATCTGATATTATTAGGGCCAGACGGGGGATCGAACCAACGTGGACCACTGTCCCGTCTGTTCATATAGTGTTTGTTTGTTTGTTTGTTTGTTCGGGTTTTACCCCTGCATCAGCAACATGTTGGGATATATCGCCGGCGGGCTGTTTATCTCTCCTGGGTATGCTCCAGCGGTTAACCAGTAGGCCTACTTGGTGCACCAACCTCCGTTCTGAAACTGCCAACATGTTCATATAAATGAGACACGGACTGACCGGGGCTAAAACCAGTGCCAATCAGTGATGATAGGTTACAGTTGTATACAAGTCAGCGACCTAAACCACTCGACCATGGAGGGAGGAGGACCTTTTCATATAGTCGTCATAGGAAAAACGCACCGGCTATACTAGATCTGTAGTCCAGTGGTAACACGCTGAACTGGTAATCCAGGGACCGCAGGTTCGATCCCCCGTCTGACCCTAATAAAATTAACAGTCTTTCAGATGGGACGTTAAACCGAGATCTCGTGTCTGTGCTTTACATCGTGCACGTGACAGAACCAGGGGAGATTCTGGAATGGGGCTCTGTCTGTATCATTGCACTATCCTCCAAACTCTAAAATGACTAATCTCTTCAGGAGGCGTCGCTCATATGGGCAACTGGTAGCGACGATAAATAAACGTAAAACATGGACCGGCTATCAAGGACTAACACATGCTCACAAAGTTCTTGAAAATGAAAGTAGATGACCTGTACAACAATTAAACATCGATGTAGTAAGATAAAACTTTATTAGCAAAATGGGAATCAGTAGTATTTGCATTTCTTTATTCTTGTGATCTTTAAACTAGATGTTTTTAACTATTGTATTAATAATATATTACGTGAGGGAGTTATTTCCAAATGAGATATACTTACTCTCAAACGTAATCAAAGCATATCGATGGAAGCAGAGCTCTACCAATAGATATCGACTTATACAGCAGGTGTACGGCGCAACTCATGTTGTGTTAAGTAGAAACACAAGACAATACTGTTGGATGAGCCATCGGCATTGACATTTGCAATAGATTTAATACAAACATCAGCAGTCTACAACCTATATATATTTACCAGAGCTCTACCAATATATATCGAATTATACAGCAGGTGTACGGCGCAACTTGTTTCCCGTTAAGAGAGTTAATTAGTAGTAATTACCATGACTACTAAGACAATAAAAGCAATTAACAGCTTCATAGCTCACACATTAGTTTCTTAGCATAATGGAGAAGTATTATTTGTTTTACTTTTCATCAATTGACCTTTCTGCAGACGCTACTTAGCCACGCCCCCCACAGTTACAAGTGCTCGCTGTAACCACGCGAGACAAGCTATCTAACAAAATGGCGTCTAACGCAGACCTGCATCGAGTTGATCTAGATAAAATTCCGTCGAATTTCTCGGTTTTATTTCACCCAGATAAGAATATCTCGTTGAAAGCAAGATAGCAAGGGTTTAGGTTCTTCAGTGAAGATTATTTCTCTAAAGTACAGATATATTTAACGGATGAGGACGTGTTAAGTGTTCGTGGAAAATGCTTTCGCAGTCAACGGAAGAGTGAACAACCACATGCTGAAAAAATAACATAAATCTAAACGTATGTCATACACTAAACTGGCAACATTACATCATTAACCCATGGAGAAAAGTACTCTTGATAGACTCTGACCTATGCATACTAGAACGTAAGAAGACTTCAACACTGGTACAGTGCTCTCTCATATTGGAAACCAGCAACATATTTAAGTTAATCATTGAGAAAAACTGCATTTTTCCGTCTTGAGAGATTCGACCCTATGCCTCCTAGAAGACTTGAACATTAAGCCCATAAACTGAACACCAGTACGTTCACTGAGCTAATATGGGAATCCCACAGCTCTGCACATGCATGTGTACTATTACTACTATCTGGTCCCTAGTCCACCATCCACGACAATATGTATGAACACCACATGTATAATTTTAATCACCATTATACTCACATATCTCTTGTGAACAGTAGATCTATAAATGCAGAATATATTTTTTTAAATATTTTATTATGTATAAATAAATTAATTTCAACTTACTTTTGTGCAAATATATCTGTTTGCATTAATTTTGGATGTGTTCAGCTGGTCGTTTGGTCGTCCACACAACTTGATCCACCTTAGACATTTTTCAAGATTTGTCTTAGGTTTTGGAAATGGCACGAATTTAACGTCACCTATCAATCGATCTGGATATCTACTATCACTGTCACACAGCCCGTAACTACATCTTTTCACCATTGTCAATGACAGACAGCATTAATTAATTGCAATTAATTTGTAATTAATTTTCAAAAAATAATTTCAGATCACGATCACTCGTTATCAAGTGAAGTACAAGTCAAAATCCTTTATTTCTCTCAATTCATGTTAGCATGAACACATGAGGTTATACATGTAAATATGTTACAAGAGGCTCTTTGAACGACATTACAAACAATATATAAAACACACTGATTTACAGTAGCATATTACATGTAATGCAAATATAAGTACAAAGGAATTATCCCAATATCATATCCCAAGCAAAATTGTTTTCATGAATTTGCACAGTTTCAGAAATTCTGATCTGTTCGTAGTATTTATGAGCTGTTCCATCTTAAATGTGTTTGGACGACGGTAATAATATGGCTTTATATACTTTTTCCTGTTATAAATTAAATTCGGACATTCTAATAAATAATGTAATTCGTCTCCAATCTTGTCATTACAAAAATTGCAAGTTCTAAGGTTAATAGGGATTCTGGCCCAATTTCCTGTTTCAATTGGAAGATGGTGATTTCTAGTCCTAAATCTAATTATATACGGTAGAACTGCCTTAGGAGTAGATGACAAATAACTTTCAAATTTCAACTCCTTTTTGAAAATCCTATAGAAGGTACTATTGCTCGAGTTGTCAACTTGTGAGTACCACTCATTTATGAACAGGTCCTGCAGTTTTTGCTTAACTGTCAATCTAAGCCATTTAGTGTTTTGAGGGTAATGGTCATACCAAATATTGTTTAGACCGCATTTATACAATATATTTCTGACATTAAAAAGCCATGGGGATTTTTTCTTAAGTGTCTCGTTCGTGTAGTTATTTGACATTACATATATGCTATTATACATAACGGTGCAAAGTTTTTCTGTTACGTTGTTTATGTTATAGTTGATTATACGTGTCCAGAAGGCTATTATTCGTGATTCTATCTCTATTCGTAACGGCATACTACCAGTTTCCCCATAGACCATGTAATTTGGTGAGGATCTTTTCATATTTAAAATGTATTTCAAAATTTTTAGTTGTACACGTTCAATGACTTCTAAATTTCCGTACCCCCAAATTTCTGAACCATATAGTAAAATAGGCTTTACAGTTTTATTAAACAGGTCAATTTGTATATCAATAGGTAGACTTAATCGATTTGAATTCCTTATCAAACTATACATCGCTCTAGTGGCCTGAGAAGCAATATGATTTTTACATCTATAAAATGAACCACTTCTACAAAAGTAAATTCCCAAATATTTATATTCATTTACTATTTCTAATGGTAGGTCGTTAAACATAAAATTATAGACTGGTTGTCTTCCTTTTGAAAAAATGATAATTTTAGATTTCGATGTATTGACTGTTAGTTTCCATTCATTGCAATAATTTTCATAAGTCTTTAGAGCTTGTTTAAAGTCGTATTCTGATTCTGATAAGATAACAGTATCATCGGCGTACAGCAAAATAAATATTTTGAAAAAATTATGTAATTCATTTACTTGTTCTCCAGTTGCAATACTAACACCTTCGTTATTCTGGTTTTGCAAAAAATAAGTGTTTAAATCATTTAGAAATAGAGAAAAGAGAAGAGGAGACAAGTTCTCCCCCTGACGTACGCCAATATTACTTGGGAAAAAGTTAGACAACTTTGAATTTACCGTAACACAAGATTTGATATTTTGATACATATTTTTGATTAGGCTAAGACATTTGCCATTTATTCTTAAGTTAAATATTTTCTGCCATAACCCATTTCTCCAGAGGGTATCGAACGCTTGCTTGAGGTCGATAAAAGCACAGTAAAGCTTCTTTTTACTATTATTAACATACTGAATTAATTGTTGTAGTATAAACATATTATCTGAAGTTGAAAACCCCTTTCTAAAACCTGCTTGACAGTTATGCAATAAATCATTGGTTTCTATATAATTATTTAATCTACTATTAATAATACAAGTAAAAAGTTTTCCCAAACAACTAAGAAGTGTTATTGGTCTATAATGTTCAGGTTTACTAGCATCTCCTTTATTTTTATAAATAGGTTTAATTATTCCCATAGTCCAGGATTCTGGAATAACACCACTATTGAAAATAAGGTTAAACAGTTTTACATATATCGGTTTCATAATGTGATATGAACATTTAATCTGTTCATTAACAATTGTATCGATGCCACACGCTTTGTTATATTTTAATGATTTCACTGCCCTTTCTATTTCTGATTCAGTAATGGGAATGTATATAAAATCATTCATATTCTGTTGATCAATGTTCTCTGTGGTAGTAGTATCCTCCGTGTTATCATCTGCATAGTTTACATTTTTGAAAAACTCGTAAAGATCATCAAGCGAAGCCTCTGCTTTGTTTGATTTCTTGTCACGTAAAATTTTCCAATATGTTCTAGGATCAGTGTTTTTCATACTACGTATTTTATTGATATTCCGATTGATGTGTTTATTTCTATTGAAACGCATAGTATTTTTTATAAGTTTTACTACATTCTTTTAATCTGTCTTTATTTGCCTCAGATTTCCTAATTTTATAAAAATATTTTGCCCTATGGAAATTCCGTCTAGCCTTTTTACATTGAAAACCAAACCATCGCTGATTGGTGCCATCACTATTATTTTTGGTTTCGATAGTTTTATAATACCCGAACGCTTCTTTTGAAGTGTTTAAAAATAAAGCATTAATACAAGAGATAACATCATCTGCCTTTTGTTGATTGAAACTGTTGTTATTTCCGAAATCTACAAGTTTCGTATGGATCTGCTGAATTTGACTAGTATCGAGTTTGCTTAAAAATACATGCGCTTTAAGTTCATCCCACAATTTAACTGTTGGTTCTCGGTTATTAAATAATTTGTTTGTTTCACTGCGTTTGACATTTATGGTTAAAGTTAAAGGTTTATGCGCATCCGAAAATAATGGGCAGTAATCTAAGATATTTAACGAATTGACAATATTGAATAAGTTTGAATTACTTATAAAATAATCAACCGTACTAACTTCTTTACATGTAGTATTGCCAGGAATATCACCTGTTGTTCTACCGTTTAAAAAATATAAAGAACTGGATTGAAGAAATTCTATCAATCTATAACCATAATTATTACTATTGTTGTCGTTACTTTGTCTATGACGAGTTACATTAATAGCAGTATCAAAGTTGTTCATTTCAATATTATACTCATCACATAGATCGTCCATGTTTTGCGTTTCAAAAAATGCTGTGTCTAAAACTATATAGTCCTTCAGTTGTTTCGTTCTAGAATTAAAATCTCCGAATAAACATTGTAGCTTATAATTTAAAGAGAGGTGATTGAATTCTGTTTGTATTTCAAAGAAGGGGTCTTCCCTGGAATACTCTGAATATTCAGGTGGGATATACACTACTCCACATAAAATATCCGAATCAGTATTACATAAAACTTTGGATATGGTAAACCACAAAATGAGGTCACAATCGGAATCAACCACTGACACATATTTGGAAAGTTCTTTCTTAACAGCTAATGCGATACCGCCTGACTTTCTTCTTGTAATAGATTTCCGGTGTTTAAAATACAGATCATAATTGTTAATTTCAATAAAGTCAAGAGAATCCGACTTTGTTTCTTGAAAACCGATTATACCATGCTGGTTTATAAGATCAATGAATTCTGGACAATGCAGTTTTGACTTTAGACCGCATACATTTAATGACAATATGTTAAGGATTTTAGTACTGTTTGACTCCTCGCTTGTAGTTTTCGTGCAGTTTACATTTTCTGAATTTAAAGTACTAGTTTCATTGTTTTTCTGTTCAGGCAATCTATTCTTAAAAAGCGAGGAAGGAATAGCATTGTTATTCCCTTTATCTGCACTGACTGAATTACGACTCCGAGATGTAGTGCTATTTTCTGATCCCGCACCGGCTTGCCCTGTTATACACAGTTGGCCGAACAATTTTCCGTCACAGTAGTATTACAGTGCAGATGTCCTAAACCTGCTGTGTCAACACGTTGGGTATTATACTGTACATAGTATAAATTATTGCAATCATTGTGATAATATAAATTATTTAGTATATTAACGTATTTCACCAAACTCCCATTCTGCACTAAGTACACGGGTAAATATATATTCATGCATATGTATGCATCATACATGTAAATAAAATATGTATATAAGTACAAGTTTGCAAAGTGTACATTCACAGTATTGTCTACATTATACCTGCCAAATGTATACAAATTGCGGTACTTGATTTCGACCTTATAGGGACATAAACTATCAATACTATTACCATACAAAGAACATGTTTCAGTTGGATAAGCATATCCTGGATTATACATTCCGTAACACACACTATCATAAGTCATTTTATCCAATGCTACAATAAGCGAGATCATATAGTGAAATATATTTTGAAAGGAGAAATCCCGTTACATATACAGGTGAAATTACACACAGGTGTATATCGCAAACACTAAACTCATAAAAAACAGTTTGGTAAAACCCACATTTCGCACGTTGTCTCCCTATACCATATAGCACATAGTCACCAGTGCATAAATTGTTATACCTGTCATTATATGAGATTTATACCTGTCATTATATGAGATTACGTTTTCATACATACATGTACAAACGTATACACACTCGTCAACATTACAAAACTGATCGCAACAATGGGCATATAAACATAAACAGTTACTGTCTGGGTCACCTCTGGTTATCCGTGACCACTTATCTGACCTAGATTTAAGTGTCTGATTCACCGGGATGTTGAGGTGCTTCCATGGGTTCTTGTGTGACATCTTGCTGTTTGGCCCGTGTATCTTGGGAGGTACAGTTCTCTACTAAGGATGCAACTTCGACAAATCTACTTTCACACTGAACATATTCTGTAGATGATGGGGGTTTCTGAGCGGAATCCTGAGTCTGATCCGTATTATAACGTTTAGCGGTGGTATAATCTGACTCGAGTGGAGAGCGCTCTTTGCGCTTCTGCTGCACAGAACGTTCAAAGTCTATAGACGGATTGTTAAGTGCACCGTAACGGTTGGGTGTTTCGAACATCAGATTGCGTGGCGCACCTGTTGTTGAGTTCAAGCCTGTGTTGGTTCTGGGTGGACCATCTGGACGTGGTTGTATACCCTGGTAAGGTGGTCGTTGGCCGTGAATATTGCGCGACGGCGCTCTGTTTGGTGGGGGATACTGTGCTTGTGACAACACACGGGTGTAACCCAACTTGTCAACAAATTCGCCCGTATCTGAATTATACAGCGAATTGTTTACATATAACCTATCTTTCACAAGACTGACTTTGTGATCGAGATCAGCAAATCTTCTTACGGTTGGGTAGAGTTTTTTGCGACGTTCTTCTATTTCTCTCGGGTAGTGTTCATGTATTTTCACCATTTTCTGGGACTTGTTTAGAAGTATACCAGCTTTACGAACAAGTTCACGGTCACTGAATTTGTCAAAGTGAGCCACAATGGGTCTAGGACGACCTGTCTTGTACTGCTCTGATGGGGTTTCCTACCCGATATGTTTTTTTGAACGATAAGCTATCAGTAACTACGGGAATTTCCTATAAATAAATACTTTGATCTTGATCAGATCTGTATCGGGACATTATAAGTCGGCGGTCTCTGTGATGTACCGGTAGTCGGTAAGTTGTTGATTACTCCCAATAAACAGTGTGACACGCTTAAATTTGATTGCTGGGTTTGCGAGAAAAGAATGACAGTATGGGGTCAGTCGGTGTTTTTATAGATGCATTGTTTTTAAAGCAGCTGTCTGGTATTTTGTGGTTCATATACACACTTTTAGATTTGTCCAAGGATTTTGAAATGGGTTGAATTTAACGTCGATCACCAGGATATCGACTAATTGAGTACTATAACTAACCCACACATCAAATTCACGCCTTTTCAAATGTGTCTACTCGTTACTAGTTTGTCTAATATGCATTGTTTGTCTAACAAGATGGCGGCGATAAACCGTTGCAGGATGTGCGCGCGAATGGTGCGATGCGATTGGCTAACTCCAGCTGTCAATCAAAATCGGCAGAAAGGTCAATTACTAGGCTAAATTCGCTGATTTTTTAAAATAAAGACGAGTCGTGATAGCGCAGTGGATACGCGTTCGCTTCGGGTGCGAAAGGTCCGGAGTTCGAGCCCCGTTGGAGCCGTTACGATTAGGTAAGGCATTTAAATTCCACGTTGCCTCTTCTCTCTCCCTCGTGGCGATGGATTCCATCAGGAATGAGGTCTCGAGAGTGATTAATATAAGTTGTAATAAGACGAGTCAGTGCGACGAAGTTGAAGCGCTGATTATAGGCCTATGCAACTGCTAACATAGTTTCCAACAAACGAATTTAGCATCAAAATAAAGCTTAGAACATCTACATTTTATTGATATATAGTGTATGTTTGCACATTTCGTACCTTTTAGTAAAAATGCCTCATATCTGTAGAACTATATTGAATTTGTCGCATGCAGACGAACAGCATTATAGTAATTATAATGGAAAGTAAATTACACGGAGTCATCTGTTCGTGTCTCCAATAATGAGTAGTCAAGGGAAATGAGTCATGTATGCTTTTTTCAACTGTGATCTTGTGATAGAATAATTTATACTACCTTCATGATTGCGTAATAATGGCCCAACTCGGCAGGCCTAATGAATAAACTTTGCTTTATTAGTCAGTGTTTAAAAAACCTTTCGTGACGTCATGTAACGCTGCGTGCATGACGTCATTAGTTCACCGATGGTATGATAAACTTCAGTTCATGAATCCATTCAGTAAGCTTTCTTCTCTAACACTGATTTTTTGTTCAGAAAATTAGGATGAATAGAATATTAGTTTGCTGTCTTATAAATTTTAAATTATTAGGTTCGTCTCCGAAAATACATGGCTCGGCGATGCCTCGCCTTGTATATGTTCTCAAACTCTTGTATATGACAGTAACCTGATATTCTCTATTTATTTGTGAAAATGATGTTGCCATGTGCTTTTTATTGTTTCTTGTTGGCTAAATCGTTGAATGCAAGAAGGCATGCTATCTACCCATCTTGTCATGTAGTGTTATATATTTTATTTGACATACCGATTGTTATGGCCCATGTGTGGGTTTATGTGCAAATAAAACGTCCTAATCCTATTCGTATTCATGAAATCTATTTTTTATATTTTGACATTGGCTTTACTTTTTATAGTGTCTGTGGCTGAACAGTTACACTCATCTCGAAATAAGGACCACAGTTGAAATCAGGCATTTAAATTCCACATTTCCTCCTCTTTCCCCCGTGGCGATGTATTCCATCAGGAATGAGGTCTCGAGAGTGATTAATAGGCCTATAAGTTGTAAGAACTTGTTTCGCAATGAGCTAAAATAAATTTGTATACACTAGTTGAAATAAACAAGTCTCTTGTATTTTGTGTCAGCCTAGGTAAAGATGGGGTTTATTACTAATGTGCATTTGAGTCGCGCTGTATGAAAACCAACATGATTGACAAGAGCAATCAAATTAATTTTAGCTCGATTGCGAAACAAGTTCGTACAACTTATATTAATAATCACTCTCGAGACCTCATTCCTGATGGAATCCATCGCCACGAGGGAGAGAAGATGCAACGTGGAATTTAAATGCATTGCCTAAGAGCACAATCGTAACGGCTCCAGCTGGGCTCGAACTCCGGATATTTCGCATCTGAAGCGAACGCGCATCCACTGCGCTATCACGACTTTATGTGAATTGATAATGATAGAATGTTAACAGTGGTATCCAACGCAAATATTTTTGAATTTGGGGTTTAAAGTCGCACCAACACCTTAGGTCATATAGCCAATAACCCTCTACTATTGGTGGAGGAAGACCCAGGGTGCCCGGTGAGGCAGTAGTACATGTACAGGTACAGATTCTTACTCGGGTAAAACCACCGACCTCCCGCAAGCCAACTGGATGAACGAATTCGACCACCAGTGGAATTCGAACATACGGCGGTGGGTTGATGGTAGGGGTGAAGTCAATGGTCACAGCCACTTTCAAGTGTATTTTCTAGAATACTACCAAGGCTCAGATAGTGAACAAGTGCAATTCTGAAGCTAACGTATTATAAATGGCACATACAACTGTTAAAACGTCATTTTTGTATCCATACATCAATCATATTTAACATTTCAGGCAGATCAATACGCTTAAATTCCACATTACGTCTTCTCTCCCCCGTGGCCGTAAGCCTACGTTGTTAATTCCGGCGCTCAGAGCTACACACCATGTTTCATTGCAGATTCAAGCACGGCACATTCCAATCATCCACTATAAATAATGCAAGTAGAAATATGAGTTCGATTCTAACATGACCAAACTATCTATTAAGCGCAACAATAGTTGATGCTATTTTTAGAGTGTGTAAATGACGTCATAAAGCTACAAACCACGTTTCATTGCAGATTTAAGCACGGCACATTCCAATCATATCATTGCGTACATACAGACACTATATGTCGAGCCATATTAGAATCAAACCTAAGATGCTGTGTCTTCTAAAATACACTATATATTGTCCCTAAACAAATCCTCCAAAAAGTGTCACCTAATTTCGCGACCAAACACAAACCAAGGTCAAACATGTATTCAGTTATTGTGATCCTTCTACATATCATTTGTACATAAAACTCTTAGATGCTCTAGATAGTTACCCATAGCATAACTCTGTAAACTATTGACATTGACACATGTTAGAAGGCATTAGAAAGTTTGTTTTAACATTGAATCAATAAACAGTGTTTGTGTGGTCTACAAACTTTCAAAATTGAAAGTAGTGATTCATATAACTGTCAAACCTGCTCCTGAATTGACGTTTCTTTGTCATCGGAGTCAATACTAAACGCGAGATAATGTCGTTTAGAGATAATTTAACTAATATTATAGTCTACAAATAAATATGCATAGGCACAAATGTGAGATATAGCGGTAACGCTGTACCATAAATCGTGTTATTCAAGCACGAATTGTATTACGCATAAATGTCGACCCTATTTACATTATTTTGTTATGTCAACAAACCGCGTATACGACGTTTGTTTATTAGTTGAAATACTCAGTTTTTGAGGGGAAATATTTGGAAATAAATTATACCATATAATAGGAAATTACATTCTGTAGAAATTTGCGTTTTCACCGATGTAGTGGCGCTTTAGCTGATGTAGTGTCGCTTTAACTGATGTAGTGTCGCTTTAACTGATGTAGTGTCGCTTTAATAGTGGATATAATAAGTGTCAACCACCATCTGAACATATGCATAATGGAGAATATTCCAAGACCGTAATTTATCAAATTGTTCAGTTCTATCAAGTTCTGTCTGTCTACTGGTGTTATCTAGGTTTATACGATCATTTCTAGTCGTTGCGTAAATGTTATCAGTGTTTCTTTTGCATCTAAATATATATTTGATTGCATATGTGACAGGCGTATGTTTATCATAATCGAATCAGTATGCAGATATCCGTATAGTGCAGTTATATACATATATTCGTTCACCAAGTGTTGTTCTATTTCATTTTCTCCACCGATACCAATTATCAATGTATTAAAACATCAAGTCCGCAGCGCAATACTCACATTGTTATTTAGATATATTGTCATGTATTTTCTCATTCTCACTTTTCTACTCTGTTAGATAATTTCATATATCACCATATTCCATAACATATTATATATATAGTTTCTCTACTTTCAGCTTTAACATTACTATATAATTCCAATATGTAGTTTTCACTTATAGTCCTATCATTTGATTTGTATATATGTTGATGACTTCATGGTAGATTAACTTTTGTTAAATGAGTTCTCTGGTATAATAAAGTCTTTATTATTATTATTATTATTATCAGTGGGAAGTAATTTTGATCAATGTTAGAGAGTACACCGTCATATCAATCGTCAAGTGAATGATTCTACGGCGGCCATTAACGATATGGGTGTTCTCTGGTAAAATAAAGTCTTTATTATTATTATTATTATTATTATTATTATTTGCTCATCTTCTGTCATAAACCGGTCGTATCATTTTGATCAGATTGATATTTGGCAACACCTGGGTGTGCCAACGCCCACATATATCTTACATGTAGACAGCATCTATTTGATAGCGCAATACCATGTATACGCCTTCATCATCCCCGACATCTGCATCAGACTGCATGTCGTATTATAGGCCGACTTTTTTACCATAAACTATTTCAAGGTCAAAGACAATTCCAACTGGGATGCCGAATTCTTCATGGAAGCGTTTCAGGAGTTGACTAGCGGAAGATGGGTGGTTCTATCCGCGTTCACGCCTGTGCATGTGAACTATTGCTAAGAGGGGTACATGGGTCTTCCTACACCAATAGAACAACTATCAGTGTGACTATGAACCCCTAAATAAACGAACACAAGACCTCAAACGGTGTTTGCTACACCATCGTTTATTTCACAAGTCTGTTTGCTATACCATCGTGTTGGTGCTAACATTTATTTCACAAGTATGTTTGCTATACCATCGTGTTGGTGCTAACATTTATTTCACAAGTATGTTTGCTATACCATCGTGTTGGTGCTAACATTTATTTCACAAGTCTGTTTGCTATACCATCGTGTTGGTGCTAACATTTATTTCACAAGTATGTTTGCTATACCATCGTGTTGGTGCTAACATTTATTTCACAAGTCTGTTTGCTATACCATTGTTTTGGTGCTAACATGTATTTCATAAGTCTGCTTGCTATACCATTGTTTAGGTGCGAACATTTATTTCACAAGTCTGTTTGCTATACCATCGTTTTGGTGATAACATTTATTTCACAAGTATGTTTGCTATACCATTGTTTAGGTGCGAACATTTATTTCACAAGTCTGTTTGCTATACCATCGTTTTGGTGCTAACATTTATTTCACAAGTCTGTTTGCTATACCATCGTGTTGGTGCTAACATTTATTTCACAAGTATGTTTGCTATACCATCGTGTTGGTGCTAACATTTATTTCACAAGTCTGTTTGCTATACCATTGTTTTGGTGCTAACATGTATTTCATAAGTCTGCTTGCTATACCATTGTTTAGGTGCGAACATTTATTTCACAAGTCTGTTTGCTATACCATCGTTTTGGTGATAACATTTATTTCACAAGTATGTTTGCTATACCATTGTTTAGGTGCGAACATTTATTTCACAAGTCTGTTTGCTATACCATCGTTTTGGTGCTAACATTTATTTCATAAGTCTGTTTTGTTAACCAACATTTACCCTACATAACATTGTGCAATGCTTTTGTCCTCTTCGTCCAATACACCTCCAGATGTCTACCAGCGACAATTCAGTAGCGTTCCAATTTTACCAACAACTATTATTCATATTTGAGTGTCTGGTTGATGCCAATTCCACTTATATTACTATTATATTATTGTGAGATAGTATTATTTGTTTATAAATATTTTAGGCAGTCTATATGATATATCTGTTTAGGTCATTTATGCAAACAGACGGATCTGTAGCCCAGTGGTAAAACGTTGGACTGGTAATCCAGGGATCGCAGGTTCGATCCCCCGTCTGACCCTAATCAAATTAACAGTCTTTCAGATGGGACGTTAAACCGAGGTCTCGTGTCGGTGCTTTACACCGTGCACGTAAATGAACCAGAGGAGACTCTGAAATGGGTCTCTGTCTGTATCATTGCACTATCCTCCAACATCTAAAATAACTGATCTCTTCAAGAGGCGTCGCTCATATGGGCAACCGGTAGCGACGATAAATAAACGTAAAAACACACACACAGTTATGCGAATTAGCTATGTGGTTTCTCGAAGGTTTCTCGAATTCTTCGTATTGTCATTAGAAAAAATACGTGTAAAGGGGGTCAAATGGTAAAAGTAGTTGACTTCAAATAACTTGCCCCCAATCACTGAATGTTCGAATCCCACTGGGGGATCGAATTTTTTCATGTAAGAAAATGTGTTCCAGCTGGCTTGCGGAAAGTCGGTGGTTCTACCCGGGTGTCTGAAGTACAACTCGAAGGAGCATCCGGGATCTTCTTCTATCATCATCAGCGAGAGAGTCACCATATGGCCTAAGCTATGAATCATGGTCAAACAAAATAATTGATTGATGGCCACTTGCTCGTCTGCATCAACATAGTTCTGCCTCAGATCTGTCTTAGAATATGTGGTTCACCCTGGCCCCGAGGTTATAAAACTTTTCTCAGATCTCAAACTCAAGCTCAAATGATCTGATTGGTTGATTCTGAGTGTTATTGTCAGCTGAACCAATCAGACGGGTTCGTAGTTGTGTTGTATTATTATATAGATACGTCAGTTTTTATTAATATGTAAATATCTTTTGAAATCTTTTAGATCATGTCATTAATTAGTGCAACGTATTGTATTAGGCGTCCTATAAACGAATATTATAGAACTGTATGATTATGTATTGGTATACAACTGAACTACGTTGAACTGAAGTGAACTTAATGATATAGTGAACTATATAGATTATTAACTACTTTAACAATCGAGCTAAAATAAATTTGTATAAACTAAAGAAAAGACAACACGAAATGAAATAGAAATTATACATATTTATACATATATTGAAAGAGAATGAAAATATGAGAGAAGGTATAGAAGAAAGAATTAAAGTTTAAGCTTTATTTATTTTACATCGATTGCGAAACAAGTTCTAACATCTTATATTAAGCACTCTCGTTTGGCGCGGATGAATGCGTAAATGTGGTGATTCGTGAAGGAGGAAACCGGAGTACCCGGAGAAAACCTACCTGTCCGATCTGGCGACCACCGTACCATCTCACATACTTCCCGGTCCGAGGATCGAACCTGGGTTGCATTGGTGAGAAGCGAGCGCGCTAACCATTGCGCTAATCGGACAGAAGAAAGAATACGCAGAGCTATGAAAGAAGACATGAATAGAGAATTGGAGGATACCATTTCATTTTGCCCAATTGAATGGATAACCTTGAGCTTAAGGAACATTTATATGAACGAAAGGAAATAGTAAGAGGATGGGCTACATAAAAAATAAGCATTTAGTATCTTCGAATTCAAGAAAGATGCATCGACCAAGTTATATATCAAGACGTGGTGATGAAATGGATGTAGAAATGATAGCAAGAACTATTCATAATACAGGAAAGAGTTAGACAGTTAGATAAATGGTCATCGGAAACGAATAAATATATGCATACACAATAATGACTCAAGCAAATACGCTGGAGAACAAACACTATCCACATTTGATGGAACCAAATTCGTAGAGTAGAAACTGAAAGTCACACGTCTAATGCAAATTGGACTCTATCGGGAATCTGTGTTGGTATAGACAGTGAGCAAATTCACCAAGCACAGACAAGAAATGTGTTACTTGCATCGAAGCTATCAATCACACTGAAGGATCTACTTCAAAAGATGGACGGCATATATGTTAATATAATACGTGATGATTCAATAATACACGCGTTTTGTGCTGCAATGGAAACCGAGCCGTATTCAGAATGGGGCATTAGAATTGAAACATTATTTAATCAGGCGTTAGATAGAGGGGAGATAGAATAATCCTAGCCTTGGAACAGGCGTCGATATATTTTGCCTGGTCAGTCACATAAATATATTTTTAACACCGAGACTATTAATTGGGCCGTATTGAGTTTCTGATGTCATGTTGCCAGAAGTAAGCTGTATAAGTGACCGTGTTCATAAAAATGTTAATAAGTACAACATATGCATCGAGTGGTTCCTTTGATATATAAGAAGTAAATGTAGGTTAGAGGAATTGGACATGGACGTAGAGAGTAAGCCAATGATAAGAATATAATGTATAAGCCAATGATAAGAATATAATGTAGGTTAGAAGAATGGGACATGATAGTAGAGAGTAAGCCAATGATAAGAATATAATGTAGGTTAGAAGAATGGGACATGATAGTAGAGAGTAAGCCAATGATAAGAAGATAATGTAGGTTAGAAGAATGGGACATGATAGTAGAGAGTAAGCCAATGATAAGAATATAATGTTATGTTATATTTTATGTTATATTTCGGGTTTTACGCCTGCATCAGCACCATTTCGGGCTATATCGCCGGCGGGCAGTTTACCTAACAATACCTTTCATGGGCAGGCTCCAGCGGTTAACCAGTATTTGGGTGCACCAACCTCCGTAAGAAACTGCCAACTTTCTCATATAAATGAGACACGGCCTGAGCGGGGCTCGAACCCGTGACCATCAGTGATGATAGGTTACAGTGGTATACAAGTCAGCGACCTTAACCACTCGACCACGGAGGCGGACTAGAATATAATGTAGGTTAGAAGAATGGGACATGATAGTAGAGAGTAAGCCAATGATAAGAATATAATGTAGGTTAGAAGAATGGGACATGATAGTAGAGAGTAAGCCAATGATAAGAAGATAATGTAGTTAGAAGAATGGGACATGATAGTAGAAGTAAGCCAATAATAAGAAGATAATGTATAAGCCAATGATAAGAAGATAATGTAGGTTAGAAGAATTGGACATGATAGTAGAGAGTAAGCTAATATTAATGGCAGTGACAACATGTGTACGATATTTTACAAGAATCTGACAGTACTTAGCTAATCTATCTATCTATCTTCCTTTAATGTCGAACCCCTCGCGGGGACGTAGACATGTTGCGCGTCAAAAACCGCCAATGCCCATATATATATGGTTCTGGGTAATTCCTCATGCTGTCATGTCTGGTAAATCTAACTTACATGCATCTGCAAATGTAATACTGTTATTGAGTGCTAATACTAGTATAGCCATAGCATAGCTGTGTAAATATTGACATAATGTGTTCATTCTTTATGGTCGAGATGACATTCAATAAATAATATAGTGTTCCTGAGATTCTAGTAAGTATCAATACCGTTTCAAACTTTTATAAACATCGCAGTTGGGCTAATATTTAAGGTATTACAAATTTAGCGTGGTGACAGTGTATTAATTTTTGGTTTTTAATGTCAAAGACTTTGTTATGGGTCAATATATAGCGTATTGAAGACGACATAGCCACTTACACACATTTAGTTCAGTAGTCCGTGTCCCTGTATTCTTCAAGCAATACGAAACCTTTTTGTTCGTACCAGAAACATTTTGTTCGTACTTGAAATATTTTGTTCGTATTGGAAACAAATTGTTTCGTACGTACTAGAAACATTTTTTTGTACTGTACTGGAAACATTTATTTCGTATCGTGTCTTATTAGATGTAAACGATTTTAATCATACTGTGAATGTCTTCCTCTAGTAACATTCCTCCTCCAGTAATATTCCTCCTCCAGTAACATTCCTCCTCCAGTAACAGTCCTGCTCCATTAATATTCTTCCTCCAATAACATTCCTCCTCCAGTAACATTCTTCCTCCAATAACATTCCTCCTCCAGTAACATTCCTCCCTCAGTAACATTCCTCCTCCAGTAACATTCCTCCTCCAGTAACATTCCTCCTCCAGTAACATTCCTCATCCAATAACATTCCTCATCCAGTAACATTCCTCCTCCAGTAACATTCCTCCTCCAGTAATATTCTTCCTCCAGTAACATTCCTCCTCCAGTAACATTCCTCATCCAGTAACATTCCTCCTCCAGTAGCATTCCTCCTCCAGTAACATTCCTCCTCCAGTAACATTCCTCCTCCAATAATATTCTTCCTCCAGTAACATTCCTCATCCAGTAACATTCCTCCTCCAGTAACATTCCTCCTCCAGTAACATTCCTCCTCCAGTAACATTCCTCATCCAGTAACATTCCTCCTCCAGTAACATTCCTCCTCCAGTAACAGTCCTCCTCCAGTAATATTCTTCCTCCAATAACATTCCTCCTCCAGTAACATTCCTCCTCCAGTAACATTCCTCCTCCAGTAATATTCCTCCTCCAGTAACATTCCTTCTCCAGTAATATTCTTCCTCCAGTAACATTCCTCATCCAGTAACATTCCTCCTCCAGTAATATTCCTCCACGAACAACTATTTAAAAATAACAAGTAAAATCGTAAAATATACAATCCTATTATGTATGATTGATAAGATTCCAAACATTACCGGCGATTTTCAGTCGGTTTTCATGACAACATATCTACATTGAATCGATTATCTATGCTTTCTTACGGAATGTGAGCGACCACGAGTCTATATGGCAACGCAAGTTAGCCAAATGCGTTGACGGCATTGCTTTTTTAATTTTTAGTTATGTAATTTCCATATGCCTCTTCTCTCCCTCGTGGCGGTGGATTCCATCAGGAATGAAGTATCGAGAGTGATTAATATAAGTTGTAGGAACTTGTTTCACAATCGAGCTAAGCTGGATGTGTCCATGTATAAAGTAATTATGTACAATGTGACTGTCTTGAAATATTCTGTGAATATTTCTTTATTTGGTATAAAAATAAGACATATACTAATAAAACAGTATGTACTAGTTTCGTCTAAAAAAACCTTTCGTCTAACGATGATTTCGGGTAGTAACGTATTCATCCACATATACTGGGTACTCCAAGCACACACACTACTGAGTATGACAGGGTGGCGCTGGTCGGGGACCGTTGATAAATATCTCATTTGAGACACAGAATGTTGAAAATAACCACATACTAAGGTCAAAAACAGTCCTCAGTGGTACAGTGGCCAGCCGCTCAGCAAAAATGTAATTAGTTCTCAATGATACAAACACTGAATTCTTGAGTATTTTACAGCGAGGATGTTCAAACGTATAGTCTATACACATTTGTTTTAGTTCGACTGTGAAACAAAGTTGTACACCATTATATTAATCGCCATCACGGCATCATCCCCGCTGGAGAACATCGCCATGAGGGAGAGGGGAGAGGCAATGTGCCAGTTATGTTCCTTGTCAAAAGACATAATCGCAAGGGCTAGCTGGGCGCGAACTCGGGGCCGTACGCACATGAAGCGATCGCGTTACCACTGCGCTATCACGACGTATTACTGACTGTTCTTGTATTATGCACATTGATCTTGTAAAGTCTGTTTTCAATGTGCCTTCTCAATATCAGCAGAAACAGATACTGCTATCATTCCACCTGCTCACTATTGATAAATTGGTAAAAAAATAGGACATATCTTCATTCCATAAAATGAATGAAAACACGAATGGATCAGTACTATGGATATAGGCATAATTAAGGTGCTCTATTTCTTAGTGGTGTGTAAGTATTGGCTCCATATTTAGTATTTTGAGTAAAACTGTCTTGTTGATTTTAAAAACTTATATTTAGTTTATACAAATTTATTTTAGCTCGATTGCGAAACAAGTTCTTTCAACGTATATTAATCACTCTCGAGACCTCATTCCTGATGTAATCCATCGCCACGAGGGAGAGAGAAGATGCAACGTGGAATTTAAATGCCTAGCCTAAGGGCACAATAGTAACGGCTCCAGCGGGGCTCGAACTTCGAACCTTTCGCACATGAAGCGAACGCGCATTGACTGCGCTATCACCACTTCCACAACTTATATTTGACGGCGATAAAGAAACAACTTCTTGTAAGAGCTAGATATAATCACTATCGTTTGCTCAGATATTAGACTATTGTGTGACGAAGAATATTCTATTTAAAACTAATAGATCAGCTTGCATCCTTGGCGTTCATCTGGAACAATTTCGTGTAATACATATTTTTGAAAGAAAATACGAGAATTGAAGAAATACACAACCATAGCCCCTTATTTAAATCAAACCTGTGTTAGCGGTCACCTTTATTAAGCAGCCAACCTCTATTAAACACCCACTGTGGCAATTGGTTCAGCATTGAAACTCTATTAAGCAGCCACCTGTGTTAAGCAGCCAATTTTTACCACTCCCTTGGCTGGCCGCTTAAGACAGGTTTGACTGTATATCAAAATGTATTAAAAGAGTAATGCTTTAATAGGCTTGGTTATTTTGGCTAAGATACATGCAGCACGGATATAGAAATCACCGACACACATAGTTTTGCCTGTAAAACGTAATCACTAGCCTGGGAACAGGCGACGATATAATTTGCCTGGTCAGTCAAATACATATATTTTAACACCGAGACTATTAATTGGGCCGTATTGAGTTTCTGAACACATCATTTGGCTAGAAGTTAAAAAGTGAAAAATCGACAGACTGGAACCCATAGGCTACATAATCATACGAGCAGCAATTGACCCCGCCATCTCTTATTGCTCAAAGCGGTCAATATGTCAACATTGTGCGGGAGGAAGCACCCGGAGAAAACATGTCCGATCTGGGAATCACTGTATCATCTCGCATACTTCCCAAGACCGCCTACATGGTCGAGTCGTTAACTTGTATACCACTGTGACCTATCATCACAGATGGGCACGGATTCGAGCCCCGCTCAGACCCCGTCTCAGTTATATGAAAAACTTGGCAGTTTCTTACCGAGATTGGTGCACCAAGTACTGGTTAACTGCTGAAGCCGGTCAAGGAAATGTGTTTTTAGGTAAACTGTCCACAGGCGATATAGCCCAAAATGGAGATGGTGCAGGCGTAAAACTGGAACAAACAAGCTTACTTACAGGGTCAACCTTCGAACACAGTTCGCATTAGCGGGTATCATTTAGATGCTGTCAGATGACAATACACTTATACGATGTAGTAATGTAGTGAATGCTTAATTATTACTATTGTTTTGTACATATGTACAATGCCTTATTGTAGACTGATATAAATACACGTGAGTATGCTTACATATAGTGGTTTAGTTTGCTTGTTGGGGGGAGGGTTAATGTCGCAACACAAACGCTTAGGGCATATGTCCACTCTCCAGCTATTATTGATGGAGGAAGGCCCCACGTACACCTCCGAGGCAAATTCAACAGCAACAATGATAGCCTATTTCCTCTGCAAATCCAACAGCAACAATGATAGCATATTTCCTCGACAAATCCAACAGCAACAATGGTAACCTATTTCCTCGACAAATCCAACAGCAACAATGGTAGCCTATTTCCTCGACAAATCCAACAGCAACAATGGTAACCTATTTCCTCGACAAATCCAACAGCAACAATGGTAGCCTATTTCCTCGACAAATCCAACAGCAACAATGGTAACCTATTTCCTCGACAAATCCAACAACAACAATGGTAACCTATTTCCTCGACAAATCCAACAGCAACAATGATAGCCTATTTCCTCGACAAATCCAACAGCAACAATGGTAACCTATTTCCGCGGCTCGGCAAATCCAACAGCAACAATGGTAACCTATTTCCGCGGCTCGGCAAATCCAACAGCAACAATGATAACATATTTCCTCGACAAATCCAACAGCAACAATGATAGCCTATTTCCTCGGCAAATCCAACAGCAACAATGATAGCCTATTTCCTCGGCAAATCCAACAGCAACAATGATAGCCTATTTCCTCGACAAATCCAACAGCAACAATGGTAACCTATTTCCTCGGCAAATCCAACAGCAACAATGATAGCCTATTTCCTCGGCAAATCCAACAGCAACAATGATAGCCTATTTCCTCGGCAAATCCAACAGCAACAATGATAGCCTATTTCCTCGACAAATCCAACAGCAACAATGGTAACCTATTTCCTCGGCAAATCCAACAGCAACAATGATAGCCTATTTCCTCGGCAAATCCAACAGCAACAATGATAGCCTATTTCCTCGGCAAATCCAACAGCAACAATGATAGCCTATTTCCTCGACAAATCCAACAGCAACAATGGTAACCTATTTCCTCGGCAAATCCAACAGCAACAATGATAGCCTATTTCCTCGGCAAATCCAACAGCAACAATGATAGCCTATTTCCTCGACAAATCCAACAGCAACAATGGCAACCTATTTCCTCGACAAATCCAACAGCAACAATGATAGCCTATTTCCTCGGCAAATCCAACAGCAACAATGGTAACCTATTTCCTCGACAAATCCAACAGCAACAATGGTAACCTATTTCCTCGACAAATCCAACAGCAACAATGATAGCCTATTTCCTCGACAAATCCAACAGCAACAATGGCAACCTATTTCCTCGACAAATCCAACAGCAACAATGATAGCCTATTTCCTCGGCAAATCCAACAGCAACAATGGTAACCTATTTCCTCGACAAATCCAACAGCAACAATGGTAACCTATTTCCTCGACAAATCCAACAGCAACAATGATAGCCTATTTCCTCGACAAATCCAACAGCAACAATGGCAACCTATTTCCTCGACAAATCCAACAGCAACAATGATAGCCTATTTCCTCGGCAAATCCAACAGCAACAATGGTAACCTATTTCCTCGACAAATCCAACAGCAACAATGGTAACCTATTTCCTCGCCAAATCCAACAGCAACAATGATAGCCTATTTCCTCGGCAAATCCAACAGCAACAATGATAGCCTATTTCCTCGGCAAATCCAACAGCAACAATGATAGCCTATTAGTGTGTCGATCGTTTGTTACAGGCACGTGTTTGCTAGACCAATCCGATGGTAACTGTGATGCGCTACTCATGTGCCCGTCATTCTGTATGAAGGTGAAAGCAGGTTGCTATATATGTGACTGTGGTAAGTGACACGTGCCCGTGGTTCTGTATGAAGATGGAAACAGGTTGCTATATATGTGACTGTGGTAGGTGACACGTGTCCGTGGTTCTGTATGAAGGTGGAAGCAGGTTGCTATATCTGTGGCTGTGGTAAGTGACACGTGTCCGTGGTTCTGTATGAAGGTGGAAGCAGGTTGCTATATCTGTGACTGTGGTAAGTGACACGTGCCCGTGGTTCTGTATGAAGATGGACACAGGTTGCTATATCTGTGGCTGTGGTAAGTGACACGTGCCCGTGGTTCTGTATGAAGATGGAAACAGGTTGCTATATCTGTGGCTGTGGTAAGTGACACGTGCCCGTGGTTCTGTATGAAGATGGAAACAGGTTGCTATATCTGTGGCTGTGGTAAGTGACACGTGTCCGTGGTTCTGTATGAAGATGGAAACAGGTTGCTATATCTGTGGCTGTGGTAAGTGACACGTGCCCGTGGTTCTGTATGAAGATGGAAACAGGTTGCTATATCTGTGGCTGTGGTAAGTGACACGTGCCCGTGGTTCTGTATGAAGATGGAAACAGGTTGCTATATCTATGACTATGGTAAGTGACACGTGTCCGTGGTTCTGTATGAAGATGGAAACAGGTTGCTATATCTGTGGCTGTGGTAAGTGACACGTGTCCGTGTTTCTGTATGAAGATGGAAACAGGTTGCTATATCTTTGGCTGTGGTAAGTGACACGTGCCCGTGGTTCTGTATGAAGATGGAAACAGGTTGCTATATCTGTGACTGTGGTAAGTGACACGTGTCCGTGGTTCTGTATAAAGGTGGAAGCAGGTTGCTATATCTGTGGCTGTGATAAGTGGCACGTGTTCGTTGTGGTTCTGTATGAAGGTGGAAGCAGGTTGCTATATCTGTGACAGTGATAAGTGATGGTTCCGTGCGCAATAACCCTAGAAATCGACATGAGACTCCCGTTCCAATTCGGTCATCAGTTGATCATAGGTGCCGTACAACTCACGCCTGGCTATCGAATGCCGCACCCAAAACTGTCTTCTTCTTCTTCTTCTCTGATATTGTTCTTGACGGCTCCTCAACAATATCAATCATGTCAACGTCAACATCGTCTAGCTGCCGACGCCTCCCCTATCTCTGTGGTGGATTCAGCGCCATGATTCACACTGAACACGTGTGTTTGAACTAATGATAATGAGTATGTATGTTTTACGTTCATTATCGTCGCTACCGGTTGGCCATATGAGCGACGCCTCCTGAAGAGATTTGTCATTTTAGATTTTTGGACGATAGTGCAATGATACAGACAGAGACCCATTCCAGTGTCTCCTCTGGTACTTTTACATGCACGGTGTAAAGCACCGACACGAACCCTCGGTTTAAAGTCCCATCTGAAAGACTGTTAATTTAATTAGGGTCAAACGGGGGGTCGAACCTGTGATCCCTGGATTACCAGTCCAGCGTGTTACCACTGGACTACAGATCCGTCTGTTAATGATGATTAGTATGGCGCATGTCGTACGATATCCTACGATGCCATACGTCGGTGTACGTATCTGGCAATTACCTGTGGACATGTGCAAGTTATTCAGCTATTCACGTAGTAGTACGATTGTCTACGACATCGTACGTAGTCGTACGATTGTCTACGACATCGTACGACGGTCCTATGACGAATTTACGACGTCATACGACTGACCTAAAATGGTCTACGCCCTCGGAGGCCACAAAATCGCACGTCGACGCAGGATGGACTTCACGATGCTCCAAGATGTTCCGCGATGGTAACATCGTAGGCCATCGTACGCTTTGTTGGACCATAGCTTAACCGGTCACTATCTCTTTGCTGATAAATCACAATTGTCTTTTATACTTTGTCAAAGGTATGTTTACTGGGTATTTGAATCGGGCTTCTGCAAATATGGCCGCCGTTTCAAACAAACAACAACTACAGACCGGGACCCAGCTAAGTTCACATACGTCCGGCTATAATTCTGGCGTTAACGGATTACCCGTTGGTCAGAATGGATTGCAAAATCACGACTTCTCTAAAATGGTAAGCTGATATTGCAATTGTCCGGTTATGAACATTATAAATGATTGTTGAATGATTACCAATGTGTATGTCCCGTGCTGTATGTGAGTGTCCCGTGCTGTATGCGAGTGCCCCGTGCTGTATATGAGTGTCCCGTGCTGTATGCGAGTGTCCCGTGCACTGTATGCGAGTGTCCCGTGCACTGTATGCGAGTGTCCCATGCACTCTATGCGAGTGTCCCATGCACTGTATGCGAGTGTCCCGTGCACTATATGATAGTACCCCGTGCTGTGTCCCGTGCTGTATGCGAGTGCCCCGTGCTGTATGTGAGTGTCCCGTGCTGTATGCAAGTGGCCCGTGCTGTATGCGGGTGTACCGTGCTATATGGGAGTGTATCGTGCTGTATGCGAGTGTCCCGTGCGGTATGCGAGTGTCCCGTGCACTGTATGCGAGTGTCCCGTGCACTATATGCGAGTTTCCCGTGCTGTATACGAATATCCCATGCAATGTATGCGAGTTTCCCGTGCTGTATACGAATGTCCCATGCAATGAATGCGAGTGTCCCGTGCTGTATGTGAGTGCCCCGTGCTATATGCGAGTGGCCCGTGCTGTATGCGGGTGTCCCGTGCTATATGTGAGTGCATCGTGCTGTATACGAGTGTCCCGTGTGGTATGCGAGTGTCCCGTGCACTGTATGCGAGTGTCCCGTGCACTATATGCGAGTTTCCCGTGCTGTATACGAATGTCCCATGCAATGTATGCGAGTGTCGCGTGTTGTATACGAGTGTCCCATGCACTGTATGCGAGTGTCCCGTGCTGTATACGAGTGTCTCATGCACTGTATGCGAGTGTCCCATGCACTGTATGCGAGTGTCCCATGCACGGTATGCGGGTGTCCCATGCACTGTATGTGAGTGTCCCGTGCGGTATGCGAGTGTCCCGTGCACTGTATGCGAGTGTCCCGTGCACTATATGCGAGTTTCCCGTGCTGTATACGAATGTCCCATGCACTGTATGCGAGTGTCCCGTTTTATGCATTATAAAATATAACCAGAGTATTTGTAAGTGTTGAAAAGTGTGTATTGATAACAATGACTATTTTAGATGAACCAGGGCTTGCAGTACATGTATCCAAGCAACATGCAGC
>CM026399.1:11619457-11856537 GCA_014843695.1 Archivesica marissinica | reverse complement strand
AACTTCATAATTCATGATTTCAATTTCACACATTCACGATTTCAACTTCACACATTCATGATTTCAACTTCATTTGTTTTTCACATTCACGATTTCAACTTCATACATTCACGATTTCAACTTCACACATTCACGATTTCAACTTCACACATTCACGATTTCAACTTCATAATTCACGATTTCAACTTTATGAATTCACGAATTCAACTTCATAATTCATGATTTCAACTTCATGAATTCACGATTTCAACTTCACACATTCACGATTTCAACTTCACACATTCACGATTTCAACTTCACATATTCACGATTTCAACTTCACACATTCACGATATCAACTTCATACATTCACGATTTCAACTTCATAATTCATGATTTCAATTTCATAATTCACGATTTCAACTTCACACATTCACGATTTCACTTCACACATTCACGATTTCAACTTCATAATTCACGATTTCAACTTCACACATTCACGATTTCAACTTCACATATTCACTATTTCAACTTCACACATTCACGATTTCAACTTCATACATTCACGATTTCAACTTCACACATTCACGATTTCAACTTCACATATTCACTATTTCAACTTCACACATTCACGATTTCAACTTCACACATTCACGATTTCAACATCACACATTCACGATTTCAACTTCACACATTCATGATTTCAACTTCACACATTCACGATTTCAACTTCATACATTCACGATTTCAACTTCACACATTCATGATTTCAACTTCACACATTCATGATTTCAACTTCACACATTCACGATTTCAACTTCACACATTCAAGATTTCAACTTCACACATTCACGATTTCAACTTCATACTTCACGATTTCAACTTCACACATTCACGATTTCAACTTCATAATTCACGACTAAAACTACATGAATTCATAATTTCACGATTTCAGTCTCTCATGAATTTGTGAAATCGTGAAGTTGAAATTGTGTATACTAGAGGACATAGAAAACGCACACCCAACATTATATGAATAGTATTACATGAAAACGAAATATCACATCTTTATTACAAAACACAAATTGAACAACTACAAATATACCAAAATGTTTAAAACTATGTATTTATATAGTTATTGTTTTTCATGTAAATTCACACGTATCCCCGAAGTGTGCGTTTTCTATGTCCTCTAGTATATAATTCCAATACGCAGTTTTCACTTATAGTCTATATTTTGATTACATTTGATTTGTATAATTATGTGTTAAAATCAAACATACAGATATTGACATTTTTAATATTAATATGGTTGGTACTTAAATTGTTGTGAATGCAACCCGGGTTCGATCCTCGGATCTCGGGAATTATGCGAGATGATACGATGGTCGCCAGATCGGACAGGTGGGTTTTCTCTGGCTACTCCAGTTTCTTCACCACCGGTGTTTCGTAGGCTACCTTACCGATTTAGACACAATTATTTTCTCAGATGTTGTAATGAAACGGAAGCTGTCCTCGTAATGAACCAAACGCAACAACAACGACAGACCACGAACAGAACATCCGAGAGGTCTTTATAGTTCCTAAATATATGAGCAACATATGTCTCGTATTAATTATTCACAATTACAGAAAAAGATAAAAATGTCTAATATAATTTGAATAACATTAAGATGGTCTACAATGGTCAACGTGCAGTCTGTGCGCGCTTTCAGTGGGCGATAGCAATTGAATTCTACAATTACAATTGAATTCTACAATTGCTTCGTAGCAGACTGGATGTTGCGATGGTGGTCATTGCAATAATACACGCGGTCTCGTTATTTGCATATTTGTTTCTATGACATAAACACATTACGTCATACCTGTCCAGATGGTTGCAACATATATTTCGTTCATTGTTAAAACATCACCATAACACCACGAACTATATACGATAGTATGATGCTCTGTATATCCATCCCCATGTAGGTACAATTGTTTTCTTGTAGCTAAATATTCGCTGAAATTTAGTGCACGCACATGTTCTTGTCGCAATCATTAAGTTATTATATTAGTGCTGAGGTAATATACCTCGAGACATCATCCTACCGTCATAACCTATAGCTGAAATCTTAGTACCTCGAGAATTAAGGACATCATCCTACCATCATAACCTAGTCGTTGTACCTCGAGAACTAGAGACATCATCCTACCATCATAACCTATAACGTCTTTGTACCTCGAGAACTAGAGACATCATCCTACCATAACCTATAACGTATTTGTACCTCGAGAACTAGAGACATCATCCTACCATCATAACCTATAACCTCTTTGTACCTCGAGAACTAGAGACATCATCCTACCGTCATAACCTATAGCTGAAGTCTTAGTACCTCGAGAATTAAGGACATCATCCTACCATCATAACCTAGTCGTTGTACCTCGAGAACTAGAGACATCATCCTACCATCATAACCTATAACGTCTTTGTACCTCGAGAACTAGAGACATCATCCTACCATCATAACCTATAAAGTCTTTGTACCTCGAGAACTAGAGACATCATCCTACCATCATAACCTATAAAGTCTTTGTATCTGGAGAACTAGAGACATCATCCTACCATCATAACCTATAAAGTCTTTGTACCTCGAGAACTAGAGACATCATCCTACCGTCATAACCTATAGCTGAAATCTTAGTACCTCGAGAATTAAGGACATCATCCTACCATCATAACCTAGTCGTTGTACCTCGAGAACTAGAGACATCATCCTACCATCATAACCTATAACGTCTTTGTACCTCGAGAACTAGAGACATCATCCTACCATAACCTATAACGTATTTGTACCTCGAGAACTAGAGACATCATCCTACCATCATAACCTATAACCTCTTTGTACCTCGAGAACTAGAGACATCATCCTACCGTCATAACCTATAGCTGAAGTCTTAGTACCTCGAGAATTAAGGACATCATCCTACCATCATAACCTAGTCGTTGTACCTCGAGAACTAGAGACATCATCCTACCATCATAACCTATAACGTCTTTGTACCTCGAGAACTAGAGACATCATCCTACCATCATAACCTATAAAGTCTTTGTACCTCGAGAACTAGAGACACCATCCTACCATCATAACCTATAGTCTTTGTACCTCGAGAACTAGAGACATCATCCTACCGTCATAACCTATAGTCTTTGTACCTCGAGAACTAGAGACATCATCCTACCATCATAACCTATAAAGTCTTTGTACCTCGAGAACTAGAGACATCATCCTACCATCATACCTATAACCTTTGTATCGAGAACTAGAGACATCATCCTACCGTTATAACCTATAGCTGAAGTCTTAGTACCTCGAGAATTAAGGACATCATCCTACTATCATAACCTAGTCGTTGTACCTCGGAACTAGAGCATCATCCTACCATCATAACCTATAAAGTCTTTGTACCTCGAGAACTAGAGACATCATCCTACCGTCATAACCTATAGCTGAAGTCTTAGTACCTCGAGAATTAAGGACATCATCCTACCATCATAACCTAGTCGTTGTACCTCGAGAACTAGAGACATCATCCTACCATCATAACCTATAACGTCTTTGTACCTCGAGAACTAGAGGCATCATCCTACCATCATAACCTATAAAGTCTTTGTACCTCGATAACTAGAGACATCATCCTACCATCATAACCTATAGTCTTTGTACCTCGAGAACTAGAGACATCATCCTACCATCATAACCTATAGTCTTTGTACCTCGAGACATCATCCTTCCATCATAACCTATAAAGTATTTGTACCTCGATAACTAGAAACATCATCCTACCATCATAACCTATAACCTCTTTGTACCTAGAGACATCATCCTACCATCATAACCTATAAAGTCTTTGTACCTCGAGAACTAGAGACATCATCCTACCATCATAACCTATAAAGTCTTTGTACCTCGAGACATCATCTTACCGTCATAACCTATAGCTAAAGTGTTAGTACCTCGAGAATGAAAGACATCATCCTACCATCATAACCAATAGGTGCACTGGGTAGGGTGTTTACGATTTATTATTATTGTTGTTGTTTGTTTATCATGATACACAGTGTATACATGTATCAATATAATCAATTATTGACTCACTTATACGCTCATGTTTCCCGAACGGTTAACAAGCTGGAATGGAGCGGACATGGTGACGACAGACACACATATCATAACAGATCACATAAACATTCCGGCACGTGTATTTAGTGATCCGAAGAATAACAATAAATACACCGCACACAGACGTTTACATTTACCATTCTCTAATTTCAACAGTACAAAGCTCATCCATATACCCACAGATACTTGGTGAATGATCCGTGCCATCTTTGCTATTTAATTTGCTAATTAAATGTTGTAAAATGTTCAAAACAATACAACACTTTATATGCAAACATCTCCCCCTAACCCCCAATAATTTATTTTAGTAAAATGTTCAAGTTGTTAACACAGTACAACACTTTATATGCAAATATTACCCCCCCCCCCCCCCCCCCCCCCCCCCCCCCCATCCCCCTAAAATGTTGTAAAATGTTCAACAGATATCCTCATTCAAGTTGTTAAAACAGTACAACACTTTATATGCAAACATTACCCCCCTTAGCCCCTGCCGTCCCCTATTACTATCCAGGGGCCATAATCCCACATATTCATGGGGTCTGGACAAATGATTCCCAGCATCAGGCGAGCAGTTCAGTCCCCAACAAGTTCTTGTAATTTATTTTACAGACGGATCTGTAGTGCAGTGGTTAACACGTTGGACTGGTAATCCTGCGAACCTGCGATCCTCCATGTGACCCTAATAAAATTAATAGTCTTTCAGAAGGGACTTTAAACTGAAGTCTTGTGTCGGTGCTGTACACCGTGCCGTAAAAGAGTAGTCTCTGTCTGTATCATTGCACTATCTTCCAAAAATCTAAAATGACTAATCTCTTCACGAGTCGTCGCTCATATTGGCAACCGGTAAATAAACGTAAAACACACAATTTATTTTTAAGGTCATTGATACCGTACACCATAGGCTTGACACTATACACACTCACAATATAGTCCATATCCAAGCAACCTTTAAAATCGCACCTCGTTCATACAATAAATCAACAGTGGATATATTCACATACCTAACATTATTCAATAAAATTTACTATTCAGGTGGAAATATATTAAAAATATATAAAATGTAAAAGTAAAGTGTTTGTTTATTATAGTGTCGCCCCTATTTAAAGGGCCAGCCTGACTTATGAGACACCTCTTCTTATGAACATCCATACTTCCCGAATCCTATGCTTGTATGCTTGGCGCCAGGCTGGTAGGCAAGCGGTAACCATTGTTATATACGGCTCACCAATCGGCCATATCAGAACAAACCCCTGACGAGGTTCGAACCATCGACCTCCCGCTCCGTAGACGGACGCCTTAGCCACTAGTCCACGGAGACGGTGTATATATAAATCTTGGGAGGTGGGGTCCACTATAGAAAATTGACAAAATTAAATATCAGATTAAATATCAGTCGAACCAGACCAGCCGAATTAATTACACATGAATACAGTTGGTCTGGGAGTATAATTTTTCGAATAAATTGGACGGAATGTGCAAACAACATAGATCCAGATCAGCCACGTTTGCTCAGAAGACAAGAAACAAACCTTTTCCAAAAACAGCAACAAAAATATTCTTTGCCTACAGTAATCATAAGGCCAAACACAGCATTGTTTCAGTTTATTGTAACAAGATAAACTTTCATACAATATTTCTTACAATGTAAGCCGACATAACACAATACAATTGTTAGCAGGTAGTGCAACTACTGTGGAATGTAATGATATCACAAATTCTGAATATATTGAGTGGACGATATTTAACTGAGTATATCTACCTAATCAATCAGTTAATCAAGACATCACAGATCCACTTACGGATGAATCAATTAACAATACTGGAATAAGGACAAAATTAACCTGTTCCAGGGCGCACGTATCCTACATGTAGGTCAGAAGTTTTGGGAGAAGTGAGAAAGCACACGAGTGTGCCGTTAAATGGTATTACATTGTATTTCATAAATTTCACAAAACAGGTTTAAAATACAGTGCTTTACAATGGCTAGTGCATTTTTCTGGACAAAATAAAAATAAAAAAATAGGGCGAAGTGGGGGCCCCCCAAGGGCGAAGTCAGGGTCCCTAAGGTGACTATTTCACCCATGTGGCCCTCTTAATGAGCCCTGTGTTAACTTATGGAATGATCAGATTAAATATATATTTAATCTGTTCTTTTGAAAGATGAGATATAACTCTGCCTGTGTATTCAATATGGTCGTACATGTTGACATAAATCCCTACACGTTGAAATAAAGCCGTATATGTTGACATAAATAAGGACATTGGAATAAGTAGTGGTGACTGGATTCCTTAACACCACATTTACGTGACTAGTGGGAGGAGCTATAGTTTCATCGGTGTCATGTTAATTACTGACTTGACACCGGTTTGATACCACATTGGCTATATAAATTGCTTTTTTAAATTAAAATACTGATAAACACAAACACAAGTAAATTATTCACTGTGACTGATAGATGCAAACAAAACGTAACGTCCTAAATGTTCACAGATCAACAGATCAACAGTCAAGTTACCATGCTGCATAATGTATAATATAAATATCACAGTCTATTCACAAACGCTGACATCCGATTAAAAATAGTACAAATATTCCATCCCGGGCCACTCGCCTACCACAACATCAAGGATGAAAAACATGTCCTTTTTTACTAGTTCTTTAGATATACAGTCAAACCTGTGTTAGTGGTCACCTCTATTAAGCAGCCAACCTGTTTTAAGCAGCCAGTTTCCAGATTCACAATATGTTGTTTTAGAATACATCTGATCTCTATTAAGCAGCCACCTGTGCTAACCAGTCACTTTCTGTGATTCCCTCGCTGATCTCTATTAAGCAGCCACCTGTGCTAACCAATCACTTTCTGTGATTCCCTTGGCAGGTTGCTTAAGACAGGTTTGACTGTACACAATATTGTCTTATATAACTGCTTGCAAAGGTAATGTCATTGATATAGGATCTATATGGGCAGTTTTCAAGGGAATATTTTTCATCATAGCTTCGTATTGTAACGCGTTCTGTTTACGCTCCTCTTGTAACCAGTGTAGCATTTCTATTCTGTCCCATTTCATTTTGTCCTTATACGGTCGACCCTGAAAAGAAGAATGAATAGTTTATTTAGCTAACACGCTAGTTTTGTTAGTTTTTGGAAATAATGTCTCGCACATAGCATGAATGATATGACAATTCCATCTTTTATTGGTCAATGAAGGCAGATTCACGATTCTGAACATTTTCAATTAATTCGCGGAGGTTAGAATTCACGTATCTGTGATGTATCGCAAAAAGTGAAGGCAACTGTTTATGTAGATCGCTTATAATTGTATTGACTTTCAAATTTTTTATAAAATGTACATATTTATGGATATAACTCATTCGGACATGTTATTTATTATTCACGAGAATCATAATTTCGCGATCAATTTAGATCGCGAAAATTAGCGAAATATAAAATCTCGCGAATAAATTGTGTTTTACAGTATTCTAAATACCATCAAGATGTGCTTTGTCATTAAAATATGATTCAATCAGGAGGTTGTTGTGATCTGTTGTAAACTTGGAGTGGGAAGTTCTCCAATGTTGGCAGAGCGCGCGATCCACAAAGCGTGCGATCCACAAAGCTTGCAATCCACAAAGCATGTGATCCACAAAGCATGATATCCACAAAGCGTGTGATCCACAATGCGTGCAATCCACAAAGCGTGCGATCCACAAAGCGTGAGATCCACAAAGCGTGCAATCCACAAAGCATGCAATCCACAAAGCGTGCAATCCACAAAGCGTGCAATCCAAACATTGCATGCCAAAGTAATGTTGATATGCATTAAAAATATTTTGAAAAAACGAAACAGCAACCCAGAATCATCTAGAAAAGTTATAAAGTGTAGTCATTATTAATCTTAACTCTAGCATAAAGGGAACAAAATAATACATGTATATAGTATCCTGGCGGCACGAATGCTTGCTATATATATTGCACTTACTTTATATGTGATAACATCTTCAAAATGTAACATTATCTGCTGCAGTTCGTACTTGATCTCAGAGTCTGATACTTCAATTCTCTGCAATAGTAAAATAGCTAAACACATGAACATCACGGGACACGATCACGATGAACATCTCTATATGTTTATATTGTACAACCACGGGACACGATCACGATGAACATCTCTATATGTTTATATTGTACAACCAAGGGACACGATCACGATGAACATCTCTATATGTTTATATTGTATAACCACGGGACACGATCACGATGAACATCTCTATATGTTTATATTGTATAACCACGGGACACGATCATGATGAACATCTCTATATGTTTATATTGTATAACCACGGGACACGATCACGATGAACATCTCTATATGTTTATATTGTACAACCAAGGGACACGATCACGATGAACATCTCTATATGTTTATATTGTATAACCACGGGACACGATCATGATGAACATCTCTATATGTTTATATTGTACAACCACGTGACACGATGAACATCACTATATGTTTATATTGTACAACCATGGGACACGATGAACATCACTATATGTTTATATTGTACAACCACGGGACACGATCATGATGAACATCACTATATGTTTATATTGTACAACCAAGGGACACGATCATGATGAACATCACTATATGTTTATATTGTACAACCACGGGACATAATCAAACTTACAGGGGTGTAAGATGGACAATAAATTGTCCTCCGTTGACCACATGCTTCAATACCGTAATTCAATTGGAGGGCTCTGTGTGTAATTATGTGCAATCGGGTTTGACCATAAATTACTAGGAATTTGGTTTGCACTCTGCACAACACCTCTGAATACTATTTTGCACCACAGGTAAATTAACTACATCCACATGTCTTAGAACTTCCTCAAAATCAATAATTTGCGGTACGGACGGTTGTTGGTTTATTTAGTTTATACAAATTTATTTTAGCTCGATTGCAAAACAAGTTCTTTCAACTTATATTAATCACTCTCGAGACCTCATTCCTGATGGAATCCATCCCCAAGAAGGAGAGAGAAGAGGCAATGTGGAATTTAAATGCCTTGCCTAAGGGCACAATCATAACGGCTCAGGGTTCATTCTAGGTCAGAATTTTTGGGAGAAGTGAGAAAGCGCGTGATCGCTTCCTTAAATGGTGTTCTTTAACATACTTCTGCAAAATAAGGTTAAAATGCACAGTACAACCATTAAATACAACATTTGAATAGAAGGAGTGCTTTATAATGGGCCAGTGTATCTTACTAGACAAAATTTTGTTTGAAAATCGTAAAAATCAACAACACAATTTTTTATTTTTTTTTGGGGGTGGGGGAGGGCGACAATTTCGCCCACATCGCCCTCTAAACTGATCCCTGCCCGGGCTACAGTGGGGTTCGAACTCCGGACCTTTTGCACCTGAAGTGAACGCGCATCCACTGCGCTATCACGACTTCCACATCGTAACTGTTGGTTTATTTCACATACATCACCTGTGCCATCATCCAAAGCCCCATCTGCCACCCCGTCCACGATCTCATGCTTCCTCTTCACGCATCTACCACATCCAGGCATTACTGATTATTAAATATTTGTCCGATAATAAAATGTGACATTTTTTCTGTCAATTGGCTTTTACCTGGTATACAGAAATGAACTGCAAGGATAAACTCCATAGCGGTAAATCACTGCCTGTTGTAATTTACACCACAATGAAAATAACAGAAATCTTTCAAAAATAAACATGGTTATTTCTAATTGCAATAACCTCTAATATGTATCACAAGGTCGTATATTTTTCACACGGTCATATTTTTCATACGGTCATATTTATCACAAGGTCATATTTTTCACTAGGTCATATTATTCACAAGGTCATATTTTTCACTAGGTCATATTTTTCATAAGGTCATATTTTTCACAAGGTCATATTTTTCACTAGGTCATATTTTACAAGGTCATATTTATCACAAGGTCATATTATATAAGGTCATATTTATCACAAGGTCATATTTTTCACAAGGTCATATTTTTCACAAGGTCATATTTTTCACTAGGTCATATTATTCACAAGGTCATATTTTTCACAAGGTCATATTTTTCACTAGGTCATATTATTCACAAGGTCATATTTTACAAGGTCATATTTTCACAAATTAATGTAATTAATGTTTGTTGCCCTACATACCCTGAAGTATACACTTACTGTTGATAATTTCACTTTAATTAAAATCATCAATTAGGCGCATCTACATTTTAAATATTGACACACCAAATCTTCGACACAATACCTTATAGTAGTAGCTTCTTTGTTGTGCTTCCTTCAATCTTTGTACTGAACTCCTCTTCTGACCTGAAAACATAATCACAGCCTACTTACAAACTGTTACCTGAAAACATAATCACAGCTTACTTACATACTGTTACCTGAAAACATAATTACAGCTTACTTACATACTGTTACCTGAAAACATAATCACAGCTTACCTACATACTGTTACCTGAAAACATAATCACAGCTTACTTACATACTGTTACCTGAAAACATAATTACAGCCTACTTACATACTGTTACCTGAAAACATAATTACAGCTTACTTACATACTGTTACCTGAAAACATAATCACAGCTTACTTACATACTGTTACCTGAAAACATAATCACAGCTTACCTACATACTGTAACCTGAAAACATAATCACAGCTTACTTAACCCTTTCAACACCACAGACCTCTAAATAGTCTTACAAAAAGTGTAGATCCAGATGAGCCGGCTCGTGACGAGCCGTCTCATCAGGATCTGCACTTTTTGCCAGTGATATGACTATTTTTAGACATAATTACCCATTTTGATAAATGAACTTGTCCAAATGTGATTTTCTGATTCATTTATTGGTTTATGAATATCATGGACCAGTCCATGTGAGTTACTTGGTGTTGAATGGGTTAAACTGATATATTGTTACTGGAATGGATCGGTCATCAATACGAATCTATCTGTATATTATTTATATTACACACCGTCACAATGACCAGAACTTATATATATATATATATAGGTTGGCTTAACAGCAAAATTCCAAAACTCATTTCATAAAATCACCATAAATTTGAAGAAAAACGTTTCTGTTTGGCAGTATATGCTTGAGCCTAATTACATTAAGCTGCATCCATACGCCGTAGTAAATAGTTCCTGATAATCAAACAACTCCATGCAAATAATCAACACAATATTTTTAATCGCCGTATTCCTGTAGTGCATAATTACCATTGTATTGATCTAAGCAGTTGATTTTCAACAAATAAAGCATGAACATAAACTACATGTATGTCTAGTTTATCCAAATTTATTTTAGCTCGATTGCGAAACAAGTTATTTCAACTTATATAAATCACTCTCGAGACCTCATTCCTGATGGAATCCATCACCACGAGGGAGAGAGAAGAGGCAACGTGGAATTTAAATGCCTTGCCTAAGGGCACAATCGTAACGGCTCCAGTGGGGCTCGAACTCCGGACCTTTCGCACGTGAAGCGAACGTATGTCGAATGTGTATTGTAAGCAATCTACGTGTTGAATATGCATTACAAGCTGTCATGCCGCGACCAATCAGAATCCTTCCAGGTGTTATTACACAGTATACATACAGTGAAACCCCTCAAAACCGGAACCCCTCTAAATCGGAATTCCCTCCAAACCGGACAATTTTCGCGGTCCCGATATTTTCCCTTCTTTGTTCATTGTAAAAAAAACCTCTCTAAACCGGAACCTCTCTTTTCCGAATACCGGACAAGTTTTCGGGACCATTTGTGCACATTTCTATTGCAAATTACCCCTGAAAACCCCGTAAAATCAGGATCCGAAACAACTTTTGTCTCACCTGAAACATAACACCTTCCGTGTTTTCACAAGTCAATTAATCAGTCGGCATATTGGTGTTTTATCCGTATTGTTTACATCCGACGTGGTGTTGTGAGAACATAAAGGCGTGATAAAAACCAATGATGCTGAAAATTTGTTTTAATTACGTTGTTTTCAAATGGATTACGACTGGACACTATTTAATTATGTCCTTTGCAATTGCAGGTTTGTTAATCTCTTTTCATGTTTGAGTAATTAGTTTTAATACGATCTAATTAGATGTGAATGGGATTTCACAAAAGGCAGACTATCATTATTTAAGGCATAACATTGATAATTATATTTCATAATTATTGATCAAATACAGAACCACTGACAAGTCATTACGTACAAACAAATTTGAGCTTATATATATTTTATTCCACATTTGTAAGTTACTAGTTCTTTAGTAACTGCCAAAATCTAAGCCGTCTCAGCCTCCTTCTAAGCGTCGTAGAGTTGAACTGTCCCTTGAGAACAAATTGAAATTAATCAGTATATATATATATTTTTATTATTAAAAGTAATTTTAGTGTCATTTCTTGTTATTCATACAGACATTTGTTCAAAACTTTATCTCCCCCCCCCCCATCCGAAAACCCCTCTAAAACGAAAACCCCTCCAAACCGAACTTTCATTCCGGTCCGGAAGCCGTTCGGCTTAGAGGCGTTTCACTGTACAAATATACAGTCTACATCCGTTATGTCGATTTCTGTCAGACCGAACAAAATACTTTGACATAACCGAAGTTGACTTAACGAAAATTTGATATAAACAGATCCAGTTATATGTAAAATGATAGTGTCTTAAACGGGACTTTGATCCGACTTCGAGATAACCGGAGAATTCGACACAACCGATTTTGACATAACAGATGTAGACTGTATAAGAAATATGTAATGGTTGTATTACATTGAATACAAGCAAAGTTTTGTGACTTTGTGGAAGTTGTGATAGCTCAGTGGTAGCACGTTCGCTTCATGTGCGAAAGGCCCAGAGTTCGAGCCCTGCTGGAGCCGTTATGATTGTGCCCTTAAGCAAGGCATTTAAATTCCACATGCCTCTTCTCTCTCCCTCGTGGCGATGGATTCCATCAGGAATGAGGTCTCAAGAGTGATTAATATAAGTCATAAGAACTTGTTTCGCAATCGAGCTAAAATAAATGTGTATAAACTAAAGTTATGTGATATATATATATATATTTTTTTTATATATATATTGAATGTATAGCTGCAGAGTGGTACGGTCTACTTACCTTTTTCAAAGAATCTATTTGGATCGGAGGCAAATCTTTCAAATTTCTCCAGTTTTACAAGCAGTTCTTCCCTCTTCAGTATAAGCTCCGTGACTTTTTCCCAACGTTCAATGGCCTGTAAGCATACCACATGTTATTTTTACTACATTCCTTTGCCTTCTTTTTAAACATCATAATGGTGCATGCTGCTTGTACGACGTATGTTCACAGATGGTATGATAAACTTCAGCCCTATGGTCATATAGTAAGTAATGTTTACTAAAGGCAACAACGGAAATGAAACATGCATGCAGAAACATCGACGAGAAACTAGGTAAAAACCGACCAGATCACTGATATGCCCTTGTGGTCCCAACCGGAAGACCTTATTCTATCAACAAATACTTTTTAATTCATGGAGATCGGTCAAATAACACCAGAATGGCACATTATTTCATCGTGAAACAGCAGTAACTGCATTTTTACCTAGTTTCTCGTCAATGTTTCTGTATGCACGTTTTTACTTCGGTTGGTTGCCGTTAGTAAACATTACTTACTATATGACCATAGGGCAAAAAAAAAGAAGATTTGTATCTTGTGCCTGTGGTTCAGGTTATGAATATTTGGTAATCGGCAAGAGCTTCGCCTAGTTTATTTTCTCCAACTCGCCTAATATATATTTAAAATTTATAAGACAGTAATCTAATATTCTTTATGTTTGCTAGTGTGCCATTTTAATGCTAGCAACTTTAATAAAAACCTGCTAAAACTTCTGTACTCGCATTAATATCATTGCTGTTATGATTTGTTAACTATGAATAGTGCCAAACAAAATTATTGTGTGTGTTTTACGCTTATTTATCGTCGCTACCGGTTGCCCATATGAGCAACGCCTCCTGAAGATATTAGTCATTTTAGATTTTTGAGGATAGTGCAATGATACAGACAGAGACCCATTCCAGAGTCTCCTCTGGTTCTTTTACGTGCATGGTGTAAAGCACCGACATGAGACCTCGGTTTAAAGTCCCATCTGAAAGACTGTTAATTTAATTAGGGTCAGACAGGGTATCGAACCTGCGATCCCTGGATTACCAGTCCAGTGTGCTACCACTGGACTACAGATCCGTCTGTGCAGAACCAAAGCAGACTATCTTAATCTAAATAATTAGTTTAATCATATTTTATCTTGCTCTATTATGACATACATATAATCTACATACAATACTACAATCCTACCTCTGCTGTTGCAACTATTCCTATATTATGTACCATTCTTGAATAAAATATTGTTCAAACTAATTCTATAACACTTTGTTGACACAATGTATCAACGGTCACGCTTGTTACGGTACTGACAATTGTTTTACCAAATCCTTTCATTAAATGACACTGCGTGGAAGTCGTGATAGCGCAGTGGATGCGCGTTCGCTTCAGGTGCGAAAGGTCCGGAGTTCGAGCCCCGCTGGAGCCGTTACGATTGTGCCCTTAGGCAAGGCATTTAAATTCCATGTTGCCTCTTCTCTCTCCCTCGTGGCGATGGATTCCATCAGGAATGAGGTCTCGAGAGTGATTAATATAAGTTGACATAACTTGTTTCGCAATCAAGCTAAAATAAATTTGTATAAACTAAATGACACTCGTACTGGTGTCGGGTGATGCATCAAACTGTCGTGGTGAGCATAGATAGCCAGTCATGTGCACTGTAGAAATACACGTACAGTCAAACCGGTGTTAGTGGTACCCTCTATTAAGCAGCCAACCTGTGTTAAGCAGCCAGTTTCACGATTCCAAATATACTGCTTTATTATACATTTGACCTCTATTAAGCAGCTAACCTGTGTTAAGCAGCCAGTTTCACGATTCCAAATATACTGCTTTATTATACATTTGACCTCTATTAAGCAGCCAACCTGTGTTAAGCAGTCAGTTTCACGATTCCAAATATACTGCTTTATTATACATTTGACCTCTATTAAGCAGCCACCTGTGCTAAGCAGCCACTTTCCATGACTCCCTTGGCTGGCTGCTTAAGACAGGTTTGACTGTACTCTGCTAATAAATAATGGGAAATATATGCTAGATATACATCCGGAGCATACTTACGTCAGTGAGCATAGCGAAGAACTTGTTACTGCTATATTTGATGGCCATGTTCAGCTTCAGACTGTCTGGCATCTCGAGAGACGACCACACCTTCTCCAACCGATCTTGTGGCGTTGGAGGCGGTTCCCCATCATCACTCTGAAATCAGTCGAACGTGTCACTTATTTGGTGGCAGAATTTATGAATTACAGCCAATCAACAATTTGTGCATGAATGAACACCAATAATGGTTATGATGAATGACAAGACATATAGAGTCAAGGTGAAGCTGCGCTGCATGGACTATCAGGTTCATGGTGACCCTTAATAATCATCAGACTATGGGAGTTTACCAGCCCAAATCAAAATAAGCTGTGTGTACCCCATGGTGTAGTGGATACAAAGTCTGCCTCGTAACTGAAGGACTGTGAGTTTAAGCCCATCAAAAACTACGGCAGCAGTGTCCCTCGGGGTGATGGACACGATGCCATCAGGAATGATGTCTCGAAAGCGATTAGTCAGAATTAAAATTAGATTAAAAAAACTTGAGTTAAAATAATTTTTGTATAACTTAAACAAAATGAGCAATTTTGGAATTTGGATGTCGAAGTGTATATAGAGGAATATGAATCTCATTATATACAAATTCATTTATAAATCAGACCACATTATATCCACAATAAAACGTTATTGCCATATATTGTATATATATATTGCCATGGCCTAGTGGTTAAGGCATCCGCCTATGGAGTGGGAGGTCGAAGGTTCGAATCTCGTCAGGGGTTCGTTCTGATATGGCCGGTTGGTGAGCAACCAGCTAGTTATATAATATTTACCGATTGACTACCAGCCTGGTGCCTGGCATACAAGCATAGGATTCGGGAAGTACTGATGTTCATAAAAAAGAGGTGTCTCATAAGTCAGAAATGGTTGGCCCTTTAAATAGGGATGACACTATAATAAACAAACACTTTTATTGTAATGAGTTCCAGTTTGTTAGTGACATCTTTGTGACAAGTCACTTATCCTGTAACAAAGAGAACTTACATTCGTTTTAATCTAATTTCTCGTTGCGACAAAGTGTGGCTCTGTCACAAGGTTATACATGGATTAGTTTCATTTGATGTTTACACAGACGGATCTGTAGTCCAGTGGTAATACGCTGGACTGGTAATCCAGGGATCGCAGGTTCGATCCCCCATCTGACCCTAATAAAATTATTAACAGTCTTTCAGATGGAACGTTAAACCGAGATCTTGTGTCGGTGCTTTACACCGTGCACGTAAAAGAACCAGAGGAGACCCTGGAATGGGTCTCTGTCTGTATCATGCACTATCCTCCAAAATCTAAAATAACTAATCTCTTCAGGAGGCATCACTCATATGGGTAACCGGCAGCGACGATAAATAAACGTAAAACACATATTGATTTTTACACATTTTAAGTCTCTGCTGCGTTCCTGCTACTCAAGTTTTAAAATGTGTACATTTATATGTGTGATATTTAAACTTTATTTATTATACAACGATCGTGAAGCAAGTTCTAACAACTTATATTAATCATACTCGTTGGCGCGGATGAAAGCGTATATGTGGCCATTCGTGTGGAAGGAAACCGGAGTACCTGGAGAAAACCCAACTGTCCGATCTGGTGACCACAGTACCATCTCACATACTTCCCAGTCCGAGGATCGAACCCTGGTTGCATTGGTGAGAAGTGAGCGCGCTAACCACTGCGCTAATCGGACAGCCATATGTGTGATAGATATTTATGCCAATAATATCGTGTAACTATGTCAGATGATCAAGAGTGACGTACAAGTGATGACCCGTCTGTTTCCAATTTGCTCAATGTAGTTACAGTGGTGACCTTCGAGGCCCTGGACTGTGTAATTTCTCTGAAATATACATTTCAACAGTGAATGAATAAATCCATGTGTATTTTCCTGTACAAACAGTCTACATCCGCTAAGTCAAAGTTGGTTATGTCGAATTCTCTGGTTATCCCGAAGTCGGATCAAAGTCCCGATTCAGACACTTACATATAACTGGCTACGTTTATAGAGAATTTCGTTAAGTCAAACTTCGGTTATGTCGAAGTATTTTATTCAGTCCGACGGAATAACGGATGTAGACTGTATTATATATACAATACAAACCGACAAAACAAATCATTCTTGAACAATTGAAATGTATCGTAGCTGTTCCAGTTGATTTTCGTGTTTTGTTGTATCAACTTTGTACACAGTAAACACGAATTTGTTTTTTATTGAGTTGCATACGGTGTCGTAGTAAACCTAAACAAGAGACTGTACAATAGTGTGTTACCAATATCCCCCCCCCACCCACCTCAAAATATAACCTTTATTTTAATTTATAAAGATTGCAAAACCAGCTTAACCCATTTCATTCTGGATATATTTAAAGGCTTTTGCAAACAACTTAGATCCAGATCAGCCGCAGCGTGATGCTGCATGCTGATCAGGATCTATGTTGTTTTCTACATAGCCAAGTGTCTTAGCAAGATCATCTGAATAGCAAACAGCATAGATCCTGATCAGACGGAACATTCCATGGTGGCTGATCTGGCTCTATGTTCTTTGCAAATACTGTTTGAACGGTATCCAGAATTAAATGGGTTAAACAGTATATAGGCTTATATTAATCACTCTCGTAAGTGCGAATGAAAGCGTACATGTGGTCAATGGTGTGGGAGGAAACCGGAGTACCCTGCAAACAACTCACCCGTCCAATCTGGCGATAACCGGACCATCCCACACACTTTCATACATCCCCCCACACCAAATCGCTTGGTAAATGAAATACCACTAATACAACAAGTTTGAAGAAGTGCGGATGAAAATACTAACCTTGTGATCTCAATTGAAGCTAGGACAATTTCACATGGGACATGTTATTAACCCATTCAACACCAAGTAACTCACATGGACTGGTCCATGATATTCATAAACCAATAATTGAATCAGAAAATCACATTTGGACAAGTTCATTTATCAAAATGGGTAATTAGTCTTCACTGGCAAAAGTGCAGATCTGATGAGACGGCTCGTCAGAGCCGGCTCATCTGGATCTACACTTTTTGTAAGCCTATTTAGAGGTCTGTGGTGTTGAAAGGGTTAAACAGTGCAACCAAGATTGAAGATAGAGAGAGAGAGAGAGAGAGAGAGAGAGAGAGAGAGAGGAAGAGAAGATAAGAGAGAAGAGATAAGAGAGGAGGAGAGAGAGAAAGAGAGAGAGAGAAAGAGAAGAGAGAGAGAGAGAGAGAGAGAGAGAGAGAGAGAGAACGGGCCATAACTCAGACATTATTGAGACAATTGGACTGGTTATTCAATCTAATCACGGCAATATGACAATAAACATGGTGAACATGTTAGAAGAAAATTGGACATGAAGTACTCTAGTTACAAAGCGGACAACTTTTGCAATGGTTGGAAGGACGGACAGACGGACGTTCATACAAATTGGCACATTAATTGGTATTTCATTTGCTAAAAGGTATCCAACAAAACAGAAAATACCTCACCACATATATCCTATGTTAAAATGTACCCTATAAATGCCCAATTTAAGCAAGGACAGACACGTGTGGTCGCAGCAATCTATTACATTTCTTCAAGAAAATGTCACATTGTGGCGACGATAAATGAATACTGCCATAAATACAATGTGACAATTCTGTCACTAATAACAATAAAAACAAACTTCTCCATAATTACACCGACTGCTGGCTGTCCGATTAGCGAAGAGGTTAGAGCGCTTGCTTTTCACCAATGCAACCCGGGTTCGATCCTCGGACCGGGAAGTATGTGAGATGGTACGGTGGTCGCCAGATCGGACAGGTGGGTTTTCTTCGGGTACTCCGGTTTCCTCCCACACGAATGACCACATATACGCTTTCATCCGCGCCAACGAGAGTGATTAATATAAATTGTTAGAACTTGCTTCGCAATCGTTGTAAAATAAATAAAGTTTAAACTTTAATTATACCGACTGCATTCTTCATTGCCAACTTCCCACCTACTGCTGTTGTTTCACAAACTCTAAGCTTTAGAGTAGATCAATACAGTAAATAACAAGGCAAGATTCTTACTGTCTAGACTTCTCTGTTTTAGCCGACTGTCTTGCTGCGGCCCTCTCCTGTAGAGTTTTTGCGGAGCGTTGTGTATCCGCCGACTTTGGCCCCTTCAACAGGCTCGTGTCTTCCTCTTCTGAAACAGTTTATTATTATTATTATTATTATTATACCATTCTTATTGGGCGCCCTTATCATATAAAGATTACACGTTCAAAAGCGTTTTACATAAACATGTAACATAACACACATATAACAATAAAAATCAAAAGATTACAAAATGTAGAATGCAGGGTTAAAAACACGTGATAAAAGTATGTTTTTAAATAGTACACTTTAACTGATGAGGAACCTACTTAAAATATGGATTGTACATTAGATACACAAAATAAGAAATTATAGATTATAACTACAACATATAAAACATATGATACAAACTTTAAGAAATGGAAGGATAAATGAAATGAAAGACATCACCCTAGGGCATAATAAAATCGCTTACAATACTATCATGAATAAAGTACAAACAATATAATATAATTTTAAAGTAAAATGTTTTAGAGAAAACATAATAAATGGATAGTACTAAAAGTGATAAACGAAAAATTGCAACGTCACAGTTTATGTTCCATAACATTGAATGAAAAAAATGTGTTTTCAGTCCTTTCTTAACCCTTTCAACACCACAGACCTCTAAATAGGCTTACAAAAAGTGTAGATCCAGATGAGCCGGCTCGTGACGAGCCGTCTCATCAGGATCTGCACTTTTTGCCAGTGATATGACTATTTTTAGACATAATTACCCATTTTGATAAATGAACTTGTCCAAATGTGATTGTCTGATTCATTTATTGGTTTATGAATATCATGGACCAGTCCATGTGAGTTACTTGGTGTTGAATGGGTTAAATGAACACAATGTTGGCATTCCTCGCATCTTAGACGGAAGATGGAAGTTTAACTATCTGAACTTGTTCTTTCACTTGTATCAAATGTTACCACCATAATCTCAATATAACACGTTGATTTCAAAACATTACTGCTCTACAGTGGAAGCCATTGTTATAGTTTAACCCTTTCCCTCATAGAAGCACCTCTTGAGGCCATTACCAATACGACATACATTGACAATGTAGTAGTCAAACCAATGTTCATAATAAACGCCAGATCGTCATGTAGTCCCAGTAATATCTATGGAGTTGGGATAGATATGGCCACTACTTATCCACTGCATGATAGCTAAATGGCTGTCGTTTGTATGGAGATATAGTAGTATATTAACCTAAATCTCTATGTAGTCCCAGTAATATCTATGGAGGTGGGATAGATATGGCCACTACTTATCCACTGCATGATAGCTAAATGGCTGTGGTTTGTATGGAGATATAATAGTATATTAACCTAAATCTCTATGAAGGAAAGGGTTAATTAATCAATTCTGAAATTTACAATTTTCACAAAATCATATTGCTGTAATAGGAAATAGGGTGGATTTATGATAGGGTATTTATGGTAATTTACCTTCAATAACAATAATTACCATAAATACCCTATCGACCGATGGTAAGGTATATAAGGCAATAGTTGTATCAATATATTGCATGAAGAACAGGATCAACCTACGTATGAATATGTATGGTACTTCAATAACAGGATAAACCTATGTATGAATATTTATGGTACTTCAATAACAGGATAAACCTACGTATGAATATTTATGGTACTTCAATAACAGGATAAACCTACGTATGAATATTTATGGTACTTCAATAACAGGATAAACCTACGTATGAATATTTATGGTACTTCAATAACAGGATAAACCTACGTATGAATATTTATGGTACTTCAATAACAGGATAAACCTACGTATGAATATTTATGGTACTTCAATAACAGGATAAACCTACGTATGAATATTTATGGTACTTCAATAACAGGATAAACCTACGTATGAATATTTATGGTACTTCAATAACAGGATAAACCTACGTATGAATATTTATGGTACTTCAATAACAGGATAAACCTACGTATGAATATTTATGGTACTTCAATAACAGGATAAACCTACGTATGAATATTTATGGTACTTCAATAACAGGATAAACCTACGTATGAATATTTATGGTACTTCAATAACAGGATAAACCTACGTATGAATATTTATGGTACTTCAATAACAGGATAAACCTACGTATGAATATTAATGGTACTTCAATAACAGGATAAACCTACGTATGAATATTAATGGTACTTCAATAACAGGATAAACCTACGTATGAATATTAATGGTACTTCAATAACAGGATAAACCTACGTATGAATATTAATGGTACTTCAATAACAGGATAAACCTACGTATGAATATTAATGGTACTTCAATAACAGGATAAACCTACGTATGAATATTAATGGTACTTCAATAACAGGATAAACCTACATATGAATATTTATGGTACTTCAATAACAGGATAAACCTACGTATGAATATTTATGGTACTTCAATAACAGGATCAACTACGTATGAATATGTATGGTACTTCAATAACAGGATAAACCTACGTATGAATATTAATGGTACTTCAATAACAGGATAAACCTACGTATGAATATTAATGGTACTTCAATAACAGGATAAACCTACATATGAATATTTATGGTACTTCAATAACAGGATAAACCTACATATGAATATTTATGGTACTTCAATAACAGGATCAATGATTACGAGGTGTACACCATATCCATTTCAGCACTGAGGCACAGGTATCGACTTATGGGAGAGTATTTACAGTACCTTCTATCACAGGATTGAACTACAGGCGAACTATATACAATATATTACCTTCTATCACAGGAGAGTATTTACAGTACCTTCTATCACAGGATCGAACTACTGGCGAATTATGTACAATATATTACCTTCTATCACAGGAGAGTATTTATGGTACATTCCATGACAGGATCGAACTACTGGCGAACTATGTACAATATATTACCTTCTATCACAGGAGAGTATTTACAGTACATTCTATCACAGGATCGAACTACTGGCGAACTATATACAATATATTACCTTCTATCACAGGAGAGTATTTATGGTACATTCCATGACAGGATCAAACTACTGGCGAACTATGTACAATATATTACCTTCTATCACAGGAGAGTATTTATGGTACATTCCATGACAGGATCAAACTACTGGCGAACTATGTACAATATATTACCTTCTATCACAGGAGAGTATTTATGTTACCTTCTATCACAGGAGAGTATTAATGTTACCTTCTATCACAGGAGAGTATTTATGTTACCTTCTATCACAGGAGAGTATTTATGTTACCCTCTATCACAGGAGAGTATTTAAGTTACCTTCTATCACAGGAGTGTATTTATGTTAGCTTCTATCACATGAGTGTATTTATGTTACCTTCTATCACATGAGTGTATTTATGTTACCTTCTATCACAGGAGAGTATTTATGTTACCTTCTATCACAGGAGAGTATTTAAGTTACCTTCTATCACAGGAGAGTATTTATGTTACCTTCTATCACAGGAGAGTATTTATGTTACCTTCTATCACAGGAGAGTATTTATGTTACCTTTTATCACAGGAGAGTATTTATGTTACCTTCTATCACAGGATCTTTGCCTAGACCTCCCATCATGACACTATTTACGTTCCAGAATCCTTCCTCAAAATCAGCCTTCTGTTTTTTCATAAGTTCTATCTTCTTTTCCTTATCTCTGAAATAATTCAATTACCATGGTAACGTAACATAATATTATATTAAATTAGATTTTCTATTCTCACCTTACAAGCAGACTTGCTATAAGATGATAATTTGAATTATGGTACACAGAACTAAGAACCAATGACATTCATAACAAGAGAAATCTGAGAGAGCAAAGAGAGCAAACATCCGCGATGCTGCTAAATCTCCCCAAGAGAGCAAACCTCTGCGATGCTGCTAAATCTCCCCAAGAGAGCAAACCTCTGCCACGCAGCTAAATCTCCCCAAGAGAGCAAACCTATGCGATGCTGCTAAATCTCCCCAAGAGAGCAAACCTCTGCCACGCAGCTAAATCTCCCCGAGAGAGCAAACATCCGCGATGCTGCTAAAGCTCCCCAAGAGAGCAAACCTCTGCGATGCTGCTAAATCTCCCCAAGAGAGCAAACCTCTGCGATGCTGCTAAATCTCCCCAAGAGAGCAAACCTCTGCCACGCAGCTAAATCTCCACAAGAGAGCAAACCTCCGCGATGCTGCTAAATCTCCCCAAGAGAGCAAACATCCGCGATGCTGCTAAATCTCCCCAAGAGAGCAAACCTCTGCGATGCTGCTAAATCTCCCCAAGAGAGCAAACCTCTGCCACGCAGCTAAATCTCCCCAAGAGAGCAAACCTCTGCGATGCTGCTAAATCTCCCCAAGAGAGCAAACCTCTGCGATGCTGCTAAATCTCCCCAAGAGAGCAAACATCTGCCATGCAGCTAAATCTCCCCAAGAGAGCAAACCTCTGCGATGCTGCTAAATCTCCCCAAGAGAGCAAACCTCTGCGATGCTGCTAAATCTCCCAAAGAGAGCAAACCTCTGCGATGCTGCTAATTCCCCAAGAGAGCAAACCTCTGTGATGCTGCTAAATCTCCCCAAGAGAGCAAACCTCTGCGATGCTGCTAAATCTCCCCAAGAGAGCAAACCTCTGCGATGCTGCTAAATCTCCCCAAGAGAGCAAACCTCTGCGATGCTGCTAAATCTCCCCAAGAGAGCAAACCTCTGCCATGCAGCTAAATCTTCCCAAGAGAGCAAACATCCGTGATGCTGCTAAATCTCCCCAAGAGAGCAAACCTCTGCGATGCTGCTAAATCTCCCCAAGAGAGCAAACCTCTGCGATGCTGCTAAATCTCCCCAAGAGAGCAAACCTCTGCGATGCTGCTAAATCTCCCCAAGAGAGCAAACCTCTGCCACGCAGCTAAATCTCCCTGAGAGAGCAAACATCCGCGATGCTGCTAAATCTCCCCAAGAGAGCAAACCTCTGCCACGCAGCTAAATCTCACTGAGAGAGCAAACATCCGCGATGCTGCTAAATCTCCCCAAGAGAGCAAACCTCTGCCACGCAGCTAAATCTCCCTGAGAGAGCAAACATCCGCGATGCTGCTAAATCTCCCCAAGAGAGCAAACCTCTGCCACGCAGCTAAATCTCCCTGAGAGAGCAAACATCCATGATGCTGCTAAATCTCCCCAAGAGAGCAAACCTCTGCGATGCTGCTAAATCTCCCCAAGAGAGCAAACCTCTGCGATGCTGCTAAATCTCCCCAAGAGAGCAAACCTCTGCGATGCTGCTAAACCTCCCCAAGAGAGCAAACCTCTGCGATGCTGCTAAAGTTCCCCAAGAGAGCAAACCTCTGCCACGCAGCTAAATCTCCCTGAGAGAGCAAACATCAGCGATGCTGCTAAATCTCCCCAAGAGAGCAAACATCTGCCATGCAGCTAAATCTTCCCAAGAGAGCAAACCTCTGCCACGCAGCTAAATCTCCCCAAGAGAGCAAACATCTGCGATGCTGCTAAATCTCCCCAAGAGAGCAAACCTCTGCCACGCAGCTAAATCTCCCCAAGAGAGCAAACATCCGCGATGCTACTAAATCTCCTCAAGAGAGCAAACGTCCGCCATGTTGTTAAACCTCCCCGAGAGAGCAAACATCTGCCACGCAGTTAAATCTCCCAGAGAGAGCAAACCTCTGCCACGCTGCTAAATCTCCCAGAGAGAGCAAACCTCTGCCACGCTGCTAAATCTCCCAGAGAGAGCAAACCTCTGCCACGCTGTTAAATCTCCCTGAGAGAGCAAACATCTGCCACACTGCAAAACCTCCCTGAGAGAGCAAACCTCTGCCATGCTGCTAAATCTCCTAGAGAGAACAAACAATCGCCACACTGCTAAAACTCCCTAAGAGAACAAACAACCGCCATGCTGCTAAATCTCCCCCGAGAGAGCAAACATCCGCCACGCTGCTAAAAATCCATTATTGCCCTATTTAATAAAGGTGAAAAATCCTATAAAAGAGAAGACAGATGGACCGCTGGAATGAAGAATGGACGTACTCACGAATGGCTAACATAAGTGGCTAACATAAGTGGCTAACCCATTGTTCTCTCTTTTCTTCTATAAGCAATGGCTGTCCGATTAGCGCAGTCGTTAGCGCGCTCACTTCTCACCAATGCAACCCGGGTTTGATCCTCGGACTGGGAAGTATGTGAGATGGTACGGTGGTCGCTAGATCGGACAGGTGGGTTTTCTCCGTGTATTTCGGTTTCCTCCCACACGAATGACAACATATACGCTTTCATCCGCGCCAACGAGAGTGATTAATAGAAGTTGTTAGAACTTGTTTCGCAATCGTTTAAACTTAGCAACGCAACAGCATTTATAGTCACATAAGAGCTAATCCTAGACCACTAGTAGACAATAGATGTATTGTTCTCCTAGCCACATAGGTACCCTCTAGTGTGCACAGACAGACAGACAGACAGACAGACAGACAGACAGAGCCTGTGGGGAGATACATAAATAACCAAAATAATACAATTGAGGAAGCTGCAAATGAACAAGCCGACATCGTCATATAAGAAATGTCTAACTTTTCCATTGACTGTTTGCTGCAGCGTGTGTTTCTGGAGGGGGTAAGTCGCTGTGAGGCCAGGCCTGCAGTAGTAATGGTGGTAGTGGCCGGGTAGTAGTGGTGTGTGGGAACGGGGGCAATATCCTCATCCTCGTCATCCTCGGCCGAGTCATAGAAATGGAAAACAGCCGCCATGTAATCTGTTTCCTGTCAAAGGCAATGTACTGATGCATTTAGTTTCATTATTTATTTGCATAATATATACATGCATTTAGGTACACACACACACAATAATAATACAACATAACACAAGCAAATGGGTTGGTCAACAAGTTACAACATTACATTAACCCATTCAACACCAAGTAACTCACATGGACTGGTCCATGATATTCATAAACCAATAAATGAATCAGAAAATCACATTTGGACAAGTTCATTTATCAAAATGGGTAATTATGTCTAAAAATAGTCATATCACTGGCAAAAAGTGCAGATCCTGATGAGACGGCTCGTCACGAGCCGGCTCATCTGGATCTACACTTTTTGTAAGCCTATTTAGAGGTATGTGGTGTTGAAAGGGTTAAGCCCTTCCCTTGATAGATTTAAAGTGTACAGTCCAAGGGAATCACAGAAAGTGGCTGCTTAGCACAGATGGCTGTTTAATAGAGGTCAAATGTATAACAAATTAACATATTGGGAATCTGGCAACTGACTGCTTAACTCTTTCAACACCAAGTAACTAACATGGACTGGTCCATGATATTTTTAGACCAATAAATGAATCAGAAAATCACATTTGGACAAGTTCATTTATCAAAATGGGTAATTATGTCTAAAAATAGTCATATCACTGGCAAAAAGTGCAGATCCTGATGAGACGGCTCGTCACGAGCCAGCTCATCTGGATCTATACTTTTTGTAAGCCTATTTAGAGGTCTGTGGTGTTGAAAGGGTTAAGCCCTTCTTCCCTTGATAGATTTAAAGTGTACAGTCCAAGGGAATCACAGAAAGTGGCTGCTTAGCACAGGTGGCTGTTTAATAGGGGTCAAATGTATAACAAATCAACACATTGGGAATCTGGCAACTGACTGCTTAATACAGGTTGGCTGCTTAATGAAGGTGACCACTAACACAGGTTTGACTGTATATATATATTGTTTTTTCTTCTTCTTCAAACGGAAAAATAAAACGATAAGTCATATGCAAATTTATCCCAATATTAGCTTTACTGAACTATAGTTACAAAGTTCCTGACAATATTAGCTTTACTGAACTATAGTTACAAAGTTCCTGACAATATTAGCTTTACTGAACTATAGTTACAAAGTTCCTGACAATATTAGCTTTACTGAACTATAGTTACAAAGTTCCTGACAATATTAGCTTTACTGAACTATAGTTACAAAGTTCCTGACAATATTAGCTTTACTGAACTATAGTTACAAAGTTCCTGACAATATTAGCTTTACTGAACTATAGTTACAAAGTTCCTGACAATATTAGCTTTACTGAACTATAGTTACAAAGTTCCTGACAATATTAGCTTTACTGAACTATAGTTACAAAGTTCCTGACAATATTAGCTTTACTGAACTATAGTTACAAAGTTCCTGACAATATTAGCTTTACTGAACTATAGTTACAAAGTTCCTGACAATATTAGCTTTACTGAACTATAGTTACAAAGTTCCTGACAATATTAGCTTTACTGAACTATAGTTACAAAGTTCCTGACAATATTAGCTTTACTGAACTATAGTTACAAAGTTCCTGACAATATTAGCTTTACTGAACTATAGTTACAAAGTTCCTGACAATATTAGCTTTACTGAACTATAGTTACAAAGTTCCTGACAATATTAGCTTTACTGAACTATAGTTACAAAGTTCCTGACAATATTAGCTTTACTGAACTATAGTTACAAAGTTCCTGACAATATTAGCTTTACTGAACTATAGTTACAAAGTTCCTGACAATATTAGCTTTACTGAACTATAGTTACAAAGTTCCTGACAATTTTGCAAATGAATATCCCTAAAGGTAGTACTATCAATACTAGTTCATGTGTTGGTAAATCTTAAAACCTTTCCTTAACCCTTTACCATGAAAGGTCTGGAGTTCGAGCCCTGCTGGACCCTTTAAGGCAAGGCATTTAAATTCCACATTGCCTCTTCTCTCTCCCTCAGAAAGGAGGTCTCAAGAGTGATTAATATAAGTTGTAAGAACTTGTTTCGCAATCGCGCTAAAATAAATTTGTATAAACTAACCCTTTACCACGTACAAGCATACAAATAGTACTGCTTCTATGCGTGTGAATAAATTATTATTGAAAAATGACATAAATACCTGAGTGGATAGGTATTTCATGTAATCGTCACTGGTTACGGTGGATTTCCACCACATTAACCAGGAGGCGTATGTGCGTGCGACCTTGTCCTGTATCCACGCCGGTTTGTCCTCGTTCGTCATGAGTTGCGACATCTTCGTGGGATTACGAATAACCTCGTGTATTTTATCCATATTCGGCGTCTGTAAAACAAAAGTGAAAACCTTGTTCGTCATTTGTTACTTTTATTTGCGAATAATGATTCTTTTCTCTACATTTTCTAACTTTGGTCTAAATACATGCATGTCATACGATTTGCATAAATCTAAAATGAATTATCTGTTATAAAAACTATAAAGTATGCGGAAAAGGTTCTACAAGGTTTGATGATGATGATTGAGCTTATTTACCTCGCCGCCGGGGAACCATGTGAACGAGCGGCATATTATGTTTATGATTGAGCTTATTTACCCTCGCCGCCGGCGAACCATGTGAACGAGCGGCACATTATGTTGATGATGATGATTGAGCTTATTTACCCTCGCCGCCGGGGAACCATGTGAACGAGCGGCACATTATGTTGATGATGATGATTGAGCTTATTTACCCTCGCCGCCGGCGAACCATGTGAACGAGCGGCACATTATGTTGATGATGATGATTGAGCTTATTTACCCTCGCCGCCGGCGAACCATGTGAACGAGCGGCACATTATGTTTATGATTGAGCTTATTTACCCTCGCCGCCGGGGAACCATGTGGACGAGCGGCACATTATGTTTATGATGATGATTGAGCTTATTTACCCTCGCCGCCGGCGAACCATGTGGACGAGCGGCACATTATGTTTATGATGATGATTGAGCTTATTTACCCTCGCCGCCGGCGAACCATGTGGACGAGCAGCACATTATGCTTATGATGATTGAGCTTATTTACCCTCGCCGCCGGGGAACCATGTGGACGAGCGGCACATTATGTTTATGATTGAGATTATTTACCCTCGCCCCCGGCCAACCATGTGGACGAGCGGCACATTATGTTTATGATTGAGCTTATTTACCCTCGCCGCCGGCGAACCATGTGGACGAGCGGCACATTATGTTTATGATTGAGCTTATTTACCCTCGCCGCCGGCGAACCATGCGGGCGAGCGGCACATTATGTTTATGATTGAGCTTATTTACCCTCGCCGCCGGCGAACCATGTGGACAAGCGGCACATTATGTGTATGATGATGATTGAGCTTATTTACCCTCGCCGCCGGCGAACCATGTGGACGAGCGGCACATTATGTTTATGATTGAGCTTATTTACCCTCGCCGCCGGCGAACCATGTGGACGAGCGACACATTATGTTTATGATTGAGCTTATTTACCCTCGCCTCCGGCGAACCATGTGGACGAGCGCACATTATGTTTATGATGATGATTGAGCTTATTTACCCTCGCCTCCGGCGAACCATGTGGACGAGCGCATTATGTTATGATTGAGCTTATTTACCCTCGCCGCCGGGGAACCATGTGAACGGCGGCACATTATGTTTATGATTGAGCTTATTTACCCTCGCCGCCGGGGAACCATGTGGACGAGCGACACATTATGTTTATGATGATGATTGAGTTATTTACCCTCGCCCCGGGAACCATTGACGCGCACTTTTATGATATTGAGCTTATTTACCCTCGCCGCCGGGGAACCATGTGGACGAGCGACCATTAGTTTATGATGATGATGAGATTATTACCTCGCGCCGCGAACGTGGACGGGTTGAGCTTATTTACCCTCGCCGCCGGGGAACCATGTGGACGAGCGACACATTATGTTTATGATGATGATTGAGCTTATTTACCCTCGCCGCCGGGGAACCATGTGGACGAGCGACACATTATGTTTATGATGATGATTGAGCTTATTTACCCTCGCCGCCGGGGAACCATGTGGACAAGCGGCACATTATGTGTATGATGATGATTGAGCTTATTTACCCTCGCCGCCGGTGAACCATGTGGACGAGCGGCACATTATGTTTATGATGATGATTGAGCTTATTTATTCCTCGCAATGTGGACGAGCGATTCTACCATGCTTATTGCTTGCCCTTAGTTTAAATACAATGTTTTGAAAGACATTTGCCACCAGTGGCAAACAAACTGCAGATACCAAACTTATTGGTGAAGATTGTGCCAAATTTCCCAGAAAAATGTTGTATTTAACCCATTCAACACCAAGTAACTGACATGGACTGGTCCATGATATTATTAAACGAATAAATTAATAGGAAAATTACAATTTGGACCAGTTCATTTATTAAAATGGCTAATTTTGTCTAAAAATAGTAATATTACTGGCAAAAAGTGCAGATCCTGACGAGATGGCTCATCACGAGCCGGCTCAACTGGATCTACACTTTGTGTAGGCCTAATTAGAGGTATGTGGTGTTGAAAGGGTTAAACTATGTCCAATAATCTTTAAATTTGTAATTCTTACCAAATTATTGGCCTTACATGTACCGTATGTGCATTAAGGTATTGAGCTTTCAACCTGCTCATTAACAAATGTTTAAAAAAATGAAACACTTCAAATCATGAATATCTACATTCAGAATGATCTGTTTCCAATATTAAATTTTTTAAAAAGAGGCCATATGGCCGGCGACAATCAAAAAGGGGCACTTGAACATAATTTACAAATATGTAGTCGATATATATATATCCGGTCTATAGCACAATGTCTTAAAAACAAATCCTGTGTGTGTTTTACATTTATTTATCGTTGTTCAACTTTTATGGGAACGTAGTACACGTACAATGATGTGTATATATAATTCTTACAATAGAATATAGAGTGGTGGAACCTATGCTCGGCGTAAATCCTACATATCATAGCCTATAAAAAAAGTTAAATGCACTTGCCATATATTATTATTTTCTTAAGTCGTGAACACAACTTTCAAAATTTTTTCCCAATTCTGAACCAGTCAGGTGACAGTTGCATTAGGCTACCGGTATGCCCAACAGAATGCTATTAAACCAGTCAGGTGACAGTTGTATTAGGCTACCAGTACGCCCAACATAATGCTATTGAACCAGTCAGGTGACAGTTGCATTAGGCTACCAGTACGCCCAACAGAATGCTATTGAACCAGTCAGGTGACAGTTGCATTAGGCTACCAGTACGCCCAACAGAATGCTATTGAACCAGTCAGGTGACAGTTGCATTAGGCTACCAGTACGCCCAACAGAATGCTATTGAACCAGTCAGGTGACAGTTGCATTAGGCTACCAGTACGCCCAACAGAATGCTATTGAACCAGTCAGGTGACAGTTGCATTAGGCTACCAGTACGCCCAACAGAATGCTATTGAACCAGTCAGGTGACAGTTGCATTAGGCTACCAGTACGCCCAACAGAATGCTATTGAACCAGTCAGGTGACAGTTACATTAGGCTACCAGTACGCCCAACAGAATGCTATTGAACCAGTCAGGTGACAGTTGCATTAGGCTACCGGTACGCCCAACGGAATGCTATTGAACCATGCTTCACATCTGTCAGCGAAAATAGTTTAAAACTATTTAAATATTTTAAATACGGATGTAAATGGAAAAAATACACAGAGCATAGGAATACGCCGAGCATAGGTTCCACCACTCTATATATATAATGTTTAAATGTATCATATATGCGGTATTAAATATAGCAAACGATTCAAAACACAACAATAAGCAAAAAATATAGCAAAAGTAAATGCATGAATTGCCTGTTGATTAAAAGTAAAGCTTGCAAAAAACAATAGAACACAAAACAAGCACGCACACAGCATAAATCGTACGACTACAAAATTAATGATTCTGAAGAAGAACTATGTATTTATTTATATTAATTAAGCAAGCATTTTGCATCAATTAAGATTTGTATATAAATAATTCTAGTATCTTCGAAACATTTCCCTTTATTATAATTTTACGGCAAAACTAATGAACTGCAAACTACAGTAGGTACCTGCCAAAACCAGGTGGCGTCCGTGGTCCAGTGGTAGAGCGTCGGATTTGGAATTGAAGGATCCCGGGTTCGATACTCGGTCAGGCCACGTATGTAGTGTCATTGAGCAAGGCACCTCACATACATTGCTTAGTACTGGTTAACCACTTAGGTCCCTGCAAGGGGTTTGACATTAATGGAACATACATACAAACCATATGACTGCAATTAGACCAGCAGACAACAAGAAGACTGTAGATAGACAAGATACCCCTGCCTTCACCGATTGATAACAAAATCAATCTAACTGTGATAATCTATATATACGACAACAGAATCACACAAAATGAGATACCTAAATTTCTCACCTATAGACAGGCTTTTGGCGCCGTTTTGGGGGGGGGTGAGATAAATCTGTCTAACCGGGTAGACAAGGGAACTATTTTATGCTAATTAGATATTACGAACAAGTCCATAGTTTCCGTTTATTTCCGCGTCCAAATTTCATTGGTTAACGGTAAAATCTGAACACTGCCGTGAAGTTATGTCATTATGAGAACAGCGATACGTCATCGATGACGCAATCAATGACGTATCGCTACAATTCCTGTGTTGTTCACGTGCCTACTATTACCATTTTGGCCCACACTGCACTTGCATTATTTGCGATCATCTCCGATCTCCGTTTAAATCTTGCTACGTAATTTATTTCCTTTAATTATGATGGTTACAGTTATAGATTATTTGAATCTTTCCCTGTGTTGGATGTAAAGGTTTAGCATTAAAGAAATTAAACATGTACGTGGTGTTCACTTTCAACTGACAATCAATGTGAGTAAATTGTCACATTCCAATGACCTCATCACTTTATAGTAAATTCATACGCCAATGATGAGTGCATACATAGGCTGGCATACTTTGCAAAGTGCATCTTAAGCTTAAGAAAGGTGAGAAAATAAATCCACCACCTCCATAGAGTTGCAGATGAGGAAATACCACCCTCGAGCTGAAGATGCGTGCAAAGAACTCGGCAGAGCATCTTTCTGTGCACGCGTATTCAACCCTCAGGTGGGATTTCCTTATCTGCAACTCTTGGAGGTGCTAGATTCACTTTATATGACACAGAATATGTGATAAACAATATATATATAACAACAGAATCACACAAAATGTCATAACCAATATACGACAACAGAATCACACAAAAACAGAATCACACAAATGTGGTCATACTCTACAATAATACACAATAATTACAATATGCAGCAGACGGTGTCATTTATACTTACAAGGCCGCGAATAATTTCAAACTAGAGTAACAACATTAAAACCATATTTAACAACATAAAAAACATGTATTTTGACAACGTGTAATCAAAATTGTAAATTGAAAAGCTGACAATTTAAATACCAGTATATTTTAAGCGCTATTTATATATAAATAATTTAATAAAGTACCCCCCCCATGTATTTTTTAAAGGTAAAGGGAGATAATCAGTTGATTTAAAGGTAAGGGGAGATAATCACTGTTGATTTAACATTAAGGGGAGATAATAAACTGGGTTTTTTCAAAGGTGGGAGAGAGATATTCAACCGTTTATTCAAAGGTAAGGGGAGATCATCACCTGTTTATTCAAATGTAATGGGAACCAATTTGCATGTAAATGGGTTTTTTTGAGAATTAATCAAAATTGATCAGATATAATGTACGAGGTCTTTATTTAACTGTATTTGAAACTGTGAATGAATTAACACATGATTACCCGTCAACATTGTGGGTGGCCTTATTGTTGTACATTGAAAGGAAAACTCATTATTAAGAGGAGATTTGTTTATTTCAGCGTATGATCAAATTATATACAAATATTCTTTTTATTTTAAGCTGATAGAAAACGATGCAACCATGCTCTAAATGGCGCTAGAAAATCGTGCTTAGACAACTGTATATGGCGTCAAAAATGGAGTCACCGACAGATTGAGTCTGAAAAAAACGTTTGCGTTGACAACATTTCAACATGCAGCGGGTAGGTATCACATGTGCAAAGCAATGAGAAATAACGGTTTCACTAATAAATTTCTATATTTCATTGGAAAACAAAAAATAAAGGTTATTATAACGGAATTCTATTTGTTTGTTTTAAAACCAGTATTATGCAAGTGCATTTTTAAAGCAACATTACATCGCAAAAAGCAAATAAAATGCATGTTTTCACGTATAAATGCATTGCTACTACACATTCTTAGTTTAAACATATTTTATTTCAAGAATCAAACATTCGACATAGTGTAACATACAAAATATTTAGGTGGATTGGATTGAAAGTTAAAAATTTATTAAAAATCCTCTCCTACACATTCTTCTGAATACATTCGAACACTAACATTGAATCAATAAACAGTGTTGTTGTAGTCTACAACCTTTCAAAAGTGAAAGTAGGATTTCATATAACGGTCATCCACGCTCCTGAAATGACGTTTGTTTGTCATTGGAGTCAATACTAAATGCGTGATTCTGTCGCTTAGAGATTAGTCTACAAATAAATAGGCACACATGTGAGATATAACGGTAAATCTGTACCATACATCTTGTTATTCAGGATACACGCATTGTATTACGCATGAATGTCAACGCTATTTACATTATTTTGTTATGTCAACAAACCGCGTATACGATGCTTGTTTATTTGTTGAAATACTCAGTTTTTGAGACAAATATGGGGGGGATTATACCATATACCGGTAATAGCAAATTACATTCTGCAGACATTTACATTTTCACTGATGTAGTGTCGCTTTAACGTATTTGAAAACTGTAATCTTAGATCGACTAGGTTAGTCTTTTTTCATTTTGGCTCTCACGGTAGCTAGGTTCGTTTCTCTGTAGCAAATCCTAATAATAAAGATATGAATGTGGATAAATGACATTTAGCATAATTTCAATCAAATTATTTCAATAAAAGTTGGATTACATGCACACATTTCAAAGCTGCATTTCTGAGACAGGAATTTTACTTTAACACTTTCCCTCATAGAAGCACCTCTTGACGCCATTACCAATACTACATATGTTGACAATGTAGTACCCAAACCAATGTTCATAATAAAGGCCAGAATTTCATATAGTCCCATTAATATCTATGGAAGTGGGATAAATATGGCGATTACTTATCCACTGCATGATAGCTAAATGGCTGTCATTTGTATGGAGATATAATAGTATATTAACCTAAATCTCTATGTAGTTCCAGTAATATCTATGGAGGTGGGATAGATATGGCGACTACTTATCCACTGCATGATGGCTAAATGGCTGTCGTTTGTATGGAGATATAATAGTATATTAACCTAAATCTCTATGTAGTTCCAGTAATATCTATGGAAGTGGGATAGATATGGCGACTACTTATCCACTGCATGATAGCTAAATGGCTGTCGTTTGTATGGAGATATAATAGTATATTAACCTAAAACTCTATGAAGGAAAGGGTTAAATGGCTGTCGTTTGCATGGAGATATAATAGTATATTAACCTAAATCTCTATGAAGGAAAGGGTTAAATTGCTGTCGTTTGTATGGAGGTATAATAGTATATTAACCTAAATCTCTATGAAGGAAAGGGTTAAATTGCTGTCGTTTGTATGGAGATATAATAGTATATTAACCTAAATCTCTATGAAGGAAAGGGTTAAATTGCTGTCGTTTGTATGGAGATATAATAGTATATTAACCTAAATCTCTATGAAGGAAAGGGTTAAACTGCTGTCGTTTGTATGGAGGTATAATAGTATATTAACCTAAATCTCTATGAAGGAAAGGGTTAAATTGCCGTCGTTTGTATGGAGATATAATAGTATATTAACCTAAATCTCTATGAAGGAAAGGGTTAAATTGCTGTCGTTTGTATGGAGATATAATAGTATATTAACCTAAATCTCTATGAAGGAAAGGGTTAAATTGCTGTCATTTGTATGGAGATATAATAGTACCTTAACCTAAATCTCTATGAAGGAAAGGGTTAAAATACCTGATGCTTAATGTCGAGCATACACATAAACTCATGCTTGTTTCCCAAATTCCCAATACAATAATTTACACAAGCATGTACAGTACAATATCTGAATGGATCAAGATGCACAGTCATGTGAAGAGATGGTAGATAATTCTGGTGAACATAGATTACATACGTTGCAACAAATCTTCACACTCCAGAACTTGATTCTGCAGATTTAAAAACAGCAGTCAGTAAAAAGAGGTAATAGTTTAAACTTTATTTTATTTTACAACGATTGCGAAGCAAGTTCGAACAACTTATATTAATCACTATCATTGGCACGGATGAAATGTGGTCATTCGTGTGGGAGGAAACCGGAGTACCCGAAGAAAACCCACCTGTCCGATCTGGCGACCACCGTACCGTCTCACATACTTCTCGGTCCGAGGATCGAACCTGGGTTGCATTGGTAAGAAACAAGGTACCACATGCCATGTCGGCATTTTACTTTCAATCTTAGTGTGAAAGACGAGGCATTGTCTTGTGCAAACAAACTGGTATCACAGAAATGCACCACATAAGTATGCTATAGCATGAGACTGTAGTAACTCTCTGCATGCTGGGTAAAATAAAGCCATTAAGAGGCTATAAATAGTTCAAATAATTGCAGCAGAGGTCAATTCATTAATGTATTTTTTTCTGATTTTTGCTGAAAACTCTGGAATTCATTAGAGTTGTGTCGCTGAGACATATTTTATTGCTATTTCAAGGAGTTATGTATGACATTGGGATAAATATGGTAGAAGAACATTGAGATATAGTACTTGTACATGTAACTTGCAGGGTTCATTCTAGGTCAGAATTTTTGGGAGAAGTGAGAAAGCGCGTGATCGCTTCCTTAAATGGTGTTCTTTAATATACTTCTGCAAAATAGGGTTAAAAGGCACAGTACAACCATTAAATACAACATTTGAATTGAAGGAGTGCTTTATAATGGGCCAGTGTATCTTACTAGACAACATTTTGTTTGAAAATCGTAAAAAGCAAAAAATATTTTTTTTTTTAGTAAGAAGTGGGGCCCCCAGAGGGCGAAGTCAGGGTCCCTAGGGTGACTATTTCACCCACATCGCCCTCTAGAATGATCCCTGTGTAAGAAAAAACAAACAAAATTATGAAACCCTTAAAAAAAAGGCTGTAGTTGGTGAGTATTTAACATGCATGTTCAATGAATTTGGTAAACATGAAATATTTCATGCAAAAGGGTCAATGTGTGACCATGGAAACTAGTATTATTTATGACACTGTTTTCATAAATAAATAGGTATTAGAAATAATAAATAGATTAACAAGTGCAGCATTATCGCTTACGTCACAAGTGATCAAACCTCAGTACATACATAATTCTCACTAATTCCTAGGAATTCACGACTCACAATTACACAATTTTTCGCTTGCAAATTCATAGCTTACAACATGGACAGTAACACACAAGAAAGATGGTGGCAATTTAGTTATTTCATCGTTACATTTTTTTGACCCCATTATACAATCATAAACTACTATATTAATATGTCATCTTGTCTGTTCAATACTTGGAAACTAACATTCAGAGTTGAAGGTTATAAAACTGTTCTCAGATCTCAAACTCGATGCTTTTGGCTCAACCAATCAGAAACCTCGATTCCGAGTTTGAGATTGAAGAAACGTTCTATAACCTCCGGACCTGCTGTAATATGACCCAAACATATACGGTAAATGTACACATTAACCCATTCAACACCAAGTAACTCACATGGACTGGTCCATGATATTCATAAACCAATAAATGAATCAGAAAATCACATTTGGACAAGTTCATTTATCAAAATGTGTAATTATGTATAAAAATAGTCATATCACTGGCAAAAAGTGCAGATCCTGATGAGACGGCTCGTCACGAGCCGGCTCATCTGGATCTACACTTTTTGTAAGCCTATTTAGAGGTCTGTGGTGTTGAAAGGGTAATGCCATTGACGATCTACATAGGAAACCTTGATTAACCCTTTCAACACCACAGACCTCTAAATTGGCTTACAAAAAAGTGTAGATCCAGATGAGCCGGCTCATGACGAGTCGTCTCATCAGGATCTGCACTTTTTTCAAGTAATATAACTATTTTTAGAAAAAATATTACCCATTTTGATAAATGAACTGATCCAAATGTAATTTTGTTATTAATTTATTGGTCTAAAAATATCATGGACCAGTCCATGTCAGTTACTTGGTGTTGAATGGGTTAAAACACAACATACATGTATCTTCATGTTGCAAGTACATTCTGAGGTAGGTGTGGTAACATTTCTCCAATTTAAGAACTAATTTGTGAACAAAAAATGCAACAAGTATCTACTAATTCTGCAACCAGTTAGAAACATTTCAAAATGTAGTTTTAAATCTGCAAAATTCCAAAAACAATCTGGATTAGAATTAGATGTTGCACAAATGTTCCAATTCACACGTTACACATCAAAGTTACCATGTCTAATAGTTCTTGTATAGGTGTCTACAATGTAATATATAGTCTAATATAGTCAATGTAATGTAATATATAGTCTAATACAGTCAATGTATTGCAATATATAGTCTAATATAATGTAATATATAGTCTAATATAGTCAATGTATTGTAATATATAGTCTAATATAATGTAATATATAGTCTAATATAGTCAATATAGTGTAATATATAGTCTAATATAGTCAATGAATTGTAATATATAGTCTAATATAGTCAATGTATTGTAATATATAGTCTAATATAGTCAATGTATTTGTAATATATAGTCTAATATAGTCAATGAATTGTAATATATAGTCTAATAGTGTCAATGTATTTTAATATATAGTCTAATACAGTCAATGTATTTGTAATATATAGTCTAATATAGTCAATGTATTGTAATATATAGTCTCATATAGTCAATGAATTATATTATATAGTCTAATATAGCCAATGTATTGTGTAATATATAGTCTAATATAGTCAATGTATTGTAATATATAGTCTAATATAGTCAATGTATTGTAATAAATAGTCTAATATAATGTAATATATAGTCTAATATAGTCTAATATAATGTAATATATAGTCTAATATAGTCAATGTATTGTAATATATAGTCTAATATAGTCAATGTATTGTAATATATAGTCTAATATAGTCAATGTATTGTAATATATAGTCTAATATAATGTAATATATAGTCTAATATAGTCAATGTAATGTAATATATAGTCTAAATTAGTCAATGAATTATATTATATAGTCTAATATAGCCAATGTATTGTGTAATATATAGTCTAATATAGCCAATGTAATGCAATATATAGTCTAATATAGTCAATGTAATGTAATATACATTGTATAGTAAATGTATTGTAATCTATAGTATAATATAGTCAATGTATTGCGATATATAGTCTAATATAGTCAATATAATGTAATATATAGTCTAATATAGTCAATGAATTGTAATATATAGTCAATGTATTTTAATATATAGTCTAATATAGTCAATATAATGTAATATATAGTCTAATATAGTCAATGAATTGTAATATATAGTCTAATATAGTCAATGTATTGTAATATATAGTCTAATAGTGTCAATGTATTTTAATATATAGTCTAATAGTGTCAATGTATTTTAATATATAGTCTAATACAGTCAATGTATTTGTAATATATAGTCTAATATAGTCAATGTATTTGTAATATATAGTCTAATATAGTCAATGAATTGTAATATATAGTCTAATATGTCAATGTATTTTAATATATAGTCTCATATAGTCAATGAATTATATTATATAGTCTAATATAGCCAATGTATTGTGTAATATATAGTCTAATATAGTCAATGTATTGTAATATATAGTCTAATATAGTCAATGTATTGTAATAAATAGTCTAATATAGTCAATGTATTGTAATATATAGTCTATTTAATGTAATATATAGTCTAATATAGTCAATGTATTGTAATATATAGTCTAATATAGTCAATGTAATATATAATCTAATATAGTGAATGTATTGTAATATATAGTCTAACATAATGTAATATATAGTCTAATATAGTCAATGTATTGTAATATATAGTCTAATATAATGTAATATATAGTCTAATATAGTCAATGTAATGTAATATATAGTCTAAAATAGTCAATGTATTGTAATATATAGTCTCATATAGTCAATGAATTATATTATATAGTCTAATATAGCCAATGTATTGTGTAATATATAGTCTAATATAGCCAATGTAATGCAATATATAGTCTAATATAGTCAATGTAATGTAATATACATTGTATAGTAAATGTATTGTAATCTATAGTATAATATAGTCAATGTATTGCGATATATAGTCTAATATAGTCAATATAATGTAATATATAGTCTAATATAGTCAATGAATTGTAATATATAGTCAATGTATTTTAATATATAGTCTAATATAGTCAATGTATTGTAATATATAGTCTAATATAGTCAATATAATGTAATATATAGTCTAATATAGTCAATGAATTGTAATATATAGTCTAATATAGTCAATGTATTTGTAATATATAGTCTAATATAGTCAATGAATTGTAATATATAGTCTAATAGTGTCAATGTATTTTAATATATAGTCTAATACAGTCAATGTATTTGTAATATATAGTCTAATATAGTTAATGTATTGTAATATATAGTCTCATATAGTCAATGAATTATATTATATAGTCTAATATAGCCAATGTATTGTGTAATATATAGTCTAATATAGTCAATGTATTGTAATATATAGTCTAATATAGTCAATGTATTGTAATAAATAGTCTAATATAGTCAATGTATTGTACTATATAGTCTAATATAATGTAATATATAGTCTAATATAGTCAATGTATTGTAATATATAGTCTAATATAGTCAATGTAATGTAATATATAGTCTAATATAGTGAATTATGTTTGTTTTGTAATATATAGTCTAAATAGTCAATGTATTGTAATATATAGTCTATATAGTCAATGAATTATATTATATAGTCTAATATAGATGTTTGTGTAATATATAGTCTAATATAGTGTTGTTTGTTTGTTGTTGTTTTTTGTTGTTGTTTTGTTTGTTGTTTTTTGTTTGTTTTGTTTTGTTTTGTTGTTGTTTTGTTGTTTTTTGTTTTGTTGTTTGTTTTGTTTTGTTTTGTTTGTTTTGTAATGTATTGTTATATAGTCTAATATAATGTAATATATAGTCTAATATAGTCAATGTATTGTAATATATAGTCTAATGTATGTAATATATAGTCTAATATAGTGAATGTATTGTAATATATAGTCTAATATGTAATATATAGTCTAATATAGTCAATGTAATGTAATATATAGTCTAAAATAGTCAATGAATTATATTATATAGTCTAATATAGCCAATGTATTGTGTAATATATAGTCTAATATAGCCAATGTAATGCAATATATAGTCTAATATAGTCAATGTAATGTAATATACATTGTATAGTAAATGTATTGTAATCTATAGTATAATATAGTCAATGTATTGCGATATATAGTCTAATATAGTCAATATAATGTAATATATAGTCTAATATAGTCAATGAATTGTAATATATAGTCAATGTATTTTAATATATAGTCTAATATAGTCAATGTATTGTAATATATAGTCTAATATAGTCAATATAATGTAATATATAGTCTAATATAGTCAATGAATTGTAATATATAGTCTAATATAGTCAATGTATTGTAATATATAGTCTAATATACTCAATGTATTGTAATATATAGTCTAATATAGTCAATGTATGTGTAATATATAGTCTAATATAGTCAATGTATTTGTAATATATAGTCTAATATAGGCAATGTATTGTAGTATATAGTCTAATATAGTCAATGTATTTGTAATATATAGTCTAATATAGTCAATGTATTGTAATATATAGTCTAATATAGTCAATGTATTGTAATATATAGTCTAATATAGTCAATGTATTGTAATATATAGTCTTAATATAGTCAATGTATTGTAATATATAGTCTAATATAGTCAATGTATTGTAATATATAGTCTAATATAGTCAATGTATTGTAATATATAGTCTAATATAGTCAATGTATTGTAATATATAGTCTAATATAGTCAATGTATTTATAATATATAGTCTAATATAGTCAATGTATTTGTAATATATAGTCTAATATAGTCAATGTATTTGTAATATATAGTCTAATATAGTCAATGTATTGTAATATATAGTCTAATATAGTGAATGCATTGCAATACATAGTCTAATATGGGTCAACATATTGTACTAGATGACTCTTTCAACTGAAAACAATACACGCTCTATAAAAATGGTTCCTGCCAAATATAACAAAGCTGCAAGCAGGATGTTCCCTGAAATCAAACCAGGGTTACAGACAAAATGATTTAAGCGAGAGTAAATATTATACCTAAATAATGATAATCATAAAGCATAAAATGACCTGATGATGTACCTATGATGATGTGTGTAAATGTAATTTATTATTGTTAATATTTTGAATGTTCTATATTGGCTGTTAAATATACATGCATTACATAATGTACTTATATTGGTCATTGATAAAAAGCTTTAGAATGGAATGCCAGTTTGGTTATAACATACTAACAAGTAAATGAATGTCTGAACAAACAATAATATTAAATTTAATAAAGTTATGCAGGTACAGTCTACATCCGTTATATCAAAGTCCGTTATGCCAAATTCTCCGGTTATCTCGAAGTCGGGTCAAAGTCCCGTTTCCGATACTATCATTTTACATCTAACTGTCTCTAAGTCAAATTTTTCGTTACCGGTACATCAATTTGTTGTCTCTTCTGTATAAATAGGCAGTATTTCACATAGTCGACGCTGTTTAATGTGACAATAATTACAATGTGTTCACTACAAGTACACTACACTTATCAGCAATTAACCAATAATTGGATAAAAGGCTCATCGTAATTAATTATAATTAATTAGTTTGTTCTAACTCTAAACTTTAACAGATTACAGCAGACTATTTAATCGAGTATCAGTTTATTACTACGCGATTAATGAACCGTTATTACATCAGCAATTTTTTTATCACTGATTCGTATATAAATGATATTAATGTATGTGCTGCATTTAAGAAATATTAAATACGACACTACAGTGTTTTTTTCATCATATCACTGCTATTACAGACATTGACAAATAAGTTATTATGGGACAAATGCAAGATGGGTAAGGCTTGTGATCTACAAGAAACATCATCTTAGGAAATATGGTGAATATCCGTTATGTCAAACTTGGGTTATGTCGAAGTATTTTGTTTGGTGCGACGGAATTGGAAATAACGGATGTAGACTGTATTAGGATATGCTTGTGTCATAAAGCATCAGCGGTTACCATTTGTAGTATATCTTCTAGATCACTCTGAAACAAGAAATCATACACGCTATAGCGAAACCTCCAAATGGATCACTTTTCAGTCGCAGTCATCTCATTACGACAGCCTCATTATAATCGTGTGCCATCCATACTCACATAGAAGGTGATCTTGTCAATAACACGACCATACTCACATAGAAGGTGATCTTGTCGATAACACGATCATACTCACATAGAAGGTGATCTTGTCAATAACACGATCATACTCACATAGAAGGTGATCTTGTCGATAACACGACCATACTTTGGTCCTGAAATCTGTGGGTTTTGGCATGCACTTACATGGACACAACGATCTTGTCAATAAGACCACCCCCCTACTTTGGTCCTGAAATATGTGGGTTTTGGCATGCACTTACATGGACACAACGATCTTGTCAATAAGACCACCCCCCTACTTTGGTCCTGAAATCTGTGGGTTTTGGCATGCACTTACATGGACACAACGATCTTGTCAATAAGACCACCCCCCTACTTTGGTCCTGAAATCTGTGGGTTTTGGCATGCACTTACATGGACACAACGATCTTGTCAATAAGACCACCCCCCTACTTTGGTCCTGAAATCTGTGGGTTTTGGCATGCACTTACATGGACGCAAAACCATGTATAAATTACATGTTTGTCGAGTGCAAGTTGAAGAAATGTTCAGTGTCAGAGTGCTTTCTTTTCTAAGACGTAATTATGTGGATAGCATTTAACACAGAGGGATTCGTAAAATTCTAAAGCGGCGCAATTCGCATTGAAACATGCGTTGAAACGAGCGTTCTGATTGGATTATGATTGTTCTTCATATATAAAAAAAATCTTGTTACATTCTAATAATCCAATCAGAACGCTCGTTTCAACGCTGGTTTCAACGCGAATTGCGCCGCTTTAGAATTTTTCAAAACAAATTGAAAATGCTACGAAATCTCTTTTTGACGTACATTTTTGCCGAATAAACCTACAGGTTAGTGGAAACACATTTTATTGATAATGTTATTCACAGTTAAAACTCTCCCGTCGAAGATTTTTTTTGTTGCTGACAGAACCCGTGTCCTAGTATGGAAATGTGACCTGCTATGGCCAATGTATGTGGCAAAGTATACATGCATGCAGCTTAAAGTTGTGTTTTATTTGAAGAACAATATAAAGACTCGGGATAGGCGTTATATTTGGACAGCTTTGTACAAAATTGTTTCAGATATGGCCATTTTACTGATCGATGCGAAATCTGACATCCCAGAGTAGAATCCCTGTACTTAAATATATATACTAGTACCCCCAAATGTGCCGAATCCCTGTGATTTAACACACATATTTTTCGCACTCTCTGATAAAACGGGAAGCCATAATCTGGTGATAAAAAACTTATAGCCGAGTATGATTGGTAACAACCAATATCATAACTTACCTTCAGTGTGGTTTTTTCTTATTAGATTGTATCTGGGCCGAGTCCTACAGTGGTTGTCTATAGCACGGTTCATGTTCAACCTTACCAATATGAAATCATTTCCCAAATAGAAAATGTTTTACTATATATGCATGGAGACAGCCCTGGAACAAAGCATGTATGGGGTAGAGGGTTAAATAAGGGGTATATAATGTCAAAAATCATCCGACTAGTATACAATATTCCAATACTTACAAGAGGTGCAAACTGTTCATCCCCTTGGAAATTCTTTGGTGGGTTATTCGGCCTGAAAGTAAGGAAAGCATGTTTCATACTGTATACCTACTCGCTATTGCATTTCATTCGATGAACTTATTTGTTCCTGTTTGTATCCATTTTCGTATGAATTTCCTCAGCAATGATATGCAGCTGACATGCACACTCTAAGTTACAGGCATTCACAGAGTTGGGCAGTGTTCTTCGCGTGTCTTACAGTTTATGCTGTTCCAAGGACGTTCTATTTACCAGGTGCGGTATACGGGAAGTCACATATGTGTACAAAATACATTTTGAATGAATCGTGTGCTATAATTTCAGTGTCATTGAAAACAATTATTAATACAAATATAAGTAATGAATCGTGGATAAACAATCTCCATCGTGGATGAACTACATTGGGTGTGTTTTTTTTAATTGTTTTTTTTTTTATATACTTTATTTATTTTACAACGATTGCGAAGCAAGTTTTAACAACTTATATTAATCACTCTCGTTGGCTCGGATGAAATCGTATATGTGGTCATTCGTGTGGGAGGAAACCGGAGTACCCGGAGAAAACCCACCTGTCCGATCTGGCGACCATCGTACCATCTCACATACTTCCCAGTCCGAGGATCGAACCTGGGTTGCATTGGTGAGAAGCGAGCGCGCTAACCACTGCGCTAATCGGACAGCCAATTTGCAGGGAATTGTTAACTTTAGCATTACATCAGACATGTTGCATACCGGTACACGAGATGGGTGTGTTTAAGGTTAAGGCGGAGCAAGGCCTCCACACATTTTAAACACGCCCAATGTTGTTCATACCCCGATGGAGACTATTAGCATGCGATTCATTGCATAAGTCAAATTAACCTTATAATGCTGAATAAATTGGAAAGAATGTACAAACAACATAGATCAGCCGCAAGGTGATGCCGCATTTGATCAAGATCTATGTTGTTTGTTGAGTTATGGTCTGAAACGATTGGCAGGGTCATGTTTGTTCGTTGTGGATTAAATACACAATTATATGCTACGTTCATACAGATTTAATTTTACACAGAACTTTAGAGACAAGGAAAAGCTTTGTCGAGCATTGTATTCTTTTCGGAGACCAGTCTTAGTAGAAATGAATTTATTATATAATAATCAACAATATTCTATTTATAATAATTTCCGATTAAAGACATTTTGTTTTATCGCAGAAAGATTAGCCACACACTGCATACTTGCACTTGATGCTTTATCACCAAGCGTCACAGCAATATGACGTCACAAGTTTAACCCATTCAACACCAAGTAACTGACATGGACTGGTCCATGATATTTTTAGACCAATAAATTAATAAGAAAATTACATTTGGATCAGTTCATTTATCAAAATGGGTAATCTTTTTCTAAAAATAGTAATATTACGATCCTGATGAGACAGCTTGTACAGATTCTAACTTGTATTCTAGAGACCAAACAATTACATGGTATTGTCAATGTAAACTGACATCATAAAGTGAAGTTGATTTGTAAATCTTACGTTTTCACCCAATTCTTATGTTCCATCTCCCCCCAAGGTGGCTTCCTGTTGTCTTTAATAAATGCTGGATTGATGACTCTGTCTGAGCGCCTGCGTACCAGTGAAGCAGACGCCATGGTCCCCGTCAAGTTGACAGACTCTGCTGCTGGTACCACCGATTGATCCTGCACAGCAACGTTACAATATACTACATACATTCACACATATGTTGATATATGAATAGACATATTCTGGTCCAATGATTATATAGTAAACCAGTTTTTATATCAAAGTGAGTCGAGTAAATCAAGCAAATCCGATGAATTGATACTGTTGACCTATGAGCATGTATATTCACTGTAATTTTAACCCTTTCCCTCATAGAAGCACCTCTTGACGCCATTAACAATACGACATACATTTACAATGTAGTAGCCCAACCAATGTTCATAATTAAGGCCAGCATCTCATGTAGTCCCAGTAATATCTATGGAGGTGGGATAGATATGGCGACTACTTATCCACTGCATGATAGCTAAATGGCTGTCGTTTGTATGGAGATACAATAGTATATTAACCTAAATCTCATGTAGTGCCAGTAATATCTATGGAGGTGGGATAGATATGGCCACTACTTATCCACTGCATGATAGCTAAATGGCTGTCGTTTGTATGGAGATATAATAGTATATTAACCTAAATCTCATGTAATCCCAGTAATATCTATGTAGGTGGGATAGATATGGCAACTATTTATCCACTGCATGATAGCTAGATGGCTGTCGTTTGTATGGAGATATAATAGTATATTAACCTAAATCTCATGTAGTCCCAGTAATATCTATGGAGGTGGGATAGATATGGCGACTACTTATCCACTGCATGATAGCTAAATGGCTGTCATTTGTATGGAGATATAATAGTATATTAAGCTAAATCTCTATGAGGTCCCAGTAATATCTATGGAGGTGGGATAGATATGGCCACTACTTATCCACTGCATGATAGCTAAATGGCTGTCGTTTGTATGGAGATATAATAGTATATTAACCTAAATCTCTATGAAAGAAAGTGTTAAATGGCTGTCGTTTGTATGGAGATATAATAGTATATTAACATAAATCTCTATGAAGGAAAGTGTTGACCTATGGCCTTTGTATACGAGGACATGAAGACAGACAAAAAACAATGACAAACATTTCAACACTTCTTTTAATATTATTGACGGAAAGGATTTACTAATTTCTCATTTATATAGAATCTAGAATGATAAATTATTACAGGGCTGTACGGAATTGTACAATCTTGTTATTACTAGTGTGTTATCGATACATGTGAGCTTGTTAGTCCTTACGTTTAGCGGATTTATTTCTTCGTTGTTAAAGTGGATCTATTTCTTCAGAGATTTAGTCTTTTTGGAAGCTCTTGATTGAGTTTCGTCCCCCTATATATAGACTTTGGGGGGTGTGTCCCTATTAGAATTTTGCTATTAAGCGAAATCTCGTTTCATAAAATATGGTATGAAATCTTAACTCGTGTAAGATCCTATATATATATAACACATACCCACACACTGGTATACAGGCAATCCACTCTTAATATTATATATATACATAGGGACCAAATCTCTAGACTCCCATCTCAGGCCAGGTCACAATGAAATTCTAATGCTAAGCTAACATTTACAAATCAAGACAAAATTACAGCGGTTACTGAGAGAGTGCACAATGGAACACAATAATACATTCAATTCGTAAATATAAACTGTTTACCGAGATGCAGGCTTGATTGTAACTTGCACACACAACATCAACGTCTTGATGGTGATTTGGTAATGTTACTTACATCATTTGGTTTATTGTTACTTACATCATCATGGTCTAGATGTTGGTTAGGTCTATTATTACTTACATCATCATGGTCTAGATGTTGGTTAGGCATAGTGTTACTTACATCATCAAGGTCTAGATGTTGGTTAGGTCTAGTGTTACTTACATCATCGAGGTCTAGATGTTGGCTAGGTATAGTGTTACTTACATCATCAAAGTCTAGATGTTGGTTCGGTCAAGTGTTACTTACATCATCAAGGTCTAGATGTTGGTTCGGTCTAGTCCTACTTGCATCATCAAGGTCTAGATGTTGGTTAGGTCTAGTGTTACTTACATCATCAAGGTCTAGATGTTGGTTAGGTCTAGTGTTACTTGCATCATCGAGGTCTAGATGTTGGTTCGGTCTAGTGTTACTTGCATCATCATGGTCTAGATGTTGGTTAGGTCTAGTGTTACTTACATCAAGGTCTAGATGTTGGTTCAGTCTAGTCCTACTTGCATAATCAAGGTCTAGATGTTGTTTAGGTCTAGTGTTACTTACATCATCGAGGTCTAGATGTTGGTTAGGTCTAGTGTTACTTACATCATCGAGGTCTAGATGTTGGTTCGGTCTAGTGTTACTTACATCATCAAGGTCTAGATGTTGGTTAGGTCTAGTGTTACTTGCATCATCGAGGTCTAGATGTTGGTTCGGTCTAGTGTTACTTGCATCATCAAGGTCTAGATGTTGGTTCAGTCTAGTCCTACTTGCATCATCAAGGTCTAGATGTTGGTTAGGTCTAGTGTTACTTACATCATCGAGGTCTAGATGTTGGTTAGGTCTAGTGCTACTTACATCATCGAGGTCTAGATGTTGGTTCGGTCTAGTGTTACTTACATCATCGAGGTCTAGATGTTGGTTCGGTCTAGTGTTACTTACATCATCAAGGTCTAGATGTTGGTTCGGTCTAGTCCTACTTGCATCATCAAGGTCTAGATGTTGGTTAGGTCTAGTGTTACTTACATCATCAAGGTCTAGATGTTGGTTCGGTCTAGTGTTACTTACATCATCGAGGTCTAGATGTTGGTTCGGTCTAGTGCTACTTACATCATCGAGGTCTAGATGTTGGTTTGGTCTAGTGTTACTTACATCATCAAGGTCTAGATGTTAGTTCGGTCTAGTCCTACTTGCATCATCGAGGTCTAGATGTTGGTTCGGTCTAGTGTTACTTACATCATCGAGGTCTAGATGTTGGTTCGGTCTAATGTTACTTACATCATCGAGGTCTAGATGTTAGTTCGGTCTAGTCCTACTTACATCATCGAGGTCTAGATGTTGGTTCAGTCTAGTGTTACTTACATCATCGAGGTCTAGATGTTGGTTCAGTCTAGTGTTACTTACATCATCAAGGTCTAGATGTTGGCTCGGTATAGTCCTCATAATCTCGTGATACACCTCTCTTATCTCATCACCCAGGAACAGGTTCTTGTCCAACTGCTTCACTGTTGGAGCATCAATCTGAAAGTCAATCATACATGTAACACTGTCATTCTAGGGTTAAAGAAAGAACACAAGTGAAGGTACAGACGGCTGTAGTCCAGTGGTAACATGCTGGACTGGTAATCCAGGGATCGCAGGTTCGATCCCCAATCTGACCCTAATAAAATTAAGTCATCCAGATGGGACGTTAAACTGAGGTCTCGTGTCGGTGGTTTACACAGTGCACGTAAAAGAACCAGAGGAGACTCTGGAATGGGTCTCTGTCTGTATCATTGCCCTATCCTTCAAAAATCTAAAATGACTAATCTCTTCAGGAGGTGTCGCTCATATGGGCAACCGGTAGAGACGATAAATAAACGTAAAACACAGTTAAAGAAATTGTCTAGGGCTACTGGCCTTGTAAGAATAGTGACTTACCATTCGCTGTAGAAGGAACATTAGCCACACTCGAGTATTAACCCATTCAACACCAAGTAACTCACATGGACTGGTCCATGATATTCATAAACCAATAAATGAATCAGAAAATCACATTTGGACAAGTTCATTTATCAAAATGGGTAATTATGTCTAAAAATAGTCATATCACTGGCAAAAAGTGCAGATCCTGATGAGACGGCTCGTCACGAGCCGGCTCATCTGGATCTACACTTTTTGTAAGCCTATTTAGAGGTATGTGGTGTTGAAAGGGTTAAAATAGCAATATACCATGGGCCAGCATTAGCATTCTATATACAAATTTCAACTCGATTGCAAAGCAAATTATTACAACAGTAGTTTAATCGCTTTCGAGACCTCGTTCCCGTTTTGAATCTATCGCAATAAAGGAGAGAGAAGAGGCAATGGACCCAAGTTTCTTGTCTAAGGACACGACCACCATGGATCTGGCGGGTTTCATCCTCACAACATCTCGATTAAGCAGCAGACAACTTATCCATTACAACTTGGTGGCTCCACTAGATGTTAAGTATTATACCATGAGCCAGGGTCATAGTAGCATTCAACCATGGGTGCAGACAATAGTTAGTACTATGCCATGAGCCTGGACCATATGAGCATTCAACCATGGGTGCAGCCCATAGTTAGTAATATGTCATGAGCCTGGACCATATGAGCATTCAACCATGGGTGCAGCCCATAGTTAGTACTATGGCATGAGCCTGGACCATATGAGCATTCAACCATGGGTGCAGTCCATAGTTAGTACTATGGCATGAGCCTGGACCATATGAGCATTCAACCATGGGTGCAGAACATAGTTAGTACTATGGCATGAGCCTGGACCATATGAGCATTCAACCATGGGTGCAGTCCATAGTTAGTACTATGGCATGAGCCTGGACCATATGAGCATTCAACCATGGGTGCAGAACATAGTTAGTACTATGTCATGAGCCCGGACCATATGAGCATTCAACCATGGGTGCAGACAATAGTTAGTACTATGGCATGAGCCTGGACCATATGAGCATTCAACCATGGGTGCAGCCCATAGTTAGTAATATGTCATGAGCCTGGACCATATGAGCATTCAACCATGGGTGCAGCCCATAGGTAGTACTATGCCATGAGCCTGGACCATATGAGCATTCAACCATGGGTGCAGCCCATAGTTAGTACTATGGCATGAGCCTGGACCATATGAGCATTCAACCATGGGTGCAGAACATAGTTAGTACTATGGCATGAGCCTGGACCATATGAGCATTCAACCATGGGTGCAGTCCATAGTTAGTACTATGGCATGAGCCTGGACCATATGAGCATTCAACCATGGGTGCAGAACATAGTTAGTACTATGTCATGAGCCCGGACCATATGAGCATTCAACCATGGGTGCAGACAATAGTTAGTACTATGGCATGAGCCTGGACCATATGAGCATTCAACCATGGGTGCAGCCCATAGTTAGTAATATGTCATGAGCCTGGACCATATGAGCATTCAACCATGGGTGCAGCCCATAGGTAGTACTATGCCATGAGCCTGGACCATATGAGCATTCAACCATGGGTGCAGCCCATAGTTAGTAATATGCCATGAGCCTGGACCATATGAGCAGTCAACAATGGGTGCAGAACATAGTTAGTACTGTGCCATGAGCCTGGACCATATGAGCATTCAACCATGGGTGCAGCCCTTAGTTAGTACTATGCCATGAGCCTGGACCATATGAGCATTCAACCATGGGTGCAGCCCTTAGTTAGTACTATGCCATGAGATTGGACCATATGAGCAGTCAACCATGGGTTCAGCCCTTAGTTAGTACTATGCCATGAGATTGGACCATATGAGCAGTCAACCATGGGTGCAGCCCTTAGTTAGTACTATGCCATGAGATTGGACCATATGAGCATTCAACCATGGGTGCAGTCCACAGTTAGTACTATACCATGAGATTGGACCATATGAGCAGTCAACCATGGGTGCAGCCCTTAGTACCATGCCATGAGATTGGACCATATGAGCAGTCAACAATGGGTGCAGTCCATAGGTAGTACTATGCCATGAGCCTGGACCATATGAGCATTCAACCATGGGTGCAGCCCATAGTTAGTACTATGCCATGAGATTGGACCATATGAGCAGTCAACCATGGGTTCAGCCCCATAATACCATTAAACCAAATACCCATATTAGTTTAAATCATGAGTCCATATTAGCATTAAACAGTGGGCCCAGCAGCCCGGCGCGACCTGTAATACCACTATACCACGGATCAGTATCAGCATTGTACAGCAGCCCGGCGCGACCTGTAATACCACTATACCACGGATCAGTATCAGCATTGTACAGCAGCCCGGCGCGACCTGTAATACCACTATACCACGGATCAGTATCAGCATTGTACAGCAGCCCGGCGCGACCTGTAATACCACTATACCACGGATCAGTATCAGCATTGTACAGCAGCCCGGCGCGACCTGTAATACCACTATACCACGGATCAGTATCAGCATTGTACAGCAGCCCGGCGCGACCTGTAATACCACTATACCACGGATCAGTATCAGCATTGTACAGCAGCCCGGCGCGACCTGTAATACCACTATACCACGGATCAGTATCAGCATTGTACAGCAGCCCGGCGCGACCTGTAATACCACTATACCACGGATCAGTATCAGCATTGTACTAGCATATACTGGTAGTTTATATTATTTCGCCCATGTTTACAACTTTCCATTGCTACACTAAATTGTAAGCGCTTAACCCTTTCAACACCACAGACCTCTAAATTGGCTTACAAAAAAGTGTAGATCCAGATGACGAGCCGTCTCATCAGGATCTGCACTTTTTACAAGTAATATAACTATTTTTAGAAAAAAAATTACCCAATTTGATAAATGAACTGATCCAAATGTAATTTTGTTATTAATTTATTGGTCTAAAAATATCATGGACCAGTCCATGTCAGTTACTTGGTGTTGAATGGGTTAAATACACATGTACAAACCTCATCTAACAGATCATTGTAAACGGTGGCATATTTGTTCAGCATGATAGACGACATACAAATACGCTCAGACACACGGACGTCGGAGGCGCGAACCTCCATCTGAAAAAAACAATAAACATTGATTATTGTAAACATACATATACATTCCTAGAATTATCAAGGTATTTTCAGAGGAAGACATTTAGAACAGCAGTAATTGAGGTGTGTGTGTGTGTGTGTGTGTGTGTGTGTGTGCGTGCGTGCGTGCGTGTATGTATGGAGGGATGTATGTATGTATGTATGTATGTATGTATGTATTTGGAGGGATGTCTGACATCAGGTTTGCGATATTCAAGCATAATATCATGTATAAATGCAACGAGATATTGAGGACGATCCCATTACACTAGGACAGGGATCATTCTAGAGGGCGATGTGGGCGAAATTGTCGCCATAGGACCCTGCCTTCACCCTCTGGGGGACCCACTTTTGTGTCTAGTAAGATACACTGGCCCATTATAAAGCACTCCTTCTATTCAAATGTTGTATTTAATGGTTGTACTGTGCATTTTAACCCTATTTTGCAGAAGTATATTAAAGAACACCATTTAAGGAAGCGATCACGCGCTTTCTCACAATTTCTGACCTAGAATGAACCCTGCACTAGGATATAGTGAAACATACTTTTATTTTGACTAAGTGATTGTATCTCATTATACCTGGTCGATACCAACTACCTGTATCACCTATATCGTGTTTATTTTATTGGTTTTCTGTTTATATACATATTTCATATATCGCATTGGACCAATACATTGTATATAGGTTTACATAAACATGATCTGTTAGTATTGGTGGGTCGGCTGTGATCTGCTTAAAATGACATCATGTGCAGTCAAACTTGTGATAGAGGCCACCTCGGAATAAAGACCACCTCTATGAAGGCCACAAATTTGATCATGCCATTATCAATGCATTTTTAACCTGTTGTGAGAGAAAACCTGTTCACAAAGACCGCAATTTGCGATTCCCCAAGGCGAAAGACTAGATTTACCAGTTTTTGCCATTCCCACGGTGATACAGGTTTACAACTTTTTGCGATGGGAAAAGTTTTTATAAAAGTTAGTTTTATCTTCCTACTTAATTACATTATGTATTATGTATGTCGTTGTATGTTACATGTATATGTGATCTATATCTTCCAATAAATAATGTTTAAACCAACTTTTTGCGATTCCTAGTTTAGTTTATACAAATTTATTTTAGCTCGATTGCGAAACAAGTTATTTCAACTTATATTAATCACTCTCGAGACCTCATTCCTGATGGAATCCATCGCCACGAGGGAGAGAGAAGAGGCAACGTGGAATTTAAATGCCTTGCCTAAGGGCACAATCGTAACGGCTCCAGCGGGGCTTGAACTCCGGACCTTTCACACCTGAAGCGAACGCACATCCACTGCGCTATCACGACTTCCATGATTCCTATGTCGACAGACAGGATTTACCACTTTTTTCTATTCCCATGATGACAACACACAGGTTTGACTGTACTTTGCGATTTGTTTAGATTTTAAATCTTATTATTATTAAAGAGTATCTACTGAACTATTCACCCCTACATTCCATTCTTGAGAAGTCCATAACATAAGATAGAAGAGTCAATTGTAGAAAACGGATCTGTAGTCCAGTGGTAACACGCTGGACTGGTAATCCAGGGAATGCAGGTTCGATTCCTCGTCTGACCCTAATAAAATTAACAGTTTTTCAGATGGGACTTTAAACCGAAGTCTCGTGTCGGTGCTTTACAGCGTGCATGTAAAAGAACAAGAGGATACTCTGTAATGGGTCTCTTGTCTGTATCATTGCACTATCCTCCAAACATCTAAAATGACTAATCTCTTCAGGAGGACTCGCTCATATGGGCAACCGGTAGTGACGATAAATAAACGTAAAACACACATGTAGAAAACTGGGGTTGAATTAGTTAAAAACATGCAGCTCACCTGATTTGGTAGTTTCGTATTCACAGTAGATGGTTGAGGATGTTTTGGTTTCCTCAGAGGAATGCTGAAACAATGTTGTATGGTGATAATGTTTTGAAATGCATTTTACAGGTACATATCTCACAGATCAGGAAATACTTTTTTAAATATATCATTCAAATTATATACATTTTCTATATGAGATATGACAAGGTTATAATGATGATTTTAAATTATATACATTTTCTATATCAGATATGACAAGGTTATAATGATGATTTTAAATTATATACATTTTCTATATCAGATATGACAAGGTTATAATGATGATTTTAAATTATATACATTTTCTATATCAGATATGACAAGGTAAAGGATGATTTTGAAATATAAATATAGGCATAGTCTTCAAACAATACCTGTCACCTACTGAACCGAACACAGTTTGTTTTGGGGGTTTAACGTTGAAGCAACAGCTTCGGTCATATGGCGACTTTCCAGTTATTATTGGTGTAGGAAGACCCTGGGGTGCCCTTACGAGCAGTATTTCAGGCGTGGGCGGGCACCCGGGTAGGACAACCGACCTTCCACAAGACAGAATGATAGCTTCTTGACATGAAATAATTTGTACCCACTGGAACATGACACAGATCAAAGAGTTTGTCACAAAAATGTGGCCCAGATCAACTGTTACTCACTGCATAGTGTAACGGTGCATAGAAAATGGAACAACAGAACAATTTTGAAAAACAACTAATGTTTTTGCTACATCAATAGCAATAACTCATCTAATGGCTGCAGAAATAAACGGAATCTCAGGCGGGCAACACCGTCCTGTAAGTTTCATTATTTAAGGTTACCGATTGTGCACTATTTCTGCATCACACGCCCCGCTCTGTTGTGCACTATTTCCATATTACACGCACCACTCTGTTGTGCACTATTTCCGTATCACACGCCCCGCTCTGTTGTGCACTATTTCCATATCACACGCCCCGTTCTGTTGTGCACTATTTCTGCATCAGACGCCCTGCTCTGTTGTGCACTATTTCCATATCACATGCCCCACTCTGTTGTGCACTATTTCCGCACCACACACCCCACCCTGTTGTGTACTATTTCCATATCACATGCCCCACTCTGTTGTGCACTATTTCTGCATCACACACCCCACTCTGTTGTGCACTATTTCCATATCACACGCCCCACTCTGTTGTGCACTATTTCCGCACCACACGCCCCACTCTGTTGTGTACTATTTCCATATCACACGCCCCACTCTGTTGTGCACTATTCCGCACCACCACCCCACTCTGTTGTGTACTATTTCCGCACCACACACCCCACTCTGTTGTGTACTATTTTCATATCACACGCCCCACTCTGTTGTGTACTATTTCCATATCACATGCCCCACTCTGTTGTGCACTATTTCCGCACCACACACCCCACTCTGTTGTGCACTATTTCCATATCACACGCCCCACTCTGTTGTGCACTATTTCCATATCACACACCCCGCTCTGTTGTGTACTATTTCCGCACCACACACCCCACTTTGTTGTGCACTATTTCCATATCACACGCCCCACTCTGTTGTGCACTATTTCCATATCACACGCCTCACTCTGTTGTGCACTATTTCCGTATCACACGCCCCGCTCTGTTGTGCACTATTTCCATATCACACGCCCCACTCTGTTGTGAACTATTACTGCATCACACGCCCCACTCTGTTGTGTACTATTTCCGTATCACACGCCCCGCTCTGTTGTGTACTATTTCCATATCACACGCCCCACTCTGTTGTGGCAGACATTAACAAACCTTCTTTGTTTGTGATCCTTTCTTTCCTTCTCGTTCAATTCTTCGAGTTTCTTCTCAAACACTTTCTTCTGTCCATCATGTTTATAGCTTGTTGTGATAGCCTGCAGCAAGATGTAACACATGCTACACAAGTACAATCTATGCACACCATTATCAGTGCTCTAGGTACCGCTAAATGGAAAAGCAATACACCCTGCTCGCCGATTTGGACATAATTTCATCCCCCTAGTGTAGTAATAACAAATTTATTTTAGCTCGATTGCGAAACAAGTTCTTACAACTTATGTTAATCACTCTCGAGACCTCATTCCTGATGGAATCCATCGTCACGAGGGAGAGAAGAGGGCATGTGGAATATAAATACCTAAAGGCACAATCATAACGGCTACAGCTTGGCTCAAACTCATGGCCTTTCGCACCTAATGTAAACGCACTAGCACTGCGCTATCATGACTTCCACCTATCCCTCTAAAGGGTTAGGGGTATCACACACACCAAAAGAAATCTTTATTTTTAATTTCTTTCGTCCATAAATATAAAAAGTGCTTTTTTATTATTATAGTCATCCCTGTTGAAAGGGCCAGTCATTTGTGACTATGAGAGACCTCTTATGAACACCAGTACATTCAGGAACCTATCCTTGCAGGCCAGGCACCAGGCTGATCAGGAACCATTATTTAACTAGCTGGCAACTCAACAACTGGCCATGACAGAAATTCACAGAATGAACGTATGACAAGGTTTTGAACCTTTGACCTCACGCTCCGTAGGCAGATGCATTAACGTCCAGACGCTATATATGTGGCCTTAACAGCACATATAAAGCAAAACTGCTGCTTCTTTTCTAGTTAGAACACAAAGTATTAGAAAACAGAAACCAGTTGGGAGCACAAATTTTGAAATTTTACTCGACTTTTGGATTTTCTCCCCACCCCATTTAAATCCTAGCTGGAACAATGTTTCCCACAAGAACGTAAGTCACTGCAAAAATATTTTGGGAATAGAAGATGCGTCAAATAGAGACATAAGTCAGGACGACAAAATGAAAAGAGTTCGAGCCCCGCTGAAGCCGTTATGATTGTGCCCTTAGGCAAGGCATTTGAATTCCATGTTGCTTCTTCTCTCTCCCTCGTGGCGATGGATTCCATCAGGAATGAGGTCTCGAGAGTGATTAATATAAGATTTAAGAACTTGTTTCGCAATCGAGCTAAAATAAATTTGTATACACTACAGTGAAAGGGGCTTAGTAAACACAAGCAGAATGGCATATCCATATCAACTGGTGTGTACTGTATGCGTAGGTGTCATGTTTTTATTTTACTCGATGGTTTTCGTTTTATTTTTATACCTTTAGCGAGTTTAATCAGAACTATCGAAATGGTTCTTAGTAGGGATGGGACCGAATATTCGAATATCCGAATACCTGACCAAATATTCGAATCCTATTTCGGTATTCGAATACCAAAAAATAAAATAAATAATTCTATTTTCAGTTTTTGTTTTAATATTGGTCATTTTCTAGTTATTTCAATCCATAAAGTCCACTGTTCGCACCTCCTTGTGTGGCAACTTGGTCACCTTTTCCCAATCAAGCGCACCCTGGGGCATCTCAACTTTGTACAAGGTGTTGTTTTAATGAGGGCAATTACATATGCAAATCGATCAATAACCTTATTTACATAAAATGATCAATATGGTCACTAAAACGAAAAACAATGGTAATTGCCTGTTTGTGAACAACATACCATTTCAAAGCGTTACCCCGAGGGGATTAAAATGGCAAATGTTTTTGGATATTTTATAACTAATTATTTACTCAATAATATTGAGTCAATCGTCATTTTAACACCAATTTGACAAACAATAGAAACAGCCCGTTCTTAACATATACTGGTAGTTGATATAGACCTCCACAAGCCGTAACTAAATCCATGTCAATTTCATGACGTGTAAATTACACGCGTGTACCGGTGAATAGGTCAGATTGGAAAAAGTTAGGATTTGATTTGTAATATTCATCGAATATTCGAATACCACTTTCGAATATTCGAATACCCTTTAGCTATTCGGTCCCATCCCTAGTTCTTAGACATGCAGGTGTATCATATACAGTCAAACCTGTCTTAAGCAGCCAGCCAAGGGAGTCAGAGAAAGTAGCTGCTTAGCACAGGTGGCTGCTTGATAGAGGTCAAAAATATAATAAAACAACCAATTGGGAATCTGGAAACTGGCTGCTTAATACAGACTGGCTGCTTAATACAGGTTGGCTGCTTAATGGAGGTGACCACTAACACAGGTTTAACTGTACATATACGCTTGTATGCACACAACATAAATATACAAGTAACCTCGTCACTATGTTCCTTGTCTGCGGAACATTCAATTTCCTTTACGCATTATTCTACTGTTACTGTTTCAAGATACATCAGTATGGTGCATATTTATATTTCAAAAAACGGCATACCTGGAGAAGCGGAGGCATATCTTCATCTGATTTTACCTCCATCTCTGACTTGCCCATCAGTCTCTGTAGATCATTTGCTACGTATTCCCTGCTACCCGGTTGTGGCCTCTTACTGAGTTTGGTAGCCTGGTCCTGCAATAGTAGCACCCAAAATACAGGTATCTTTGTTAAAATAAACACATTTTATACTCCCCTGAACAGGTAAAATTGGCCTGCCTGATAAATTTTGCTTCACACGGCACCGAGACTGACATTAACCCATTCAACACCACATGCCTCTAAATAGGCTTACAAAATAGTGTAGATCCAGATGAGCCGCCTCATCAGGATCTGCACTTTCTGCAAGTAATATTACTATTTTTAGAATTTTTTTACCCATTTTGATAAATGAATTGATCCAAATGTAATTTTCTTATTAATTTATTGGTCTAAAAATATCATGGATCAGTCCATGTCAGTTACTTGGTGTTGAAACTTAAACTTGTGTCTGCGTATGACTGTGATGTATGTGATAACATTCCAGAGTGTAGCATGTTAATAGATCCGATCAATCCTTGCTAAAACTAACTGCTTTCAGAAAATATGATAAATAGAACACACGGTTCATTCTAGGTCAGAATTTTTGGGAGAAAGTGAGAAAGCACGTGATTGAGTCCTTAAATGGTGTTATTTATCTTAATCAATTTCATCAAAATATGGTTAAAATGCACAGCATGACCATTAAATACAACATTTCAATAGGAGTGCTTTATAATGGGCCAGGGAATCTTACTGGCCTAAATGTTTAGGGAAGTGGGACCCCAGAGGGCAGTCAGGGTCCCTAGGGCGACTATTTCAGCCACACAGCCTTGTTCAATATTAGGCTATTGTAGATAAATTTTAGCTTAGTTTATACAAATTTGATTTTAGCTCGATTGCGAAACAAGTTCTAATAACTTTTATTAATCACTCTCGAGACCTCATTCCTGATGGAATCCATCGCCAAGAGGGAGAGAGAAGAGGCAACGTAGAATTTAAATGCCTTGCCTAAGGGCACAATCATAACGGCTCCAGCGGGGCTCGAACTCTGGACCTTTCGCACCTGAAGCGAACGCGATCCACTGCGCTATGACGACTTCAAATTATAATTTAACAAGCTTGTCTCCAAAAACAACACAATGAACAGGAGAACCTCACTTTGTATAATGCTTCCAACTTGTAATAAATTAATGTCACAGATGTTTATAGCTTTCATTTCAATCCACATGTATTTATTGTGTACATAATTATTTGTTGTAAATTATGTTATATAATGTCGAATAAATATTAAAATATTAAACGCCATATTAGCCAATTTAATTCTGGATATATTTAACATGCATGCTGATCAGGATCTATGTTGTTTGCTACATAGCCAAGTGTCTTAGCAAGATCATCTGAATAGCAAACAGCATAGAGCCTGATCAGACGGCACGTTCCGTGGCGGTTGATTTGGCTCTATGTTCTTTGCAAATACTGTTTGAACGGTATCCAGAATGAAATGGGTTAATATCATAAGAGAGTAATGTAATTATGTGGAAGTATTTGATAGCGCAGTGGTAGTGTATTTGCTTCAGGTGCGAAAGGCCTGGAGTTCGAGCCCTGCTGGAGCCATTACGATAGGTGTCCTTAAGGCAAAGCATTTAAATTCCACATACCTCTTCTCTCTCACTCGTGGCGATGGATTCCATCAGGAATTCGGTCTCGAGAGTGATTAATATAAGTTGTAAGAAATTGTTTTGCAATAGAGCTAAAATAAATGTGTATAAACTAATGTAATTATCTTGTTTATATTTTATATAGTTTGGTGACACCATGGGTTTAGAGTGAAACATTACTTAGTTATATACAGATACAGAAACCAGATAAAACAGTTTCGTGCAAAGCTCAAGAAATATTCTGTATACAGTCAAACTTGTATTAAGAGACCACCAAAGTATAAGGCAAAATGTTGTCTCTTAAGTAGGAATGGTCATTTAATACAGGCTAATTTTTTCCTCAACACAATAAAAGGGACTTGAAAGTGTGGTCCTTTAAGCTGTCGAATAAATTTGACGGAATGTGCACACAACATATATCCATATCAGTCATGGCGTAACGCCACTTACACCGCGTCTGATCAGGATCTAAGTTGTTTGCTATTCAGACAAGTGTTGTAGGTCCACTGTCCGAATAGCAAACAGCATAGAGCCTGATCAGACGGCACAGAATGTTCCGTCTGATCTGGCTCTATGCTGATTGCAAAAGGCAACTTTTACTGTGATTGGCATGCTAATGGTCAATACAAGTGGTCTCTTAATAGATGTGGTCAAGCAAGCTTAACTGTATATTCAACATGAAAACAATTGTTCCGCAACTGATAATAGGGGTATACTTTCGACATCTCCCTCTAGAATGACCTCTCAAGGTCACATATATGCACATTCCACATGCTCTCATCTCCCTCTAGAATGACCTCTCAAGGTCACATACCTGTGCATTCCATGTGCTCTCATCTCCCTCTAGAATGACCTCTCAAGGTCACATACCTGCACTTTCATCATGCTCTCATCTCCGTCTAGAATGATCTCTCAAGGTCACATACCTGTGCATTCCTCATGCTCTCATCTCCCTCTAGAATGACCTCTCAAGGTCACATACCTGCGCATTCCTCATGCTCTCATCTCCCTCTAGAATGACCTCTCAAGGTCACATACCTGTGCATTCCATGTGCTCTCATCTCCCTCTAGAATGACCTCTCAAGGTCACATACCTGCACTTTCATCATGCTCTCATCTCCGTCTAGAATGATCTCTCAAGGTCACATACCTGTGCATTCCTCATGCTCTCATCTCCCTCTAGAATGACCTCTTAAGGTCACATACCTGTGCATTCCATGTGCTCTCATCTCCCTCTAGAATGACCTCTCAAGGTCACATACCTGTGCATTCCTCATACTCTCATCTCCCTCTAGAATGACCTCTCAAGGTCACATACCTGCGCATTCCATGTGCTCTCATCTCCCTCTAGAATGACCTCTCAAGGTCACATACCTGTGCATTCCTCATGCTCTCATCTCCCTCTAGAATGATCTCTCAAGGTCACATACCTGCGCATTCCTCATACTCTCATCTCCCTCTAGAATGACCTCTCAAGGTCACATACCTGCGCATTCCTCATGCTCTCATCTCCCTCTAGAATGGCCTCTCAAGGTCACATACCTGCGCATTCCTCATGCTCTCATCTCCCTCTAGAATGACCTCAAGGTCACATACCTGCGCATTCCTCATGCTCTCATTCTGCAGTATCTGTAATTCCTGTTGCTCCAGTTTATCTACACGCACGTCCTCCTCCACGCCCAGTTCCTCCAACAGGTTCTCTCCAACCTGAAGCTCGGGCAGTGATTTACAACGCTTCAGCAGCACTTTCTCCATCGACATGGTCTCCATAGACATTCTACAAATACAAGTCTTTATTTTATGTTTGTTTGTTTGTGTGTTTGTTTGTTTGTTTGTTTGTTTGTTTGTTCGGGTTTTACGTCTTCATCAGCATCATTTTTGGCAATATCACTGGAGGGCAGTTTACCTAACAACACCTTTCCTAAGCAGGCTCCAGCGGGAAACCAATACTTGGTGCACCAACCTCTGTAAGAAACTGCCAACTTTTTCATATAAATAAACAAGGCCTGAGCGGGGCTCGAACCCGTGACCATCAGTGATGATAGGTTACAGTGGTATACAAGTCAGCGACCTAAACAACTCGACAACGGAGGCGGACCATTACTTTACGATATCCTGTAAATTATAGTTCAGTTTAATCATATTTTATTGCAAATCAATAGTTAATGCTATGCACAGAACGATACAATACATAGTATGAAAATGCAAATGGTTTGGGCCACAAGTTTTGACAACATTAGATAACGGCCCCCACAAGAATGTCTAGCTAACGTTTGATTAAACTAAATGACAGTTTCTTTCCAGAAAAGATAATACAAAAATAGGATAAATTATATGTAGATGTATTATTAGTATTGACAACAACTACAATCCGATACCAGAATTATCATTTGCAATATAAGAAATTGCCAATTTATTCAAAGGTAATATCGATAATAATACCACACTTGAAGAGTTATTTAACAATTTCATTGCTGGTATTCCACACCCACCAAAACTTGAATTCATTTACACTGATAAGTTAAATACTTAAATTCATTTATACTGGTAAGTTTAAATACTTAAATTCATTTATACTGGTAAGTTAAATACTTGAATTCATTTATACTGGTAAGTTAAATACTTAAATTCATTTATACTGGTAAGTTAAATACTTACTCATTTATACTGGTAAGTTAAATACTTAAATTCATTTATACTGGTAAGTTAAATACTTAAACTCATTTATACTGGTAAGTTAAATACTTAAACTCATTTATACTGGTAAGTTAAAAACTTGAATTCATTTATACTGGTAAGTTAAATACTTAAACTCATTTATATTGGTAAGTTAAATACTTGAATTCATTTACACTGATAAGTTAAATACTTAAATTCATTTATACTGGTAAGTTAAATACTTAAATTCATTTATACTGGTAAGTTAAATACTTAAATTCATTTATACTGGTAAGTTAAATACTTAAATTCATTTATACTGATAAGTTAAATACTTAAATTCATTTATATTGATAAGTTAAATACTTGAATTCATTTATATTGGTAAGTTAAATACTTAAATTCATTTATACTGGTAAGTTAAATACTTGAATTCATTTATAATGGTAAGTTAAATACTTAAATTCATTTATACTGATAAGTTAAATACTTAAATTCATTTATATTGATAAGTTAAATACTTAAATTCATTTATATTGATAAGTTAAATACTTAAATTCATTTATATTGGTAAGTTAAATACTTAAATTCATTTATATTGGTAAGTTAAATACTTAAATTCATTTATACTGGTAAGTTAAATACTTGAATTCATTTATACTGGTAAGTTAAATACTTAAATTCATTTATACTGATAAGTTAAATACTTAAATTCATTTATATTGATAAGTTAAATACTTAAATTCATTTATATTGATAAGTTAAATACTTAAATTCATTTATATTGGTAAGTTAAATACTTAAATTCATTTATATTGGTAAGTTAAATACTTAAATTCATTTATACTGGTAAGTTAAATACTTGAATTCATTTATACTGGTAAGTTAAATATTTAAATTCATTTATACTGGTAAGTTAAATACTTGAATTCATTTATACTGGTAAGTTAAATACTTAAATTCATTTATACTGGTAAGTTAAATACTTGAATTCATTTATACTGGTAAGTTAAATACTTGAACTCATTTATACTGGTAAGTTTAAATACTTGAACTCATTTACACTGGTAAGTTTAAATACCTGAATTCATTTATACTGGTAAGCTTAAATACTTGAATTCATTTATACTGGTAAGTTAAATACTTGAATTCATTTATACTGGTAAGTTAAATACTTGAATTCATTTACACTGGTAAGTTAAATACTTAAATTCATTTACACTGGTAAGTTAAATACTTGAATTCATTTATACTGGTAAGTTAAATACTTAAATTCATTTACACTGGTAAGTTAAATACTTGAATTCATTTATACTGGTAAGTTAAATACTTAAATTCATTTATACTGGTAAGTTAAATACTTGAATTCATTTATACTGGTAAGTTAAATACTTGAACTCATTTATACTGGTAAGTTTAAATACTTGAACTCATTTACACTGGTAAGTTTAAATACCTGAATTCATTTATACTGGTAAGCTTAAATACTTGAATTCATTTATACTGGTAAGTTAAATACTTGAATTCATTTATACTGGTAAGTTAAATACTTGAATTCATTTACACTGGTAAGTTAAACAATACTTGAGAATTCATTTATACTGGTAAGTCAAACACTTGAATTCATTTATGCTGGTAAGTCAAACACTTGAATTAATATGGAGAAAATCTCAATAAGCTTTAAGCTTCCGATTTAATCCATTTTCGTTTTGTATACAATGTATATGTAATGTACATTATTATCGAATAAATATGTTTAAACCAAACACTTGAATTCATTTATGCTGGTAAGTAAAATACTTGAATTCATCTATGCTGGTTAAGTAAAATACTTGAATTCATTTATACTGGTAAGTTAAATACTTGAATTCATTATACTGGTAAGTTAAATACTTTAATTCATTTATACTGGTAAGTTAAATACTTAAATTCATTTACACTGGTAAGTTAAATACTTGAATTCATTTATACTGGTAAGTAAAATACTTGAATTCATTTATACTGGTACATGAACTACTTGAATTCATTTATGTTGGTAAGTAAAATACTTGAATTCATTAATACTGGTACATGAACTACTTGAATTCATTTATGCTGGTAAGTAAAATACTTGAATTCATCTATGCTGGTTAAGTAAAATACTTGAATTCATTTATACTGGTAAGTTAAATACTTGAATTCATTATACTGGTAAGTTAAATACTTAAATTCATTTACACTGGTAAGTTAAATACTTAAATTCATTTACACTGGTAAGTTAAATACTTGAATTCATTCATATTGGTAAGTAAAATACTTGAATTCATTTACGCTGGTAAGTTAAATACTTGAATTAATTTACACTGGTAAGTAAAATACTTGAATTCATTTACACTGGTAAGTTAAATACTTGAATTCATTCATATTGGTAAGTAAAATACTTGAATTCATTTACGCTGGTAAATTAAATACTTGAATTCATTTACACTGGTAAGTAAAATACTTGAATTCATTTACACTGGTAAGTAAAATACTTGAATTCATTTACACTGGTAAGTAAAATACTTGAATTCATTTACACTGGTAAGTAAAATACTTGAATTCATTTACGCTGGTAAATTAAATACTTAAATTCATTTACACTGGTAAGTAAAATACTTGAATTCATTTACACTGGTAAGTTAAATACTTGAATTCATTTATATTGGTAACTAAAATACTTGAATTCATTTATACTGGTACATGAACTACTTGAATTCATTTATATTGGTAAGTAAAATACTTGAATTCATTTATACTGGTACATGAACTACTTGAATTCATTTATGTTGGTAAGTAAAATACTTGAATTCATTTACACTGGTAAGTTAAATACTTGAATTCATTCATATTGGTAAGTAAAATACTTGAATTCATTTACGCTGGTAAGTTAAATACTTGAATTCATTTACGCTGGTAAATTAAATACTTAAATTCATTTACGCTGGTAAATTAAATACTTAAATTCATTTACACTGGTAAGTAAAATACTTGAATTCATTTACACTGGTAAGTTAAATACTTGAATTCATTTATATTGGTAACTAAAATACTTGAATTCATTTATACTGGTACATGAACTACTTGAATTCATTTATATTGGTAAGTAAAATACTTGAATTCATTTATACTGGTACATGAACTACTTGAATTCATTTATGTTGGTAAGTAAAATACTTGAATTCATTAATACTGGTACATGAACTACTTGAATTCATTTATGTTGGTAAGTAAAATACTTGAATTCATTTACACTGGTAAGTTAAATACTTGAATTCATTTATACTGGTAACTAAAATACTTGAATTCATTTACACTGGTAAGTTAAATACTTGAATTCATTTATACTGGTAACTAAAATACTTGAATTCATTTATACTGGTACATGAACTACTTGAATTCATTTATGTTGGTAAGTAAAATACTTGAATTCATTTACACTGGTAAGTTAAATACTTGAATTCATTTATATTGGTAACTAAAATACTTGAATTCATTTATACTGGTACATGAACTACTTGAATTCATTTATATTGGTAAGTAAAATACTTGAATTCATTTATACTGGTACATGAACTACTTGAATTCATTTATGTTGGTAAGTAAAATACTTGAATTCATTAATACTGGTACATGAACTACTTGAATTCATTTATGTTGGTAAGTAAAATACTTGAATTCATTTACACTGGTAAGTTAAATACTTGAATTCATTTATACTGGTAACTAAAATACTTGAATTCATTTACACTGGTAAGTTAAATACTTGAATTCATTTATACTGGTAACTAAAATACTTGAATTCATTTACACTGGTAAGTTAAATACTTAAATTCATTTATTATACTGGTAAGTTAAATACTTAAATTCATTTATTATACGGGCAAGTTCAAAATGCTGAAAATACATGCCCCTAGTAATCCCATGTCATTTTTGTGCATATTTCACTCCATACTGAACACTTACCCTGAAGATTTCGATGGTATTTCTGAGGTCCTGGATGAGGACTGTCCTGACTCTGTAAACAATGTATTAAAATCAATAGCCTGAAATGGTTATAACTGTCGACCTCTTTACACAATGTATATATTGAAATCAATAGCATGAAATGGTTATAACTGTCGACCTCTTTACACAATGTATATATTGAAATCAATAGCCTGAAATGGTTATAACTGTCGACCTCTTTACACAATGTATATATTGAAATCAATAGCATGAAATGGTTATAACTGTCGACCTCTTTACACAATGTATATATTGAAATCAATAGCATGAAATGGTTATAACTTTATAACGTTATAAAGTGTAGATTACCTTGAGATGGTGTAGATATCTGTCACTATATACAAAGTGTAGATTACCTTGATATGGTGTAGATATCTGTCACTATATACAAAGTGTAGATTACCTTGAGATGGTGTAGATATCTGTCACTATATACAAAGTGTAGAGTACATTGAGATGGTGTAGATATCTGTCACTATATATAAAGTGTAGAGTACATTGAGATGGTGTAGATATCTGTCACTATATATAAAGTGTAGAGTACATTGAGATGGTGTAGATATCTGTCACTATATATAAAGTGTAGAGTACATTGAGATGGTGTAGATATCTGTCACTATATATCAAGTGTAGAGTACATTGAGATGGTGTAGATATCTGTCACTATATATAAAGTGTAGAGTACATTGAGATGGTGTAGATATCTGTCACTATATACACTATATACAACGTGTAGATTACCTTGAGATGGTGTAGATATCTGTCACTATATATAAAGTGTAGATTACCTTGATATGGTGTAGATATCTGTCACTATATACAAAGTGTAGATTACCTTGATATGGTGTAGATATCTGTCACTATATACAAAGTGTAGAGTAAATTGAGATGGTGTAGATATCTGTCACTATATATAAAGTGTAGAGTACATTGAGATGGTGTAGATATCTGTCACTATATATAAAGTGTAGATTACATTGAGATGGTGTAGATATCTGTCACTATATACACTATATACAAAGTGTAGATTACCTTGAGATGGTGTAGATATCTGTCACTATATACAAAGTGTAGATTACCTTGAGATGGTGTAGATATCTGTCACTATATACACTATATACAAAGTGTAGATTACCTTGAGATGGTGTAGATATCTGTCACTATATACAAAGTGTAGATTACCTTGAGATGGTGTAGATATCTGTCACTATATACAAAGTGTAGATTACCTTGAGATGGTGTAGATATCTGTCACTATATACAAAGTGTAGATTACCTTGAGATGGTGTAGATATCTGTCACTATATACACTATATATAGAGTGTAGATTACCTTGAGATGGTGTAGCTATCTGTCACTATATACAAAGTGTAGATTACCTTGAGATGGTGTAGATATCTGTCACTATATACACTATATATAGAGTGTAGATTACCTTGAGATGGTGTAGATATCTGTCACTATATACACTATATACAAAGTGTAGATTACCTTGAGATGGTGTAGATATCTGTCACTATATACAAAGTGTAGATTACCTTGAGATGGTGTAGATATCTGTCACTATATACACTATATACAAAGTGTAGATTACCTTGAGATGGTGTAGATATCTGTCACTATATACAAAGTGTAGATTACCTTGAGAAGGTGTAGATATCTGTCACTATATACACTATATACAAAGTGTAGATTACCTTGAGATGGTGTAGCTATCTGTCACTATATATAAAGTGTAGATTACCTTGAGATGGTGTAGCTATCTGTCACTATATACAAAGTGTAGATTACCTTGAGATGGTGTAGATATCTGTCACTATATACAAAGTGTAGATTACCTTGAGATGGTGTAGATATCTGTCACTATATACAAAGTGTAGATTACCTTGAGATGGTGTAGATATCTGTCCCTATATACAAAGTGTAGATTACCTTGAGATGGTGTAGATATCTGTCACTATATATAAAGTGTAGATTACTTTGAGATGATGTAGATATCTGTCACTATATACAAAGTGTAGATTACCTTAAGATGGTGTAGATATCTGTCACTATATACAAAGCGTAGATTACCTTGAGATGGTGTAGATATCTGTCCCTATATACAAAGTGTAGATTACCTTGAGATGGTGTAGATATCAGTCCCTATATACAAAGTGTAGATTACCTTGAGATGGTGTAGATATCTGTCACTATATACAAAGTGTAGATTACCTTGAGATGGTGTAGATATCTGTCACTATATACACTATATACAAAGTGTAGATTACCTTGAGATGGTGTAGATATCTGTCACTATATACAAAGTGTAGATTACCTTGAGATGGTGTAGATATCTGTCACTATATACAAAGTGTAGATTACCTTGAGATGGTGTAGATATCTGTCCCTATATACAAAGTGTAGATTACCTTGAGATGGTGTAGATATCTGTCACTATATACAAAGTGTAGATTACCTTGAGATGGTGTAGATATCTGTCACTATATATAAAGTGTAGATTACCTTGAGATGGTGTAGATATCTGTCACTATATACACTATATACAAAGTGTAGATTACCTTGAGATGGTGTAGATATCTGTCACTATATATAAAGTGTAGATTACCTTGAGATGGTGTAGATATCTGTCCCTATATACAAAGTGTAGATTACCTTGAGATGGTGTAGATATCTGTCACTATATACAAAGTGTAGAGTACCTTGAGATGGTGTAGATATCTGTCACTATATACACTATATACAAAGTGTAGATTACCTTGAGATGGTGTAGATATCTGTCACTATATACAAAGTGTAGATTACCTTGAGATGGTGTAGATATCTGTCACTATATACAAAGTGTAGATTACCTTGAGATGATGTAGATATCTGTCACTATATACACTATATACAAAGTGTAGATTACCTTGAGATGGTGTAGATATCTGTCACTATATACAAAGTGTAGATTACCTTGAGATGGTGTAGATATCTGTCACTATATACAAAGTGTAGATTACCTTGAGATGGTGTAGATATCTGTCACTATATACAAAGTGTAGAGTACCTTGAGATGGTGTAGATATCTGTCACTATATACAAAGTGTAGATTACCTTGAGATGGTGTAGATATCTGTCACTATATACACTATATATAGAGTGTAGATTACCTTGAGATGGTGTAGATATCTGTCACTATATACAAAGTGTAGATTACCTTGAGATGGTGTAGATATCTGTCACTATATATAAAGTGTAGATTACCTTGAGATGGTGTAGATATCTGTCACTATATACACAGTGTAGATTACCTTGAGAAGGTGTAGATATCTGTCACTATATACACTATATACAAAGTGTAGATTACCTTGAGATGGTGTAGATATCTGTCACTATATACAAAGTGTAGATTACCTTGAGATGGTGTAGATATCTGTCTATCGGGCATCTCAGCTATAAGTTCATTCAACATCATCATATCTAATGTGGGCATGTTGGCAACTATCTGTTATTAAAGGAAATTGTAAATGCTGTTGGGTTGGTTAGTGTCGAGTTGGGTTTGGATGAATTGAGGTCGGTTTAAAGACACTGGGCCGACCTAGATTACGGACAAATTTGGCAGGTGAACTTACAGCAATGCACCGGTTTTACTGTTATATTACCTGTCAATATTAGTAACACATTGAGGCCCAGGCAGAGTTATTGATAATCAATTAATTCTTAAGATCAATAATTATATGGTATATATAAACCTCCATAAAGTTAGGTTATAAAATTAATCTGTCAGGGTTCAAAATATACACTGCAAATATTATAGCCAGTTAGAACAGTTACAAGTGAGCTTATCATGTAGCTTGAGGAAAGTAATCTTTGTGCCTACATAATCTGTGCAATACATAGAGTACCGGTCTAACACCTACGTAATCTGTGCAATACATAGAGTACCGGTCTAACACCTACATAATCTGCCCAATACATAGAGTACCGGTCTAACACCTACATAATCTGTGCAATACATAGAGTACCGGTCTAACACCTACATAATCTGCCCAATACATAGAGTACCGGTCTAACACCTACATAATCTGCCCAATACATAGAGTACCGGTCTAACACCTACATAATCTGTGCAATACATAGAGTACCGGTCTAACACATACATAATCTGCCCAATACATAGAGTACAGGTCTAACACCTACATAATCTGCCCAATACATAGAGTACAGGTCTAACACCTACATAATCTGCTCAATACATAGAGTACCGGTCTAACACCTACATAATCTGTGCAATACATAGAGTACCGGTCTAACACCTACATAATCTGCTCAATACATTGAATACCGGTCTAACACCTACATAATCTGCCCAATACATAGAGTACCGGTCTAACACCTACATAATCTGCTCAATACATTGAATACCGGTCTAACACCTACATAATCTGCCCAATACATAGAGTACAGGTCTAACACCTACATAATCTGCTCAATACATTGAATACCGGTCTAACACCTAAGTAATTATGTAAATTCTACAAGAAAAACAAAATAACGTGTCGCCCGTTTTGTTCTAACCTTTTTGGCTTCCTGTTGTGGGCTCGTAAACCTAAATCTCTTCATCTTGGACTTCGGTCTACTCGTCTCAATCTGAAATAAACATGCAATGGACATATTGACAGAACAGACTATTACATTGCCAATTAACCATTAAAATGCTAATCATAACTAAAGATACTTTTCCTTTTTACATTTTTTCTCATTTTCTTTCATCCTATAACCCTTACCCTAAAGCATTTTTGGTCATTTTATGTCGGGGTAAAATTATTCTTGCCAAAAATTATTTTCATACGTACATGAAATTCATTACATTGACAACAGATCTACATGTATTTGTTTTACTTTAAACATCACGTTATGTATGTGTAAATATATGTATACTATGTATATAAAAATGTATGTATGTATGAAAAATAAATGAGGTTACCCGATAGGGGCCCCAAAAATGGGTAAAAAAACGAAAAACTAAAGATACTTTTGCAACAACAGGCTCTATGCTGTTTGCTATTTGGATAGTGGAGCTAAAAACACTTGTTCGAATAGCAAACAACATAGATCCTGATCAGAAGCAGCACTATGCAGTGGTTCATCAGGACCTATGATGTTTGCACATTCCTTCCAAATTATTTGGCATTATAAGGGTCAATGCCTCCCTCTTGTAGCATTCTTCTTCGTCCCAGTAACGGACAAGACTCCAATGCTGAAGTGCACGTTGTCCTTGTTTCCTGTACAGACTAAGTCCCCTAAGCGGTTAACCAGTACTAAGCAAGGTATGTGTGCGGTGCCTTGCTCAAGGATGCTACATACATGCCGTGACTATGTATGGAATCCCTCCAAATTAAACACTTTACAAGGAACGCCACTTTTTGAAATGCAATCATAACACCATAGTTCCTGTTCAAAAGTATACTTAAAATTTGAGAAAATAATTATAGTCTCATCAGGATCTGCACTTTTTGCAAGTAATAGTAGTATTTTTAGAGAAAAAAAATACCTATTTTATTAAATGAACTGATCCAAATGTAATTTTCTTATTAATTTATTGGTCTAAAAATATCATGGACCAGTCCATGTCAGTTACTTGGTGTTGAATGGGTTAATCTCATTTCCCGCCAATTCAACCTACTCGTGGATAAGCGCAATATGAAACAACTAAATACGTGCAAAAAGCTATTATTACCGGAGTTTCCAATCTCGTAAAATAAAGATTGCTGGTTAACCCTTTCAACACCAAGTAACTCACATGGACTGGTCCATGATATATTTAGACCAATAAATTAATCAGAAAATTACATTTGGACCAGTTCATTTATCAAAATGGGTAATTTTGTCTTAAAATAGTAATATTACTGGCAAAAAGTGCAGATCCTGATGAGACGGCTCGTCACGAGCCGGCTCATCTGGATCTACACTTTTTGTAAGCCTATTTAGAGGTCTGTGGTGTTGAAAGGGTTAATAAGGCAGATTTCAGCACACTGTGCGAACAACTCACCATTCCTTTATAGGACATCTTGGGCACTCCTATTGGTGTTTTCGTTTTGGTTGAGTATACGTAATCATCGAACCTTCGGACTCTAGGTCATCCCGACATCGCATATCGGCAACAAGGTACCGCCTGATTGTCAGTATATCCAAGCTGGACATCAAAGAGATATAATGTATACCAAAAGGTTATGTTATGCTATGTTATATTTCGGGTTTTACGCCTGCATCAGCACCATTTCGGGCTATATCGCCGGCGGGCAGTTTACTTAACAACACCTTTCCTGGGCAGGCTCCAGCGGTTATCCAAAAGGTTAAATAGTTTATTTTAGCTCGATTGCGAAACAAGTTCTTTCAACTTATATTAATCATTGTCGAGACCTCATTCCTGATGGAATCCATCGCCACGAGGAAGAGAGAAGAGGCAACGTCGAATTTAAATGCCTTGCCTAAGGGCACAATCATAACGGCTCCAGTGGGGCTCGAACTCCGGGCTAAATGTTAAAGGTTAAATAATATATTGTATGAAGATATACAGTGAAGCCTGTGTTAGTGGTCACCTGTATTAAGCAGCCAACCTGTATTAAGCAGCCAGTTTCCAGATTCCCAATATCTTGCTTTAGTATACATTCTCTATTAAGCAGCCACCTGTGCTAAGCAGCCACATTCTGTGATTCCCTTGGCTGGCCACTTAAGACAGGTTTGACTGTATGCACAAGTTCTAGTAACCGCGTAATATTGTGTGATGTTTATGTGTGATGCTGGTATGAATGTTATTTTATAAAACATGTACAGAAATTCCATTCAGTTATGGAAGAATACAACTTGAATAGTTAATATTTAAAAACAGGAATACTAATATTAAATTCTGTACATTAAAGTATAAACTTTAATTATTTTTTTTAATCACTCTCGGCGCGGTTGATAGCATATATGTGGTCATTAATGCAGAAGGAAACCTGAGTACCGGAGAAAACACACCTGTCCGATCTGGCAACCACCGTACATCTTGCATACGTCCCGGTCCAAGGATCAAACCCAGGTTGCATTGAAGAGAAGCAGGTGTGCTAACCACTACGCTAATAGGACAGCCATTACATTAAGTAGCATGATATGCCAAATTAAGGACAAGTAAATATTTTTGGAATGTTCCATCCTGATAGACAGTTGAACTAGTGTTTTCAAATCTAGCGACGATTTTTCAGGTATTCAAAGCTGGCGATGATGATTGCAAAGAATCCTTCGGTACTTGGAACGATGAAAGATTGTGACGTAGCACAAAGGTTATAAAACACTCTCAGATCTCAAACTAAAGTTCAAGTGATTTGATTGGTTAATTCTGAGATTTACACTCATCTAAACCAATCAAAAGCTTGAGACTGAGATGGGGTTTTTTTAATTTAAGTTTATTTAATGTCTCTACCGGCTACACATTTGAGCGACGGGCAGTTTACCTAACAATACATTTCATGGGCAGGCTCCAGCAGTTAACCAGTACTTGGTGCGCCAACCGTAAGAAACTGAGAGAGACTGAGTTTGGGATTGGAGAACAGTTTTATAACCTCAAGGTCATGTCATGGTCTCAAACCCAGGACCATCGGATCATGAAGCAATGATGAGACTGACATACTGTATGTACGTCTCGAACCCAGGACCGTCGGATCATGAAGCAATGATGAGACTGACATACTGTATGTACGTCTCAAACCCAGGACCGTCGGATCATGAAGCAATGATGAGACTGACATACTGTATGTACGTCTCAAACCCAGGACCGTCGGATCATGAAGCAATGATGAGACTGACATACTGTATGTACGTCTCAAACCCAGGACCGTCGGATCATGAAGCAATGATGAGACTGACATACTGTATGTACTTACAATTTATGAGCATCTAAAGACAACTGTGCTTTGAGTCGACTCATATTGGCAGGACCGCTGAATATACCCCGGCTGTTCAACACTAAAATATAACGGAAACAAGTAAACTGAATGATCTTGCTTTATAGAGTTGGTTTAAACATATTTATTTTCTATCATGTACATGATTATTTACAACAATTGAAATAAGGAATTGGACAGAAAGCTATACAGCTTATGGTTGTCCTCTCCTTTATAGAGTTCAACAAGGGCTAGGCATTCAACACAACATTGGCCTTCCAAAATGGTGAAACTCTTGTCACTGCAGGAGATGAATTCAGTAGAGTTCACAGACGGATCTGTAGTCCGTGGTAACACGCTGGACTGGTAATCCAGGGATCGCAGGTTCGATCCCCCCCGTCTGACCCTAATAAAATTAACAGTCTTTCAGATGGGACGTTAAACCGAGGTCTCGTGTCGGTGCTTTACACCATGCACGTAAAAGAACCAGAGGAGACTCTGGAATGGGTATCTGTCTGTATCATTGCACTTCCAAAAATCTAAAATGACTAATATCTTCAGGAGGCGTCGCTCATATGGGCAACTGGTAGGGACGATAAATAAACGTAAAACATACTCAGTAGAGTTCTCAATGTCACAGTATGACTTGTCATGACAGTAGGTCATATTGGTAGAGGACTATATATATATTCGGGTTTTACGCCTGCATCAGCACCATTTTGGGCTATATCGCTGGCGGGCAGTTCACCTAACAACACCTTTCCTGGCAGGCTCCAGCGGTTAACCAGTACTTGGGTGCAACCTCCGTAAGAAACTGCCAACTTTTTCATATAAATGAGACACGGTCTGAGCCGGGCTCTAACCCGTGACCATCAGTGATGATAGGTTACAGTGGTATACAAGTCAGCGACCACTCGACCATGGAGGCAGACTGGTAGAGGACTAATCTATATAATCATTTCATGTTGTGACATTAACTGATGATGACCCAGACCCATCTTTGACTGTGACAGAGTGTAGTGCTATAGTTTCCACACAAACATACTGCATTCCAAATATCTACTGGCATATAAATTTACATGACGAGTAAGGTGCACATACTTGCTTACGGTTTTGACCATGACAAATTTTCAACACATGTTGCTTCTGAAAGAGCAAGCATCAACTACAAACGTCTAAAATTCAGAACTTAAAAAAACCTTATATCTGCCGTACACATGCGAATGAAATCCCTTAACCCATTCAACACCAAGTAACTGACATGGACTGGTCCATGATATTTTTAGACCAATAAATTAATAACAAAATTACATTTGGATCAGTTCATTTATCAAAATTGGTAAAAATTCTAAAAATAGTTATATTACTTGAAAAAAGTGCAGATCCTGATGAGACGGCTCATCACGAGCCGGCTCATCTGGATCTACACTTTTGTAAGCCAATTTAGAGGTATGTGGTGTTGAAAGGGTTAATGGTAACAAGCAAGGTATTCCAAATGTCAAAAATATCGACAGCTAAGTTTTGAACACACCGGATTAGTTTAAACATATTTATTTTCGGTCAATGCGTGACTATTTACAACAACTGATATAAGGAATTGGACAGAAAGCTGTATAGCTTATGATTGTCCTCTCCTTTCTAAATAATATACACAAACATTTCATGGCATAATAATTTATAATTTCATAAATCAATGATTTTTCTTAAAACACACCGGATTGCGGCTTCAAGGGACGTAACTCATAACAACATGCAAGAAACTAGTATAACAAGTCCTGTCATCGAGTATAAACATGTACAAACTAGTATAACAAGTCCTGTCATCGAGTATAAACATGTACAAACTAGTATAACATGTCCTTTCATCGAGTATAAACATGTACAAACTAGTATAACCAGTCCTGTCATAGAGTATAAACATGTACAAACTAGTATAACATGTCCTGTCATAGAGTATAAACATGTACAAACTAGTATAACAAGTCCTGTCATAGAGTATAAACATGTACAAACTAGTATAACATGTCCTGTCATCGAGTATAAACATGTACAAACTAGTATAACAAGTCCTGTCATCGAGTATAAACATGTACAAACTAGTATAACATGTCCTGTCATAGAGTATAAACATGTACAAACTAGTATAACATGTCCTGTCATAGAGTATAAACATGTACAAACTAGTATAACATGTCCTGTCATCGAGTATAAACATGTACAAACTAGTATAACATGTCCTGTCATCGAGTATAAACATGTACAAACTAGTATAACAAGTCCTGTCATCGAGTATAAACATGTACAAACTAGTATAACAAGTCCTGTCATCGAGTATAAACATGTACAAACTAGTATAACATGTCCTGTCATCGAGTATAAACATGTACAAACTAGTATAACAAGTCCTGTCATAGAGTATAAACATGTACAAACTAGTATAACAAGTCCTGTCATCGAGTATAAACATGTACAAACTAGTATAACAAGTCCTGTCATCGAGTATAAACATGTACAAACTAGTATAACAAGTCCTGTCATCGAGTATAAACATGTACAAACTAGTATAACATGTCCTGTCATCGAGTATAAACATGTACAAACTAGTATAACAAGTCCTGTCATCGAGTATAAACATGTACAAACTAGTATAACAAGTCCTGTCATCGAGTATAAACATGTACAAACTAGTATAACAAGTCCTGTCATCGAGTATAAACATGTACAAACTAGTATAACAAGTCCTGTCATAGAGTATAAACATGTACAAACTAGTATAACATGTCCTGTCATAGAGTATAAACATGTACAAACTAGTATAACATCCTGTCATCGAGTATAAACATGTACAAACTAGTATAACAAGTCCTGTCATCGAGTATAAACATGTACAAACTAGTATAACAAGTCCTGTCATAGAGTATAAACATGTACAAACTAGTATAACATGTCCTGTCATAGAGTATAAACATGTACAAACTAGTATAACAAGTCCTGTCATAGAGTATAAACATGTACAAACTAGTATAACATGTCCTGTCATCGAGTATAAACATGTACAAACTAGTATAACAAGTCCTGTCATCGAGTATAAACATGTACAAACTAGTATAACATGTCCTGTCATAGAGTATAAACATGTACAAACTAGTATAACAAGTCCTGTCGTAGAGTATAAACATGTACAAACTAGTATAATATGTCCTGTCATCGAGTATAAACATGTACAAACTAGTATAACATGTCCTGTCATAGAGTATAAACATGTACAAACTAGTATAACATGTCCTGTCATCGAGTATAAACATGTACGAACTAGTATAACAAGTCCTGTCATCGAGTATAAACATGTACAAACTAGTATAACATGTCCTGTCATCGAGTATAAACATGTACAAACTAGTATAACAAGTCCTGTCATAGAGTATAAACATGTACAAACTAGTATAACAAGTCCTGTCATCGAGTATAAACATGTACAAACTAGTATAACAAGTCCTGTCATCGAGTATAAACATGTACAAACTAGTATAACAAGTCCTGTCATCGAGTATAAACATGTACAAACTAGTATAACAAGTCCTGTCATCGAGTATAAACATGTACAAACTAGTATAACAAGTCCTGTCATAGAGTATAAACATGTACAAACTAGTATAACAAGTCCTGTCATCGAGTATAAACATGTACAAACTAGTATAACAAGTCCTGTCATCGAGTATAAACATGTACAAACTAGTATAACAAGTCCTGTCATAGAGTATAAACATGTACAAACTAGTATAACAAGTCCTGTCATCGAGTATAAACATGTACAAACTAGTATAACATGTCCTGTCATCGAGTATAAACATGTACAAACTAGTATAACAAGTCCTGTCATCGAGTATAAACATGTACAAACTAGTATAACAAGTCCTGTCATCGAGTATAAACATGTACAAACTAGTATAACAAGTCCTGTCATCGAGTATAAACATGTACAAACTAGTATAACATGTCCTGTCATCGAGTATAAACATGTACAAACTAGTATAACAAGTCCTGTCATCGAGTATAAACATGTACAAACTAGTATAACAAGTCCTGTCATCGAGTATAAACATGTACAAACTAGTATAACAAGTCCTGTCATCGAGTATAAACATGTACAAACTAGTATAACAAGTCCTGTCATCGAGTATAAACATGTACAAACTAGTATAACAAGTCCTGTCATCGAGTATAAACATGTACAAACTAGTATAACAAGTCCTGTCATCGAGTATAAACATGTACAAACTAGTATAACATGTCCTGTCATCGAGTATAAACATGTACGAACTAGCATAACATGTCCTGTCATCACCATTGTTCTTTATCGTCATAGTGATATTTGGACAATAATTAGACCAAAGTAACAGAACATGACACAGAGAATTAATACAGATTCTTAGAGAACAAGGAAGCATTGTACCTTCTGCCTTTTTGAGATAATGCAGGAAGAGTTGTTGGCAGACCGTGACGATATGAACCGCTATCCGTCTGTTCAATTCTCGGTTCTCGTCTTCTCGCTGAAATAGAACATCGCATATACATGTATATATTATACAATGTATAGTTAAACCTGTGTTCATGGCCACCTCCTCCATTAAGCAGCCAATCTGCAGTAACTCTTTCAGCGCCGAATAAATTCAGAGCATGTGCAAACAACATAGATCCAGATCAGCCGCGGCGTAACGCCGCGTCTGATCAGGATCTATGTTGTTTGCTATTCGGACAGGTGCTTCAGCTCCACTGTCTGAAGAGCAATCAGCATATAGCCTGATCAGGCGGCATGTTCTGTTCGGGTTCTCTACTTTTTTTACAGTCGCTTTTATGCGACATTGGCGGTGAAAGAGTTAAGCAGCCATATTTCAGATCCCCAATATGTTGTATTATTATACAATTGCCCTCTATTAAGCAGCCACCTGTGCTAAGCAGCTATTTTCTGTGATTCTCTTGGTTGACTGCTTAAGACAGGTTTAACTGTATACAGAAACTCATACCATTGTATACTAGTGAAAACTGTGTTGTTTATATATTCCAGTCAAAGTGCTACCAGTACTAGTCATCTCTTTACGAAGCAGTCAATTTCCAGATTCCCTGACTGGAATTGTTTTACAAGTTAATCTGTACGAAGCAGTCAGTTTCCAGATTCCCTGACTGGAATTGTTTTACAAGTTAATCTGTACGAAGCAGTCAGTTTCCAGATTCCCTGACTGGAATTGTTTTACAAGTTAATCTGTACGAAGCAGTCAGTTTCCAGATTCCCTGACTGGAATTGTTTTACAAGTTAATCTGTACGAAGCAGTCAGTTTCCAGATTCCCTGACTGGAATTGTTTTACAAGTTAATCTGTACGAAGCAGTCAGTTTCCAGATTCCCTGACTGGAATTGTTTTACAAGTTAATCTGTACGAAGCAGTCAGTTTCCAGATTCCCTGACTGGAATTGTTTTACAAGTTTATCTGTAAGAAGCAGTCAGTTTCCAGATTCCCTGACTGGAATTGTTTTACAAGTTAATCTGTACGAAGCAGTCAGTTTCCAGATTCCCTGACTGGAATTGTTTTACAAGTTAATCTGTACGAAGCAGTCAGTTTCCAGATTCCCTGACTGGAATTGTTTTACAAGTTAATCTGTACGAAGCAGTCAGTTTACAGATTCCCTGACTGGAATTGTTTTACAAGTTAATCTGTACGAAGCAGTCAGATTCCAGATTCCCTGACTGGAAATATTTTACAAGTTAATCTGTACGAAGCAGTCAGTTTCCAGATTCCCTGACTGGAATTGTTTTACAAGTTAATCTGTATGAAGCAGTCAGTTTCCAGATTCCCTGACTGGAATTGTTTTACAAGTTAATCTGTACGAAGCAGTCAGATTCCAGATTCCCTGACTGGAATTGTTTTACAAGTTAATCTGTTAACCTTTTCAACACCACAGACCTCTAAATAGGCTTACAAAAAGTGTAGATCCAGATAAGCCGGCTCATGATGAGCCATCTCATCAGGATCTGCACTTTTTGCCAGTGATATGACTATTTTTAGACATAATTATCCATTTTGATAAATGAACTTGTCCAAATGTGATTTTCTGATTCATTTATTGGTTTATGAATATCATGGACCAGTCCATGTGAGTTACTTGGTGTTGAATGGGTTAAGAGCTACTTTCTATAATTCCATTGACTGGCTTCTGACATCAGTTATAAATTGTTTTGTATCACAATCAAATTGTGGAATCTCGGTGGTATAATGGATACAGTGTACACCTTGTAACCAAGAGGTTGTGAGCTTGAGCCCTGTGGACCATGATGGTGGTGTCCTTAGGCAAGACAATTACCTCTTCTTTCTTCCTCGTGGTGATGGATTCCATCAGGAATGAGGTCAAGAGAGTGATTAATCAAATTTTGAAAATACTTGTTTCGCAATCAAGCTAAATGTGTACAAATTTAAAAAATGGATCAATTGGTTATTTTATAGTAGCTTTCAACAAACTGGATAGGCAGATGTACATTAGTTTAGCTTATACAAATTTAGTTTAGCTTGATTGTGAAACAAGTTCTTACAACTTATATTAATCACTCTCGAAACCTCATTCCTGATGGAATCCATGGCCACGAGGGAGAGAGAAGAGGCAACGTGGAATTTAAATGCCTTGCCTAAGAGCACAATCGTAACGGCTCCAGCGGGGCTCAAACTCCAAACCTTTCGCACCTGAAGCGAACGCGCATCCACTGCGCTATCACGACTTTGACATTGAACACGACATTGTACATTCAGGTATGTAATATACTTCCTGAAATCCTCGTCATGTATATGCCTAACTGATGCTTATACATGCAACAAGTTGGATTTGAACAAATGTAGTCTTCCAAAATGTGAAAACGTACCAACGTGACAATTAGTTTAAACTTTATTTATTTTACAACGATTGCGAAGCAAGTTCTAACAACTTATATTAATCACTCTCGTTGGCGTGGATGAAAGCGTAAATGTGGTCATTCGTGTGGGAGGACACTGGAGTACCTGGAGAAAACCCACCTGTCCGATCTGGGGACCATCATACCATCTCACATACTTCTCGGTCAAAGGATCGAACCCAGGTTGCATTGGATAGAAGCAGACATGCTAACCACTGCGCTAATCGGACAGCCATTACATTATGTACCAGACTAGGCCAAATTAATGACAAGTAGATATTTTTGGAATGTTCCATCCTGATGGACACTTGAACTAGAGTCTTCAAATCTAGCCATGATTTTTCAGTTATTAAAAGCTGATCCGAGGATCGAACCTGGGTTGCATTGGTGAGAAGCGAGTGCGCTAACCATTGCGCTAATCGTGAAAATTAAATATTTAAATTAGAGCGTTAATTTTCAAATTTAATAGATTGAGTTTTAGTGAGATCCATTCTTCTATTAACCCTTTCAACACCACAGACCTCTAAATTGGCTTACAAAAAAGTGTAGATCCAGATGAGCCAGCTCGTGACGAGCCGTCTCATCAGGATCTGCACTTTTTTCAAGTAATATAACTATTTTTAGAAAAAAAATTACCCATTTTAATAAATGAACTTATCCAAATGTAATTTTGTTATTAATTTATTGGTCTGAAAATATCATGTACCAGTCCATGTCAGTTACTTGGTGTTGAATGGGTTAAGACAAATATAATAGTTATTTTTGAAAAGGTTAGAACGTTTGTTGGTTTTGTTTTAACGCTGAACCAACAGGCTAGGTCATATGGCAACTTTCCAGCTGTTATTGGTGGAGGATGACACCGGGTGTCCGTTTGAGCAGTATTTCATGCATGGGTGGGCACCCAGGTAGAACCACCAACCGTCCACAAGCCAGCTGGATAGCTTCCTCACATGAAATAATTTGATATTCCCCAGTGGGATTCGAACCAGCAACGGCGAGGGACAGTGATTTGAAGTGAACAACCGTAACCACTCGGCCACGAAGGCCCCTCTAAGAACCGTGCAGAATACATAAATGTAATGAATATATTTTAAAATGATGGAATTGATGACCAGTAGAAGTTATAGCATATTAGAATCTTACAAATCAGTATTAGTTGCTGTACTAGTACATGTATACACAGAACGAAGAAGATAGACTTACCAGAAATGGGTCATCGATCTGTTTCCTGATTTCTGGCCACACACCTGTTACCTCACCCATCAAGATACCACCCTATAAAACAAAATACAGTCAAACCTGTGTTAGTGGTCACCTCTATTAAGCAGTCAACCTGTATTAAGCAGCCAGTTTCCAAATCAGTTGTTTTATTATATATGTTACCTCTATTAAGCTGCCACATGTGCTAAGCAGCCACTTTCTCTGACTCCCTTGGCTGGCTGCTTAAGACAGGTTTGACTGTATATCCATCATTCATTGTTTGTTTTGTACCTGGGTTCTAAGTCGCACAAGCGGCTCTGGCTATATGGCGGCTCTGGCTATATGGTGGCTCTGGCTACATGGTGGCTCTGGCTACATGGTGGCTCTGGCTATATGGTGGCTCTGGCTATATGGCGGCTCTGGCTACATGGCAGCTCTGGCTACATGGCGGCTCTGGCTACATGGCAGCTCTGGCTACATGGCGGCTCTGGCTATATGGTGGCTCTGGCTATATGGTGGCTCTGGCTATATGGTGACTCTGGCTATATGGTGACTCTGGCTATATGGTGGCTCTGGCTATATGGTGGCCTCTGGCTATATGGTGGCTCTGGCTATATGGTGGCTCTGGCTATATGGCGGCTCTGGCTATATGGTGGCTCTGGCTATATGGCGGCTCTGGCTATATGGTGGCTCTGGCTATATGGCGGCTCTGGCTATATGGCGGCTCTGGCTACATGGCGGCTCTGGCTACATGGTGGCTCTGGCTACATGGTGGCTCTGGCTACATGGTGGCTCTGGCTATATGGTGGCTCTGGCTATATGGTGGCTCTGGCTACATGGTGGCTCTGGCTATATGGTGGCTCTGGCTATATGGCAGCTCTCCAGCTGTTATTGGCCGAGGAAGACACCAGTGTCCCTCAGTGAGTATTTCATGGGCAGCCACCCGGGTAGAATCACTGACCCTCTGCAAGCCATCTGGATTGCTTCCTCACATGAAAGATGATGACAGCCCCAGTGTGTTTCCCTCATATTTGAGAGGGGCAGGTGATATGAAGTCAATGATCTGGCAACGAAGGCCCTTGCATATCCACCATTCATATAGATATTATTTTCTCACCTATAGACAGGCTTTTGGCGCCTTTTGGGCGTGTGAGATAATTTTATAAATCTGTCTAACCGGGTAGACAAGGGGACTACTTTATGCTAATTACCGTAGATATTACTTGTATATGGTCCAATAGGTACGACAAAACTAGGGGACTTGTATATGGTCCACCAGGTATGACAAAAATAGGGAACCTGTATATGGTCCACTAGGTATGACAAAAATAGGGGACTTGTATATGGTCCACTAGGTATGACAAAACTAGGGGACATGTATATGATCCACCAGGTATGACAATACTAGGGGACTTGTATATGGTCCACCAGGTATGACAATACTAGGGGAAATATAGATGGTCCACCAGGTATGACAAAAATAGGGAACATGTATATGGTCCAATAGGTACGACAAAAATAGGGAACAAGTCTTAAATCTGGTCCAGCACCACATAAATACAATAATAGGGTAACATACGAGAAGTAGCTGGTCTTCATATGACAGATGTGGTATGTCAGGACGTGGACACAGCCGACGACGTATGTACTTGGCAAGCTTGTCAAACGACAATGGCTGCGACTTAATCTCATCCTGAAATAACAACAGTAAGAGGGTAAACATTTATTTCAGACATATATAGAGAATATTAGGTTACTGTCTTATAAATTTTAATTTATTAGGCGAGTCGGAGAAAATATACAAGGCGAGGCTCTACCGAGCCTTGTATTTTTTCGGGGACGAGCCTAATAAATTAAAATTTATAAGACAGTAACCTAATATTCTATTTATCCTACATTCTGAGTGTGCACCCGACACAAAAACAAACAAACTAGCCATGACAGCTTATAAACTCGCTACGCACTTGGTAATATATTGCGCATTGATATTTCTATTTATAGATAAATGATAAATGACATTTCTCTGACAACAGTAGTTTCCAGAGGGGTCTCATCCCAAACAACCTGAAAGTTTGCCTGTACACGACTTTCTTCTTGGGACATTTTCCAAACTCAGCAGACAACACAATGTGACCACAGACGCTTTGTTTATTTACAAACCGTAATCTGGGTCATAAAAGCTTTATTAGGCACTGACTAATAAAGCAAAAATTATTAGGCAGGCCGTTTTTGTACGTTATTTCACACGAAGGTAGGATAAATACATATTAGTATACAAACTCATGAATTTGTATTGTTTATATATGAATGTAATCACCGCATACATCGTACTTTATGACCATGTTAATAAATAATTACAAAATTGTATGTATATGTATATACTAGTATTACAAATCATGCATTTATATATATTTCTAGATTTTTTCAATTTCCATTTATTTTAAACTTTATTTATTTTACAACGATTACGAAGCAAGTTTTAACATCTTTTATTAATCACCCTCGTTGGCGCAGATGAAAGCGTAATTTCCATTTAGCAAAGTTTGTCAACACAGAATCATTACATAATGAATTAAACAGATTTCTTGCTAGATAGTACATGTATATAACACAATACGTCTGCCCTGCTAGATAGTACATAGTACATGTATATAACACAATATGTCTGCCCTGCTAGATAGTACATGTATATAACACAATACGTCTGCCCTGCTAGATAGTACATGTATATAACACAATACGTCTGCCCTGCTAGATAGTATATGTATATAACACAATATGTCTGCCCTGCTAGATAGTTCATGTATATAACACAATATGTCTGCCCTGCTAGATAGTACATGTATATAACACAATACGTCTGCCCTGCTAGATAGTACATGTATATAACACAATACGTCTGCCCTGCTAGATAGTATATGTATATAACACAATATGTCTGCCCTGCTAGATAGTTCATGTATATAACACAATATGTCTGCCCTGCTAGATAGTACATGTATATAACACAATACGTCTGCCCTGCTAGATAGTACATGTATATAACACAATACGTCTGCCCTGCTAGATAGTATATGTATATAACACAATATGTCTGCCCTGCTAGATAGTTCATGTATATAACACAATATGTCTGCCCTGCTAGATAGTACATGTATATAACACAATACGTCTGCCCTGCTAGATAGTACATTATATAACACAATAGTCTGCCTGCTAATAGTACATGTATATAACACAATAGTCGCCTGCTAGATAGTACATGTATATAACACAATATGTCTGCCCTGCTAGATAGTACATGTATATAACACAATATGTCTGCCCTGCTAGATAGTACATGTATATAACACAATACGTCTGCCCTGCTAGATAGTACATGTATATAACACAATATGTCTGCCCTGCTAGATAGTACATGTATATAACACAATATGTCTGCCCTGCTAGATAGTACATGTATATAACACAATATGTCTGCCCTGCTAGATAGTACATGTATATAACACAATATGTCTGCCCTGCTAGATAGTACATGTATATAACACAATATGTCTGCCCTGCTAGATAGTACATGTATATAACACAATACGTCTGCCCTGCTAGATAGTACATGTATATAACACAATACGTCTGCCCTGCTAGATAGTACATGTATATAACACAATACGTCTGCCCTGCTAGATAGTACATGTATATAACACAATACGTCTGCCCTGCTAGATAGTACATGTATATAACACAATACGTCTGTCCTGCTAGATAGTACATGTATATAACACAATACGTCTGCCCTGCTAGATAGTACATGTATATAACACAATATGTCTGTCCTGCTAGATAGTACATGTATATAACACAATATGTCTGCCCTGCTAGATAGTACATGTATATAACACAATACGTCTGCCCTGCTAGATAGTACATGTATATAACACAATATGTCTGTCCTGCTAGATAGTACATGTATATAACACAATATGTCTGCCCTGCTAGATAGTACATGTATATAACACAATATGTCTGCCCTGCTAGATAGTACATGTATATAACACAATATGTCTGCCCTGCTAGATAGTACATGTATATAACACAATATGTCTGCCCTGCTAGATAGTACATGTATATAACACAATATGTCTGTCCTGCTAGATAGTACATGTATATAACACAATACGTCTGCCCTGCTAGATAGTACATGTATATAACACAATACGTCTGTCCTGCTAGATAGTACATGTATATAACACAATATGTCTGTCCTGCTAGATAGTACATGTATATAACACAATACGTCTGTCCTGCTAGATAGTACATGTATATAACACAATATGTCTGCCCTGCTAGATAGTACATGTATATAACACAATATGTCTGTCCTGCTAGATAGTACATGTATATAACACAATACGTCTGCCCTGCTAGATAGTACATGTATATAACACAATATGTCTGTCCTGCTAGATAGTACATGTATATAACACAATACGTCTGCCCTGCTAGATAGTACATGTATATAACACAATATGTCTGCCCTGCTAGATAGTACATGTATATAACACAATAGTTGAATACGTCTGCCCTGCTAGATAGTACATGTATATAACACAATACGTCTGCCCTGCTAGATAGTACATGTATATAACACAATATGTCTGCCCTGCTAGATAGTACATGTATATAACACAATACGTCTGTCCTGCTAGAGAGTACATGTATATAACACAATACGTCTGCCCTGCTAGATAGTACATGTATATAACACAATATGTCTGCCCTGCTAGATAGTACATGTATATAACACAATATGTCTGCCCTGCTAGATAGTACATGTATATAACACAATACGTCTGCCCTGCTAGATAGTACATGTATATAACACAATATGTCTGTCCTGCTAGATAGTACATGTATATAACACAATATGTCTGTCCTGCTAGATAGTACATGTATATAACACAATATGTCTGCCCTGCTAGATAGTACATGTATATAACACAATATGTCTGCCCTGCTAGATAGTACATGTATATAACACAATACGTCTGCCCTGCTAGATAGTACATGTATATAACACAATATGTCTGCCCTGCTAGATAGTACATGTATATAACACAATATGTCTGTCCTGCTAGATAGTACATGTATATAACACAATACGTCTGCCCTGCTAGATAGTACATGTATATAACACAATACGTCTGTCCTGCTAGATAGTACATGTATATAACACAATATGTCTGCCCTGCTAGATAGTACATGTATATAACACAATATGTCTGCCCTGCTAGATAGTACATGTATATAACACAATACGTCTGCCCTGCTAGATAGTACATGTATATAACACAATATGTCTGCCCTGCTAGATAGTACATGTATATAACACAATACGTCTGCCCTGCTAGATAGTACATGTATATAACACAATATGTCTGTCCTGCTAGATAGTACATGTATATAACACAATATGTCTGCCCTGCTAGATAGTACATGTATATAACACAATATGTCTGTCCTGCTAGATAGTACATGTATATAACACAATATGTCTGCCCTGCTAGATAGTACATGTATATAATACAATATGTCTGCCCTGCTAGATAGTACATGTATATAACACAATACGTCTGTCCTGCTAGATAGTACATGTATATAACACAATATGTCTGCTCTGCTAGATAGTACATGTATATAACACAATACGTCTGCTCTGCTAGATAGTACATGTATATAACACAATACGTCTGCCCTGCTAGATAGTACATGTATATAACACAATATGTCTGCCCTGCTAGATAGTACATGTATATAACACAATATGTCTGTCCTGCTAGATAGTACATGTATATATGACAATATGTCTGTCCTGCTAGATAGTACATGTATATAACACAATACGTCTGTCCTGCTAGATAGTACATGTATATAACACAATACGTCTGCCCTGCTAGATAGTACATGTATATAACACAATACGTCTGCCCTGCTAGATAGTACATGTATATAACACAATATGTCTGCCCTGCTAGATAGTACATGTATATAACACAATACGTCTGCCCTGCTAGATAGTACATGTATATAACACAATATGTCTGTCCTGCTAGATAGTACATGTATATAACACAATATGTCTGCCCTGCTAGATAGTACATGTATATAACACAATACGTCTGCCCTGCTAGATAGTACATGTATATAACACAATACGTCTGCCCTGCTAGATAGTACATGTATATAACACAATACGTCTGCCCTGCTAGATAGTACATGTATATAACACAATATGTCTGCCCTGCTAGATAGTACATGTATATAACACAATACGTCTGCCCTGCTAGATAGTACATGTATATAACACAATACGTCTGCCCTGCTAGATAGTACATGTATATAACACAATATGTCTGCCCTGCTAGATAGTACATGTATATAACACAATATGTCTGCCCTGCTAGATAGTACATGTATATAACACAATATGTCTGCCCTGCTAGATAGTAATGTATATAACACAATACGTCTGCCCTGCTAGATAGTACATGTATATAACACAATATGTCTGTCCTGCTAGATAGTACATGTATATAACACAATACGTCTGTCCTGCTAGATAGTACATGTATATAACACAATATGTCTGCCCTGCTAGATAGTACATGTATATAACACAATACGTCTGCCCTGCTAGATAGTACATGTATATAACACAATATGTCTGCCCTGCTAGATAGTACATGTATATAACACAATATGTCTGCCCTGCTAGATAGTACATGTATATAACACAATATGTCTGCCCTGCTAGATAGTACATGTATATAACACAATACGTCTGCCTGCTAGATAGTACATGTATATAACACAATACGTCTGCCCTGCTAGATAGTACATGTATATAACACAATGTCTGCCCTGCTAGATAGTACATGTATATAACACAATATGTCTGCCCTGCTAGATAGTACATGTATATACACAATATGTCTGCCCTGCTAGATAGTACATGTATATAACACAATACGTCTGCCCTGCTAGATAGTACATGTATATAACACAATACGTCTGTCCTGCTAGATAGTACATGTATATAACACAATATGTCTGTAGCTAATCCACACAACTAATACAACCATATATGTACTCACATCAATCGGTGTTGTTGGTCTCTCAAGCTCTATTAGTGGTTCTTCATGCACTGAAATATCAAGAACACCAAACACATAACACCAATCACATAACACCAAACACATAACAGCAAAAACATAACACCAATCACATAACACCAAACACATAACAGCAAAAACATAACACCAAACACATAACACCAATCACATAACACCAATCCAACATTCTTCGAACCATAACTATCTAAAGCTGTAAGATTGTATACCCAACACTGCATTAAACATTTCATATTTCTTCAGGCGATAAAAAAATGATAAACTATATGTTAAAGTCATATTCCGACACAAATAAGACGGTCACAATATCTAAATAGCTTGTTACCATGTAATGTACTTGTTCCAAACAAAGTATTACATACCGTACGTTTTTCAGTAAAGAAATCCAACTTTTTACCAGTTTTAATTTTCTTAACCAAATGATGGAAATAAGAGGAAACAATTACTCAGCCGTAGTTGGGTGATGCAGCAGACATTGTTCAAGAACCATTCTATATGCAATAACATCCAAATGAATGATGCGCCATTGGATACAAATAGTCACTGTATTTGGGCGACGCAATAGCCATTGTTCAAGTATCGTTCAGCCTTCTACAATGACCAAATGATCAACTAACGTTGGAAATAATAGTACATTTAATGTAGATTTTGTATATAGTGCAGGAAGAATGTCTCTGGCAAGTCAGGAAAAATGGGAAGTTTTTCTAATATAACACTGAATATTGTGAACCCTGAACAGTGAATACTTAATAGTGAACACATGGGAAGGGATTCATATAAGCTTTAAGCTTGTTTCAATGTTTCTCGACCCATATCGGTTCCAATGTATAAGAATTGTGTTTATATATGTATATATGTATTTGATCCGAATAAAATATGTTTAAACTAATAGTGAACACTGAACAGTGAATACTTAACCTGAACAGTGAACCATGAACAGTGAATACTTAATAGTGAACACTGAACACTGAATACTTAAGTGAATACTTAATAGTGAACCCTGAATAGTGAATACTGAACCATGAACAGTGAATACTGAACAGTGAACCCTGAACAGTGAACCATGAACAGTGAATACTGAACACTGAAACCTGAACAGTGAACCATGAACAGTGAATACTGAACACTGAAACCTGAACAGTGATTGAAAATGTGCCAAGAACTCCTGACTAGCCTGCTACTATATCTGGACTGATACCGTACCATGTATTGCTATCGTACCATGTATTACTATCGTACCATGTATTGCTATCGTACCATGTATTGCTACCGTACCATGTATTGCTATCGTACCATGTATTACTACCATACCATGTATTGCTATCGTACCATGTATTGCTATCGTACCATGTATTGCTATCGTAACATGTATTGCTATCGTACCATGTATTGCTATCGTACCATGTATTGCTATCGTACCATGTATTGCTATCGTACCATGTATTGCTATCGTACCATGTATTGCTATCGTACCATGTATTGATACCGTACCATGTATTGCTACCGTACCATGTATTGCTATCGTACCATGTATTACTACCGTACCAATTGTAACATGTATTTAACAATATGGAGGCTTTCTCTGTAACTGACTCAGGGAGCAGTTTATTGATATAGCAGGGTTCATTCTAGGTCAGAAGTGAGCAAGCGCGTGATCGCTTCCTTAAATGGTGTTCTTTAATATACTTCTGCAAAATAGGGTTAAAATGCACAGTACAACCATTAAATACAACATTTGAATAGAAGGAGTGCTTTATAATGGGCCAGTGTATCTTACTAGACAAAATTTTGTCTGAAAATCGTAAAAACCCCAACAAATTTTTTTTAGGGAGAAGTGGGGCCCCCAGAGGGCAAAGTCAGGGTCCCTAGGGCGACAATTTCGCCCACACCACTAGAATGATCCCTGTATAGAATATATAGAGGGCACTTGGCTGAGCCAACAAACATCTACCTTATATACTTAACTTCTTCCCCATTATACGCCTAGCTTGAGACCCATGGAACAAACACAAGCGAGATTACAAACACTGGTACATAAGGAGAAAACTTACAGTCTTCATGGGGGAATGGAGCAAATAGGGACAGCGGCTCCAGCACACCACTAATCCTCTTCTCAACGTCCGACTGCAATGATAAAATATACATTATGTTAATTATACAATAAAATATACGGTAACGCTGTCAACTATACAAGAAAATATAATGCTGTCAATTATACAAGTAAATATAATGCTGTCAACTATACAAGACAATATAATGCTGTCAACTATACAAGACAATATAATGCTGTCAACTATACAAGAAAATATAATGCTGTCAATTAAATAACAAGAGCACATAATGCTGTCAATCATAAAACAAGAATACATGTCAATTATTCAAGAAACAACAAGAAAACATAATCCGGATGATTATACAAGAAGAAAACATAATGTTGTCAACATGTCCAGTCTTTTTAATTGGATTCCTCTGTGTTCATTGTGGTTTTTCCTTTCCACCAAATTTTCATCCGTTTTCAGTATCTGTGATATTTTACTGTATAAAATTGTTATCGATTACTTAACACGATTTTGATAGAATCACATTTATCATACCGCAACATATGGTTATGGAACAACAATAAAAACAAAGAATTCCAACTAATAGGAGCAATATACACTCCTGGATATATCTGACTTTATCTTCCTAGAGAGGATAAAGAAAAACAAGAAATGACGCTCACTATTTGTTCATGTCTTACGCTTTCATCAGCACCATTTTGGGCTGTATAGCTATAGGGCAGTTTAACAAACAACACCTGCAACACCTACTATTCATGGGCAGGCTCCAGCAGTTAACAATTAGTTGGTGCACCAACCTCCGTCAGAAACTGTCAACTTATTCATATAAAGAGACACGGTCTGAGCGGGGCTCGAACCCGTGACCATCAGTGATGATATGTTAGTGGTATACAAATCAGCGACCGTAACCACTCGACAACAAAAGGCAGTCCATGCTTACTATACAATGGAAATTGTTTATGCGCATTTTTAATATTTTACAATCTATGATTTCCTGACATCATTCCAACTTTAATCCATTCAAGAATCAACACAAAGTAACTGACATGGACTGGTCCAGGATATTCTTAGATCAATAAATTAATAAGAAAATTACACTTCGACCAGTTCATTTATCAAAATGGGTAATTTTGTCTAAAAATAGTAATATTACTCGCAAACATATCCAGATGAGACGGCTCGCCATGAGCCGGCTCATCTGGATATACAATTTGTGTAGGCCTATTTAGAGGTATGTAGTGTTGAAATGGGTTAAATAATAAAAATAAATGACATGGTTTAAACAATTGGTTGATATACTTACAGTGTCATAAGGGGGCCACTCTATTGGATACATATCTCCTTGTTTTGCTGATGGACTATACCCCATCTTGCCCCGTTGACTCTTAGATTTCCCACTCCCCGATCTTTGGCCCCTGAACCTGCTCCCTGACATCACCTCTGACGGCATCGTTCTGTTGCTAGGGAGCTGGCCTTCACTGATCTGTGTGAAATTATCAAATAAACATAATGATCATTTTAAGATTTCTGTTCAGAATTATGGATACAGAATCAATTGAGAGTTTACACCTATATCTAGGAGTCTCCATGATGCTTGACTGGTGCATGATATTTTTAGATCAATAAACTAATCAGAAAATTACATTTGGACCAGTTCATTTATCAAAATTGGTAATTTTGTCTAAAAATAGTAACGAGTCACGAGTCGGCTCATCTAGATCTACACTTTTTGCAAACCTATTTATAGATCAGTAGTGTTGAAAGGGTTAAATACATGTATATATACTCACAGAACCATTTACTAATATTACATTTACTAATATTACATTTACTAATATTACATTTACTAATATTTCTGAACTCAGGTTGCATTACAGGTTGAACATATTCTCAATTGAGAATGGCTCCATTCTGATGGTGGAACATATCGACCATAATTGCCTATACGGCGATCTCACATATAAGACAAACCCCCATATTTTGGTCATGAAATATGCGGGTTTTGGCATGCACTTGCATAGACAAGACAGTTTGATAAAATGGGACACAAGTATAAATTGCACACTTGGTCATTGCAAGCTGAAGAAAGGTTCAGTGTCAGACAGCTTTCTTTTCTAAAATATACATGTACTTATAGATAGATACCAGTTAACACATTCATCTCCCATTCATCAGAATGCAAACAGGAATTTTTGTATGTTTTGCAATTGTATATTGCTAACATTACATAGTAGTAGTGTCTGTATAAGAGAGGTAAAATCGCGTTGGAGGTATTGAAATATCCTGTTTGTTTACAGTGGTGCATGCGGACAAAGTGTTATATTGATCACTAACATATTTATAACTATTCTCAATCGCAATGATCTTTTTATCCATACCAACGAGGCATACTGTTGTATGTACATGTACTGGTACAATCGTATCACTGTCGTCATATTTAATCTTCATCAATAAACAACACAGGTAGCAAGTTAACATGTCTACATCCCCGCGAGGGGTTTGACATTACAGGAAGATAGATAGATTATAATGTTACAAGACTGTTCACCAAAAATACAAATAATTATAGATATAAAGGACAACTTTACAAATTATTTATTTTGACATTTACATAAAAAAGGTGCACATTAATTGTACCAATATATATTTGACAAATTTGACATTTTTTTCATACAAAAATATGACATGGCTCGAAAGGGTGTCTGGTTTGTATAACTACTTCTTCATATACAAGGCAATATAGAGTGAAACATTGTGGTGGATTCTTCTAATAGTATATTATCACACCTACACCAATTAGGAGATGGGCTGTTGACAATTTAATCAATTACTGGAGAATATATTATTTTTCACACCTTGATTGGTCGGCTCAAACATTTGTGATGCTGGCTTGTACCTTTTTTATGTAATTTTATGTCATTGTAAATAATTTAATGCTTTGATGTACAATAAATATATTATTTTAATGACGGTCTATGATTTATTTATTCTCCCCCATTCACTTTAATTAATCTTGATTAGTGGCCTGAAACCTAGATAGATAATCACTCCTGGTCTGGCAAACACACGGCTACATAGTCCCATTCATAATTGTGTCTAATTACCTAAATAGCTAATAATAGCATTATTATAATGGGCCTGTATAGTGCAGTACTATTAAATCAATTATACGAACCTGTGATTATACGAATGCACTAGTGTACGAAACTACCATTAGACGAACAAGGGATTATACGAAACCACCTGAAATCGCTCGAAACATGATAAAACACAGACAACTTAATAGGCTTACAAACTAGAAATACAAATGTTTGAGCGAATCAATCATTGAATTGACACGATTTTAATAGCCAATTTCATTAACTTTGTAAATTACGAGTGAAAAATCGTCTATGATCCATTGGCAAGTAATTGATTAATTCATATTAATGGCCAACCGCCCATCGTAGATGTGATTATACGATTATTATGATACATACGAAACCACCAATTAATTTCTTTATATTGTCTTTTAGATGAAGAAACAAAGTACAATAATACAAAATCATCGACACCATGTCAGGCCACGTACATAGTGTCATTGAACAAGGCACCTCACACACATTGCTTAGTACTGGTTAACCGCTTAGGTCAGTTTAGTCTGCGAATGAAAACATATATGTCTAGGTCACCGCAAGGGAGTTGACATTAATGGAACATACATAAATATATCCCGGCGTGAAGAGTTAAATAAACATACCTTGTGCACTTCCAATCTATTTCTAACCGATCATAGAGATCAGACAGGTAAATTAGCAGTGACAATTTTAAACCTACCCCAGTTTTCACTAATTTCACTATATCCGTTTTATGTCACCATATAAATATCATTTTTTAAAGAAATTAGCAATTTTTTCTCCAAAATGACATATTCATCGTCTGCCACACCAATATATTTACGAATAGAAATGTCATTATAGTCTCACTGCTCCGTGTTTACGAATTTCGTCTGTTATTACACACAAGGGGTCCTTATTAATAATATCGATTTTCACCGTGTTTCACCTTCAGGTCCACGGGTTGTCACAGAGGTTCTCCAACTGATATATATGGTTGTGTAAACCTAGTTTTTCTTTGTTGGGCACCGTGTGATGTGTTCGATGGATGGGTCCATTTACGGTTCTGCACTCAGTCAGAGTAATTAGGAGGGATGACGACTTCTTATGCCCCATGTGTTTGACCAAGTTAAACTAAATGTTAGTGTTTTAGATACAGTATATAGACAAAATGCTGTCCAACAAATGAATTTTGAGTGAAAATGATAAATTAAGCCTCTTATTAAAGTAAGTCTTCCTTAGTTTATGGTTTTGTTAAAAAAGAACTGTTGCTTATATACTAATGGTGGCGCTGTAGACAATTTCCAGTTAGGCGAAAACATGTGACGTCATTCCGAATGAGGTACCACTATTTTGCCAACTTTTCTCAAAAAGTAAACATTCGATTTTCTTCGAGATTTTTGTGGATGAATGGTAAAATATTGTTTATTTGGTAACATAAATTGTTTGCCGTGTATGACCATTCTAAACCTATAGGAGTCCGTTATGTACTACATCGTCGGAAACCAGTAACACCGGGATACCTCCGAATTCTACTCTGCTTTTTTCGTCCGCCATATTTGTTTATCTTCACAACGAATACAATTTTCAAAAATAAATAATATAGCTGCACTTCGGACAGTTTTCTCCCACTAATTACGAGAGACACATCTAAATATATAAAGATGTTTTCAAAGCCTAGTAAACTTACCGTGAATACCAAGATATTTTACATATTGTACAAGATTGTTACTACGCTCGAGCACCTAACGGTTATCTGTATTAAATACACGCCTGTCAGAATTGCTTATTATTCAGGTTAGTTAACACCATAGGATATATGCCAGTGTCGCAGTCCTAGTAGTTGTTAAAAATCTCATTAAGTGAGAGCGTTGAAAACAACTATATTGTACATACTAGAGTTATCATTCACAGTACATATCTTCACCTTTATTTAAATTTCTTTCTATGACCTTATTTTTACTTGTCTACACGTTCCTTTCTCTTTTTTTGTGGAACACACTCAATCTATCAATCTATCAATCTATCTTCCTTTTAATGTCGAACCCCTCGCGGGGATGTAGACATGTTGCGCATCAAAAACCGCAAAGAAGTTAAAAGTATGAGTAGTGAAAGCATAATTTAAGAAAGTAATGAAAATAAGTTGTGGTAAAACCTTAAAAGCAGCTGCGCAGAACAACTAGGGACTGGCATGATCAATATGGCAAGCTGCCGTATTGAATTGCTCTATGGTAGGGAGATGGACAATGTCAGGAGGGAGATGGTTCCACTGGTAGATTGTTCTTGGAAAACTTGTAATCCCGATGTAACTCACACGGAATCTAAATGAGAGTAAATGTCGACTATAAGCGCCTTGCCTCAAAGCACAGTCGTAACTTCTACAGTTGGGCAACAACTCGGCGATGGGGGCACTCACCTAAAGGGAACACGCTAATACTGCACTAATACGACTTCCCGCATTAACCTTGAAACTGTGAGTTGCATGCGACATATCGTATTGCTATGTTGGCTACTTGTCTAAAACTATTTGATATCTCTATGTATGATCAAGTTATTGAGCGGAAATCTCGTGGATTAATGTATAGGAAGAAGAATGCTTTATTAAGACTTAAACTTTACAGTTTCTCGTCTGTAACATTTAAACATATTTACAATATATATAGTACAATATTATGATATATGCAGTCATGATGAGGATGGACAAATGATGTAATGATTATGGACATACATGGAAAAATAATGACAATGTCATGATGGATTTTAGACTATGCAAAATGGTACGGTGACCATCTTGCAATTGAGAGGTTGCGAGTCTGAGCACCGTGATGATGTACTTATGCAAGACACTTCATTCAAGTGCTTCTCTCCCGCAGAATGGTGAACCCATAGTCTGTGTGAACGATGTGATTAGGTACACTGTTTACGATATACTGGTAGTGTGCTAACGATATACTGGTAGTGTGCTAGGAAAGTGGTGGACATAAAAAAACAACATATTCCTATTTATTGTAGTAGTGATAGCGCGTTCTTAAATTACGTATTGCCTCTTCTCGTTCCCTCACGATATGCTCGTTATATAAGTAGGCCTATGTATCATTTTACCAGAATATACATGTACATGATTGTGGACAACCAGCGACTTGGGCTGTGTACATCTATTAATCCGGACATAGCAGTTGTAGACAATATACTGTCTATATCCGTTATGTCAAAGTCGGTTATGTTGAATTCTCCGGTTATCTCGCAATCCTACCAAAGTCCCGTTTCAGACACCATCATTTTACATATAACTGGCTCCGTTTATATAGAAGTTTGTTAAGTCAAACTTCGATTATGTCGAGGTATTTTGTTCGGTCCGACGGAATTCGATACAACGGATGTACACTGTATAAGTTCCACGACGCCCGAGGAATGGCACACACCAAACTAAGTTCCATACATAATGTGGGCAGCTAAACACCATTACTGCTATACTATACTCCCATTATGGTATCGATTTATTGTACTTTTCAAGGAAACTACTGTGCTTGGTATACACAATATAATTAATGAAAACAAATTTTTAAATTAACTCATTCACATTGTAATTTATCTTATTATTATTGTGATATACAGTTGTATATGAATGGATTTCAGAAGTACAATCCTAAACCATAGAAACAACCAACTCTTCTGTAATTTAAACAGAAACACCAAGAAATTATCATGTGTGAAAATACATTGAGTAAAATTATCATAATTTGGTATTCTTGACCAAACTCGATAAAGAGACCACCCCACTTTTTGGATAGACGGATCTGTAGCCCAGTGGTAAAACGCTGGACTGGTAATCCAGTGATCGCAGGTTCGATCCCCCGTCTGACCATAATAAAATTAACAGTCTTTCAGATGGGACGTTAAACCGAGGTCTCGTGTCAGTGTTTTACACCGTACACGTAAAAGAACCAGAGACTCTGTAATGGGTCTCTGTCTGTATCATTGCACTATCCTCCAAAATCTAAAATAACTAATCTCTTCAGGAGGCGTCGCTCATATGGGCAACCGGTAGCGACGATAAATAAACGTAAAACACACACACACTTTTTGGAAGTCCCATAGGTTGTCTTATTATAGGAATTTTACTGTAGTTTGTTTGCGCCGTTACCGCTGTAGGTTCGAATCCCGTTGGTGGTGTAGAATTATTTCAAGTGAGGAAGCTTGGAGCTGGTTTGTGATACCATACATTTATATACATGTCTATTGAAAGTAGATTAAAGCAAGACAATTTCTCAGTATTCAAATTTATTACACATACAAATTAAAAACAATCAACTGATATCAACACAAATAACAAACTATTATACATAGAACGTACATACTGCTGTCTATCTCAAACAACGCACACAGCACCACTACGGATATACATTGCAAGCACGATTCTAGAATCAATTTCTGGTTTCAATTATATCAAAATAAATGTATAACACATGGGCACTAGCGGGTCCCAAACCTTGTGTCTGAAACACATTGACCCCATGTTAACAAATTGGAAGAAATTAATACAAGAATATATACTACATACTAAATTGGGCAAATTTCCTACAGTTGGGTCATCATAACCCCATATATGAACATTTGGCAAGTTTCTCCAAGTTGACCAAGTGTTTGTTATCCCCACAGGGATTCGGCACGTTTGGGGGTACTAGTATATATATTTAAGTACAGGGATTCTACTCTGTGGGATGTCAGATTTCGCATCGATCAGTAAAATGGCCCTATCTGAAACAATTTTGTACACATCTGTCCAAATATAACGCCTATCCCGAGTCTTTATATTGTTCTGCAAATAAAACACAACTTTAAGCTGCGTGCATGTATACTTTGCAAACAATTGCCACAGACATTCGCCATAGCAGGTCACATTTCCATACTAGGACACGGGTTCTGTCACCAACAACAAAAAATCTTCGACGGGAGTTTTAACAGTGAATAACATTATCAATAAAATGTGTTTTCACTAACGTGTAGGTTTATTCGGCAAAAATGTACGTCAAAAAGAGATTTCGGAGAATTTTTCAATTTGTTTTGAACATTTCTCAAGCGGCGCAGTTTGCGTTGAAACGAGCGTTCTGATTGGATTATGATTATTCTTCATATAAAAACAAACATCTTGTTACATTCTAATAATCCAATCAGACGCGAATTGCGACGCTTTAGAAATTTTCAAAACAAATTGAAAAATTCTACAAGATCTCTTTTTGACGTACATTTTTGCCGAATAAACCTACACGTTAGTGGAAACACATTTTATTGATAATGTTATTCACTGTTAAAACTCTCCCGTCGAAGATTTGTTGTTGTTGCTGACAGGACCCGTGTCCTAGTATGGAAATGTGACCTGCTATGGCCAATGTCTGTGGCAATTGTTTGTAAAGTATACATGCACGCAGCTTAAAGTTGTGCTTTATTTGAAGAACAATATAAAGACTCGGGATAGGCGTTATATTTGGACAGATGTGTACAAAATTGTTTCAGATAGGGCCATTTTACTGATCGATGCGAAATCTGACATCCCACAGAGTAGAATCCCTGTACTTAAATATATATACTAGTACCCCCAAACGTGCCGAATCCCTGTGGTTATCCCTATAACCCCATATATGAACATTTGGCAAGTTTCTCCAAGTTGACCAAGTGTTTGTTATCCCTATAACCCCATATATGAACATTTGGCAAGTTTCTCCAAGTTGACCAAGTGTTTGTTATCCCTATAACCCCATATATGAACATTTGGCAAGTTTCTCCAAGTTGACCAAGTGTTTGTTATCCCTAGAACCCCATATATGAACATTTGGCAAGTTTCTCCAAGTTGACCAAGTGTTTGTTATCCCTAGAACCCCATATATGAACATTTGGCAAGTTTCTCCAAGTTGACCAAGTGTTTGTTATCCCTATAACCCCATATATGTACATTTGGCAAGTTCTCCAAGTTGACCAAGTGTTTGTTATCCCTATAACTCCATATATGAACATTTGGCAAGTTTCTCCAAGTTGACCAAGTGTTTGTTATCCCTATAACCCCATATATGTACATTTGGCAAGTTTCTCCAAGTTCACCAAGTGTTTGTTATCCCTATAACCCCATATATGAACATTTGGCAAGTTTCTCCAAGTTGACCAAGTGTTTGTTATCCCTATAACCCCATATATGAACACACTTGGTAATGCTTGTTTCGAGGATTCTACATGTAAACTGTTGACAACATTCCTTAGTAACATAATTTTTAACCACATATCGATCACAATATCTCACATTGAGAAAAACTGTCTGAATCACTTGTCAGCTTGTGTAGAGGAGACACTCAAAGCCTTTGCCCTGAACTTCTCAATATTAGGGGTGATGTATTCATCAAGAAAAACATCATCATTATTGGCATGTGTTGCATTATCTGGCAACATTCCAAGGAGGTATGGAGAACCATTACATGAAGAAATGGACTGGAAATCTTCAATCAAACAGCTCTGTGACAAGGCAGAGTAATTCTCATTTGGCGCATAGACTGTATCATCGACCGACACTCTGTACTGTACAGACTCAAAAGACTGATTGTCATACCGTACACCCGACTGCCCGTCACATTGTGCATTATCTACAGACTGTGCATTATACCGTACACCCGACTGCCCATCACATTGTGCATTATCTACAGACTGTGAATCATACCGTACACCCGACTGCCCATCACATTGTGCATTATCTACAGACTGTGCATTATACCGTACACCCGACTGCCCGTCACATTGTGCATTATCTACAGACTGTGCATCATACCGTACACCCGACTGCCCGTCACATTGTGCATTATCTACAGACTGTGCATTATACCGTACACCCGACTGCCCGTCACATTGTGCATTATCTAAAGACTGTGCATCATACCGTACACCCGACTGCCCGTCACATTGTGCATTATCTACAGACTGTGCATCATACCGTACACCCGACTGCCCGTCACATTGTGCATTATCTACAGACTGTGCATCATACCGTACACCCGACTGTCCGTCATATTGTGCATCATACCGTACACCCGACTGTCCGTCATATTGTGCATTATCTACAGACTGTTTGTGATACTGTACACCTACTGATTGCCAGTCATATTGTGTACTATCTACAGACTGTGCGTCGTACCGTTCACCTATCGACTGCATGTCATATTGTACACCTACCGATTGCCCGTCATATTGTACACTATCTAGAGACTGTTCGTGGTACCGTACACCACCTACAGATTGCCCATGATATTGTGTATTATCTACAGATGGTTTGTCATACCGTACACCATCAACAGTTTGCCCGTCATTATGTACCCCTACCATTTGTCTGTCTAGTAGGTTGGATTCAGATGATGCACCGTTCTGAAAACTGAGAACATCCAGTTGAAGACTTGCAGGCAAGCTACTGGCATCAAGCATAGGAAGTGTTATCACCTTTGGTTCTACGAGTTGAAGACTTGGGTTAGCATCTGAAATAGGGGCAGCTATCAATGTAGGATTTCGCTCACATAGACCACTTGCATTTGCCTGTACCATTAGTACACCTTCATCGTCTCTAGTTGGCACAATTTCTGATTCAACACTATTGTCTCTCGGTGATATTTTATCAGTATCTACCAGATGAAAGCTGTCCCTAATTGACTGAAATAGTACTTTGTCAGACAATACCGTAACTTTGCTTGGCTTATGTGAATACCCTGCACTTTGTCCTTTTACATTTTCTTTCTCTTCCACGCATGGATTCTGTTGGCATGCCACAGTTGCTGTTGTATTACCATTCAATCTGTATGCATTTGTTTCCTTGCCATCATTTCTACTTGTAAACTGGCCATCCATGTTAAGCACAACATCCACAAACTCTGCTTCATCGGATGTATCAAACTTGCACAAATCAGACAGACGACTTGAGCTTTGCTTTTCTATCACACTACCTGGCTTTAGCTTAAGGAGTTCTCCCAGTAGACTGCTGCTACTTTGTGTATCAAGATTAATCTGTACTTGTTCTGTTCCATTGTCTGTATTAGTCTCAATACTTAGATGTGTATCAGTAGTTTTATCAGAACTCATTTCTCCAGCTTCGGTCTGGCTTGCAATTACAAACTGCAAATCTGGTGTATTTGCATCTTTGCTACCAACTACATGGACTTCATTTATTTCTTCAACATCTCTGTGTGTCATTGTTGTTTTATTATTTAAACAGTCCGTCATACTTCCATTCTTCAGTCCAGCATCACTTTTCACGCTCTCACTTTTTAATAATGTCTTAACAGAAGGACTTGCACCTTCATGCTGTGAATTAACATCTTTGGTTTCTTGATTATTTGCATTACCATGACTGTAATGTCTCGATTGTTCACCCGACAATGTGTTATTTTGTGCAAGACTGGTCGCAAAATCGATGACAGAAAACTTGCTATCTGCATCCAGCAGTTGTATATGTTGGCTGTATGGGAAAGATCGGAGGGAATTAGAACCTCTCTGGTACACGTCACAAGTTGTGGATCTTGTTTCGCATACACTTCTCGTTGGATTCAGCATACCTATTACATTTGAAACTGCTGGGAATGTGCTACTCGGAGTTCTTGTGAGAGCGTTAGACACAGGCAGGAATATGTTACTCTGAGAACTAGAGCAGGATGGCAACACTGCTTGGAATGTGTTACTCAGAGAACTAGAGCAGGATGGCAACACTGTTTGGAATGTGTTACTCAGAGAACTAGAGCAGGATGGCAACACTGCTTGGAATGTGTTACTCAGAGAACTAGAGCAGGATGGCAACACTGCTTGGAATGTGTTACTCGGAGAACTAGAGCAGGATGGCAACACTGCTTGGAATGTGTTACTCGGAGAACTAGAGCAGGATGGCAACACTGCTTGGAATGTGTTACTCGGAGAACTAGAGCAGGATGGCAACACTGTTTGGAATGTGTTACTCGGAGAACCTAAGAGAACATCAGATATTGGTAGATATACATTACTCTGATAACTGACCGAGGGTCGTACCACTTCTTGGAATGAGTTACTCAGTGACAAGGAATAGGTTGGCGTTGGCTGGAAGCATGTCAGTGTACGCACACACATGGGTTGAACCGGCTCCTTCCTTGTATATGGGGGGACAAGGCAGTACTGTGCAGCAGTAGATTGCTGCAGTTTATTTATCTGCAACATATCTTTGCCTAAAACAGTTACTTTCTGCAAGTCTTGAGTTGCAGGACCACTTGTTACGCTAATTGAAGCCGATTTCCCTGCGACCACACTTTCTTTTTGTGTAACAACTGACAGTGACGGTTTCCATTTAGTTGTATGGCTCCCAGTGGACAAAGTATTTCTTACAGCTATGCCAGTAGTACTCTTGGAACCTTGCAGATTCTGTGGAGTTATTCTCAACATTAGCTCCTGTAGTGCTTGCAGTGGCTGCATTGTCTCCGACCTATCTCTATTCTCTAGCTGGGAAATACTTGAAGAAGCTGTCACAGCAGTATACAACGGTTTGCTTTGATTATGAAGATTTTCATTTAATCCCGTATTTGGTAGTATCCATTTATTGCTTGCATTCTCAGAAATGTCCACACTCATTCTGGAAACTTTTCGTTTAGGTTCCTGGTTTTTACGTGTCGTTTCCATACTCGAAGTGGAGGCACTTCTTTTCGTTCCCTTCAGAGTCCTATTATTTGAAGTGCTATTGCGTAGTGTATTGCTGGTCTGTAAAGATGCAGAGGGTGTCTGTGATACAGACAGATCTAGTGTAGCAGCATCCTCACTGGAGAATCTATGCCTTGTAAACCTCATAACCGGGCAAAACTGGGGATTCATACTCGGTATATAGTGCATCGGCGCCAATGGTAATAGTGGGTTTGTTGTAAGGCCGGTTAAACAGGACTGGTAAGCGGTATTTCCTGGGAACTGTACCGGATATGTATATGGTTGGTAGGCTATCGGTACAACAGGGCTTACAAGCCTTGATTTGGATGTATCCACAAACTGTGAAGGATGCTGACTTCTACTGAACTCTGCCTGTGACACATGACCTTGAACCATACATGCAGTCAGAATATCTTTCAGAGCGGTGTTTTGAGCTTTGAGTTGACCTTGGATTGCAGTTACTGGTTCACTGGGTCTAGAGTTACCGCTAACAGAAACACTGCGATTTCTTGGAATTGACACGTCTCTGATTCCGGAATTAGTTATCTGAAAAGAACAAGATATATGTATGAAACACAAGCCAACTTTACAATGCGGTAATTTTTCCTCCTTGAGATAGGATGATGAGCATTGGCGTGGTCTAGTGGTTAAGGCTTAACGTTTGAATCTTGTCAGGGGTTCATTCTGATATGGCCGGTGGTGAGCCGCCAGCTAGTTAAATAATGGTTACCGAATGCCTACCAGCCTGGCGTCTGGCATAGGACTCGGGAAGTACTGATGTTCATAAAAAGAGGTGTCTCATAAGTCAGAAATGGCTGGCCATTTAAATAGGGGTGACACTATAATAAACAAACACTTTACTTTTATAACATTCTATAATAATCCACTAGAGTATCACGAGGACAAGTTTTCGTGAAGATTGAATGGTAAGCTGTGAAGTTATATTGTGAATGGTAAAATCTGCTTGAAGCCTCAGTCTCAATCAACTGAATGGGGTGATTACGGACGCATGCACTCGCATATAAGACTGGATTATAAAATGGACACCAGACCATGTATCAATTGCATGTTATGTCAGTGTCACAGTGATTTCTTTTCCAAAAACATAATTAGGGATACAAATTTTTTATTTTTATCACTCACTTATAAGACGGGAGGCCACTTTGAGGCAATAATCAGGTGGTAAAAAACTCGTCTAATAGGCGAGTATGTATGGTATGCATACAATTTCAAAAGTCCATAATAAAATAATTACATTAGCTAGGAGCATAGTTTATACAAATTTACTTTAGCTCGATTGCGAAACAAGTTATGTCAACTTATATTAATCACTCTCGAGACCTCATTCCTGATGGAATCCATCGCCACGAGGGAGAGAGAAGAGGCAACGTGGAATTTAAATGCCTTGCCTAAGGGCACAATCGTAACGGCTCCAGCGGGGCTCGAACTCCGGACCTTTCGCACCTGAAGCGAACGCGCATCAATTGCGCTATCAAGACTTCCACTAGGAGTATGGTTCTTGTGCTCTGCATTTCCTCTACATACCATTTACTTTCGTACCAAATTACATTGTAATCCCTTCATTACTTTATGAGATAGTCTCCGCAGAAAACTACTTTATATAAAAGTACTAAAGGGGAGTTAATTCAGTTATTACATGAGGTTGGATTATGGTTCGTGCGCACTGCACTTCCTCCCATTGTACCCCACCTATAGTGCAAGATTCATTGACGTATCTTCAGTACTGCTGGGAGATATTCTTCGGACAAAAATTTGTGGATTATTATTCAATAAAAGTGTGTTACTGGGCCGATCAACACGAAAAGTACATGTGCATCACAACACCACAGTGATATATATCTATATTAAGTTTCATAAATTCCACCCATTGGTTACCGAGAACTGATTCAGGCATGCACAACGGCTAATCAATATCCCTTGCCGAAATTCCGACAGGGGATAAAAACAAACTGGGAAACGCAAATGTGTTAGACGTGGAGAGGTGTAGCGGTAGCCGATTTCGATCCAGACCCAGTGGGTTTTTAAAGTTTTAGATGCCCTGTTGACAGCCTTGACGCTATCAATGAAGATGTGTGTGTAGCGCATGCTTATGCTTTCTACATTCCATGGTAATGTATTGGTGCTTTTTTTTTGAAAGACAACGATTAGTTATTTTTTAGCATGGTGGAGTGGGGGATCGGAACTGTTATATGTTATGTTATATTTCGGGTTTTACGCCTGCATCAGCACCATTTCGGGCTATATCGCTGGCGGGCAGTTTACTTAACAACACCTTTCCTGGGCAGGCTCCAGCGGTTAACCAGTACTTGGGTGCACCAACCTCCGTAAGAAACGGCCAACTTTTTCATATAAATGAGACACGACCTGAGCGGGGCTCGAACCCGTGGCCATCAGTGATGATAGGTTACAGTGGTATACATGTCAGCGACCTTAACCACTCGACCACAGAGGCGGACCGGATTGGAACTGTGATACCTGAATTATGAGTCCAATTATAACTGATCCGCTCCAAAGCTATTTTAAAATGGAAAATATTAACCCTTTCCCCCATAGAAGTAGTTTTATTTCATACATTTGGCTGTAATTTACCAATCGTATACAATGGACAAGCTGTGAACTTGCCTACTCCACCTTCATGGAGGTTACTGGGAATTATTACGGGTTGTATACACTACGTTGTTCCTATTTTTAATATAGCTTATTTGACTACTAATGTGTCAATCTATGTGCAATAGGCGATGGCGTCGAGAGGTGCTAGGGGGTTAAGGGTTAAATGAATTATGGGCCATGGTTTTTGAAAACCCACAAAAAACCACACAATCTATTCACTAATGCCCACTGAGGCAATATGGCTGATAATCCAGCTTAACTAAAGCATATGGAAGTCGTGATAGCGCAGTGGATGCGCGTTCGCTTCAGGTGCGAAAGGTCCGGAGTTCGAGCCCCACTGGAGCCGTTACGATTGTGCCCTTAGGCAAGGCATTTAAATTCCACGTTGCCTTTTCTCTCTCCCTCGTGGCGATAGATTCCATCAGGAATGAGGTCTCGAGAGTGATTTATATAAGTTGAAATAACTTGTTTCGCAATCGAGCTAAAATAAATTTGTATAAACTTAACTAAAGCATGACCATATCAATGTGGCAAGGTTCATAAATATTGGATAATAATTCAAACAGTTAAGCCTTACTTCTATGCAAGCACAGGCAGGGGGACCCTTCTTTGAATGGTGTGGCAATTTGAAAGTGACAGCAACCCTGTGTTCTCAAAGTCAATAGACATAGTATAGCATACTATGCAACAGAAATGTTTCAAACAGACATACACATGATGGTGGACTAGATGTGGGTTTGTTCACTTTCTCCTTTTCAGGTAACAAGAGAGGGTGTAGTACGCTTTGATTGTAGGAGATGTCATCGGATAGTGGCACTACTTCCTTGCCCTCCGTTTGGTCATTCTGATCTGAAACCAGCAAACTACAAGTGAAACATTGTACAGTGAAACTACAAATGTAGCCTGGGAACAGACGTTGATATATTTTGCTTAGTCAGTCATATAAATATATTTTTAACACTGAGACAATTAATTGAGCTGTATTGAGTTTCTGATAATATCATTTTGCCAGAAACAATTTGGACAGGTTTTCATAGTGGATGAGAGTTTATCATCAGTTCCACTCTGCAAATGCTTCGACAGCTGATTTCGACAGCTGATGAATGTTTATACTTTGGAAGTTTACAAAGAACAATTTTAATCATCAGTTCCATTCTGCAAATGCATCGACAGCTGATGAATGTTTATACTTTGGAAGTTTGCTGCAAATGCATCGACAGCTGATGAATGTTTATACTTTGGAAGTTTGCTGCAAATGCATCGACAGCTGATGAATGTTTATACTCTGGAAGTTTGCTGCAAATACATCGACAGCTGATGAATGTTTATACTTTGGAAATTTGCTGCAAATGCATCGACAGCTGATGAATGTTAATACTTTGGAAGTTTGCAAAGAACAATTTTAATTGGTCTCATGGACGAAAATATGTTGGGGTGATAATGATCATTATCTGTGTAAAGGAAGCCGCCAGTTTCATATTGTAAGTAGTGTCAAGAACTTTACACAGGAATATTGCCGCTGAAATATAAATATGCTAATATTTCTAAGAAAGGATTTCGATTTCCGGTAAAGAGGAGTTCAGGTTTACAGAGGTTATTTTAAAATTAACAAATGTGAACAATAGATGGAACCATAGAAAATCGTTTGATTTTGAGGGAATTCCAGGTTACAGGGCATTTTTCACTGTCCCTGAATATACTGGGATCATTCAGATCAAACATTGAAAAACAAAATGATTGCTTGTAAAGAATTAGCTGGCCCTAGATTTTGTACAATTTTGACACTCTACCGGTCATACCTCTGGTGTTACTGGGGTAATACGACAATATGGTAATCTAGCGTGTGTCCGTAACAATGGGGCCAACCTTCATAACTGATGATGTCCTGCTAAAACTATGAAGAGGAAAAACCTACCTTAGTCACCTAGTTATTTCAACATGTCCAGTAAAATTATGATCAAAATAGTATACAATCAAACCTTGTTAAGCAGCCAGCCAAGGGAATCACAGAAAGTGGCTGCTTAGCACAGGTGGCTGCTTAATAGAGAGCAAAAGTATAATAAAACAACATATTGGGCATCTGGAAACTGGCTGCTTAATACAGGTAGGCTGATGGAGGTGGAGGTGACCACTAACTTGTGTATGACTGTACATATTTTCCTACCCACTTTCTCAATAAAGTATAATAAAACAACATATTGGGCATCTGGAAACTGGCTGCTTAATACAGGTAGGCTGCTTAATGGAGGTGACCACTAACTCATGTATGACTGTACATATTTTCCTACCCACTTTCTCAATCAATAGAACCATCCCAGTCCAGAAACAAGCCCTCTTATTGTTTTTATTAATCTTTTATTTATAATTGCACCCCTGGTTATTTTGATAATGTAAGATGCACAGATGAATACCTAGTTTGCTAGGCACCTCTGTTCATAGTGCCAACCAAATATCTGTGCACATTATTATGGTGGGACAAGGGGTTTTAACTCATGTTCATAATTAAACAGTCGAACAAGTTAACTACTGAACCACTGAGCTGCCCCTGAAGCATACCTGTAACAACACTGATCCGCCCCTGAAGCAATACCTGTAACAACCCTGATCCGCCCCTGAAACAATAACTGTAACACTGCCCCGCCCCTGAAACAATACCTGTAACAACACTGCCCCTGAAACAATACCTGTAACAACCCTGTCCCGCCCTTGAAACAATACCTGTAACAACCCTGATCCACCCCTGAATCAATACCTGTAACAACACTGAACCGCCCCTGAATCAATACCTGTAACAACACTGACCCGCCCCTGAAGCAATACCTGTAGCAACACTGAACCGCCCCTGAAGCAATACCTGTAGCAACACTGATCTGCTCCTGAAGCATTACCTGTAACAACCCTGATCCGCCCCTGAAACAATACCTGTAGCAACACTGAACCGCCCCTGAATCAATACCTGTAGCAACACTGATCCGCCCCCTGAAACAATACCTGTAGCAACCCTGACCCGCCCTTGAATCAATACCTGTAACAACACTGACCCGCCCTTGAAACAATACCTGTAACAACCCTGACTCGCCCTTGAAACAATACCTGTAACAACCCTGATCCGCCCCTGAAACAATACCTGTAACAACCCTGACACAATACCTGTAACAACACTGCCCCGCCCTTGAAACAATACCTGTAACAACCCTGACCCGCCCTTGAAACAATACCTGTAACAACCCTGACCCGCCCTTGAAACAATACCTGTAACAACCCTGTCCCGCCCCTGAAGCAATACCTGTAACAACCTGACCCGCCCTGAAACAATACCTGTAACAACCTGACCCGCCCCTGAAACAATACCTGTAACAACCCTGATCCGCCCCTGAATCAATACCTGTAACAACACTGATCCGCCCCTGAATCAATACCTGTAACAACACTGATCCGCCCCTGAATCAATACCTGTAACAACACTGACCCGCCCCTGAAGCAATACCTGTAATAACCCTGTTCCGCCCTTGAAACAATACCTGTAGCAACCCTGATCCACCCCTGAATCAATACCTGTAACAACACTGAACCGCCCCTGAATCAATACCTGTAGCAACACTGATCTGCTCCTGAAGCATTACCTGTAACAACCCTGATCCGCCCCTGAAACAATACCTGTAGCAACACTGAACCGCCCCTGAATCAATACCTGTAGCAACACTGACCTGCCCCTGAAACAATACCTGTAACAACCCTGACCCGCCCTTGAATCAATACCTGTAACAAAAATGACACAATACCTGTAACAACACTGCCCCGCCCTTGAAACAATACCTGTAACAACACTGAACCGCCCCTGAGGCAATACCTGTAGCAACACTGACCCGCCCCTGAAGCAATACATGTAACAACACTGAACCGCCCCTGAAGCAATACCTGTAGCAACACTGATCCGCCCCTGAAGCAATATCTGTAACAACACTGAACCGCCCCTGAATCAAAACCTGTAACAACCCTGATCCACCCCTGAAGCAATACCTGTAGCAACACTGAACCGCCCCTGAAGCAATACCTGTAACAACACTGACCCGCCCCTGAAGCAATACCTGTAACAACACTGACCCACCCCTGAATCAATACCTGTAACAACACTGACCCGCCCCTGAAGCAATACCTGTAACAACACTGACCCGCTCCTGAAGCAATACCTGTAACAACACTGATCCGCCCCTGAAGCAATACCTGTAACAACCCTGATCCACCCCTGAAACAATACCTGTAACAACCCTGATCCACCCCTGAATCAATACCTGTAACAACACTGACCCGCCCCTGAATCAATACCTGTAACAACACTGACCCGCCCCTGAAGCAATACCTGTAACAACCCTGACCCGCCCTTGAAGCAATACCTGTAACAACACTGAGCTGCCCCTGAAGCAATACCTGTAACAACACTGAACCGCCCCTGAAGCAATACCTGTAACAACACTGAGCCGCCCCTGAAACAATACCTGTAACAACCCTGATCCACCCCTGAATCAATACCTGTAACAACACTGACCCGTCCCTGAAACAATACCTGTAACAAACCTGATCCACCCCTGAATCAATACCTGTAACAACACTGATCCGCCCCTGAAGCAATACGTGTAGCAACACTGAACCTCCCCTGTAACAACCCTGACCCGCCCCTGAATCAATACCTGTAACAACACTGATCCGCCCCTGAATCAATACCTGTAACAACACTGAACCGCCCCTGAATCAATACCTGTAACAACACTGACCCGCCCCTGAAGCAATACCTGTAACAACCCTGTTCCGCCCTTGAAAAAATACCTGTAACAACCCTGATCCACCCCTGAATCAATACCTGTAACAACACTGTTCCGCCCCTGAATCAATACCTGTAACAACACTGACCCGCCCCTGAAGCAATACCTGTAGCAACACTGAACCGCCCCTGAAGCAATACCTGTAGCAACACTGATCTGCTCCTGAAGCATTACCTGTAACAACCCTGAACCGCCCCTGAAACAATACCTGTAGCAACACTGAACCGCCCCTGAATCAATACCTGTAACAACACTGATCCGCCCTTGAATCAATACCTGTAACAACACTGACCCGCCCTTGAAACAATACCTGTAACAACCCTGACACGCCCTTGAAACAATACCTGTAACAACACTGACCCGCCCCTGAAACAATACCTGTAACAACCCTGATCCGCCCCTGAAACAATACCTGTAACAACCCTGACCCGCCCCTGACACAATACCTGTAACAACACTGCCCCGCCCTTGAAACAATACCTGTAACAACACTGAACCGCCCCTGAGGCAATACCTGTAGCAACACTGACCCGCCCCTGAAGCAATACATGTAACAACACTGAACCGCCCCTGAAGCAATACCTGTAGCAACACTGATCCGCCCCTGAAGCAATATCTGTAACAACACAACCGCCCCTGAATCAAAACCTGTAACAACCCTGATCCACCCCTGAAGAAATACCTGTAGCAACACTGAACCGCCCCTGAAGCAATACCTGTAACAACACTGACCCGCCCCTGGAGCAATACCTGTAACAACACTGACCCGCCCCTGAATCAATACCTGTAACAACACTGACCCGCCCCTGAAGCAATACCTGTAACAACACTGACCCGCCCCTGAAGCAATACCTGTAACAACAATGATCCGCCCCTGAAGCAATACCTGTAACAACACTGAACCGCCCCTGAATCAATACCTGTAACAACACTGAGCCGCCCCTGAAACAATACCTGTAACAACCCTGATCCACCCCTGAATCAATACCTGTAACAACACTGACCCGTCCCTGAAACAATACCTGTAACAACCCTGATCCACCCCTGAATCAATACCTGTAACAACACTGATCCGCCCCTGAAGCAATACGTGTAGCAACACTGACCCTGCCCTGAAGCAATACCTGTAACAACACTGACCCGCCCCTGAAGCAATACCTGTAACAACCCTGATCCGCCCCTGAAACAATACCTGTAGCAACACTGAACCGCCCCTGAATCAATACCTGTAACAACGCCACTGAAGCAATACCTGTAGCAACACTGAACCGCCCCTGAATCAATACCTGTAACAACACTGATCCGCCCCTGAATCAATACCTGTAGCAACACTGATCCGCCCCTGAAACAATACCTGTAACAACCCTGACACGCCCTTGAATCAATACCTGTAACAACACTGACCCGCCCTTGAAACAATACCTGTAACAACCCTGACCCGCCCTTGAAACAATACCTGTAACAACCCTGATCCGCCCCTGAAACAATACCTGTAACAACACTGCCCCGCCCTTGACACAATACCTGTAGCAACACTGAACCGCCCCTGAGGCAATACCTGTAGCAACACTGACCCGCCCCTGAAGCAATACATGTAACAACACTGAACCGCCCCTGAAGCAATACCTGTAGCAACACTGACCCGCCCCTGAAGCAATATCTGTAACAACACTGAACCGCCCCTGAATCAAAACCTGTAACAACCCTGATCCACCCCTGAAGCAATACCTGTAGCAACACTGAACCGCCCCTGAAGCAATACCTGTAACAACACTGACCCGCCCCTGAAGCAATACCTGTAACAACACTGATCCGCCCCTGAATCAATACCTGTAACAACACTGACCCGCCCCTGAAGCAATACCTGTAACAACACTGACCCGCTCCTGAAGCAATACCTGTAACAACACTGATCCGCCCCTGAAGCAATACCTGTAACAACCCTGATCCACCCCTGAAACAATACCTGTAACAACCCTGATCCACCCCTGAATCAATACCTGTAACAACACTGACCCGCCCCTGAATCAATACCTGTAACAACACTGACCCGCCCCTGAAGCAATACCTGTAACAACCCTGACCCGCCCTTGAAGCAATACCTGTAACAACACTGAGCCGCCCCTGAAGCAATACCTGTAACAACACTGAACCGCCCCTGAAGCAATACCTGTAACAACACTGAGCCGCCCCTGAAACAATACCTGTAACAACCCCTGAATCAATACCTGTAACAACACTGACCCGTCCCTGAAACAATACCTGTAACAACCCTGATCCACCCCTGAATCAATACCTGTAACAACACTGATCCGCCCCTGAAGCAATACGTGTAGCAACACTGAACCTCCCCTGAAATAATACCTGTAACAACCCTGATCCGCCCCTGAATCAATACCTGTAACAACACTGATCCGCCCCTGAATCAATACCTGTAACAACACTGAACCGCCCCTGAATCAATACCTGTAACAACACTGACCCGCCCCTGAAGCAATACCTGTAACAACCCTGTTCCGCCCTTGAAAAAATACCTGTAACAACCCTGATCCACCCCTGAATCAATACCTGTAACAACACTGTTCCGCCCCTGAATCAATACCTGTAACAACACTGACCCGCCCCTGAAGCAATACCTGTAGCAACACTGAACCGCCCCTGAAGCAATACCTGTAGCAACACTGATCTGCTCCTGAAGCATTACCTGTAACAACCCTGAACCGCCCCTGAAACAATACCTGTAGCAACACTGAACCGCCCCTGAATCAATACCTGTAACAACGCCCCTGAAGCAATACCTGTAGCAACACTGAACCGCCCCTGAATCAATACCTGTAACAACACTGATACGCCCTTGAATCAATACCTGTAACAACACTGACCCGCCCTTGAAACAATACCTGTAACAACCCTGACCCGCCCTTGAAACAATACCTGTAACAACCCTGATCCGCCACTGAAACAATACCTGTAACAACCCTGACCCGCCCCTGACACAATACCTGTAACAACACTGCCCCGCCCTTGAAACAATACCTGTAACAACACTGAACCGCCCCTGAGGCAATACCTGTAGCAACACTGACCCGCCCCTGAAGCAATACATGTAACAACACTGAACCGCCCCTGAAGCAATACCTGTAGCAACACTGATCCGCCCCTGAAGCAATATCTGTAACAACACTGAACCGCCCCTGAATCAAAACCTGTAACAACCCTGATCCACCCCTGAAGCAATACCTGTAGCAACACTGAACCGCCCCTGAAGCAATACCTGTAACAACACTGATCCGCCCCTGAAGCAATACCTGTAACAACACTGACCCGCCCCTGAATCAATACCTGTAACAACACTGACCCGCCCCTGAAGCAATACCTGTAACAACACTGACCCGCCCCTGAAGCAATACCTGTAACAACACTGATCCGCCCCTGAAGCAATACGTGTAGCAACACTGAACCTGCCCTGAAGCAATACCTGTAACAACACTGACCCGCCCCTGAAGCAATACCTGTAACAACCCTGATCCGCCCCTGAAACAATACCTGTAGCAACACTGAACCGCCCCTGAATCAATACCTGTAACAACGCCACTGAAGCAATACCTGTAGCAACACTGAACCGCCCCTGAATCAATACCTGTAACAACACTTATCCGCCCCTGAATCAATACCTGTAGCAACACTGATCCGCCCCTGAAACAATACCTGTAACAACCCTGACCCGCCCTTGAATCAATACCTGTAACAACACTGACCCGCCCTTGAAACAATACCTGTAACAACCCTGATCCGCCCCTGAAGCAATACCTGTAGCAACACTGAACCTCCCCTGAAGCAATACCTGTAACAACCCTGATCCACCCCTGAAGCAATACCTGTAACAACACTGAACCGCCCCTGAAACAATACCTGTAACAACCCTGATCCACCCCTGAATCAATACCTGTAACAACACTGACCCGCCCCTGAAGCAATACCTGTAAGAATAACGGTGATGTTCTGATTTCTCATGCTGGAAGTTTCAGCAATAAGCGTATGTTCTTCAGACCGTCTAGGGTATACACTTCTCTTCCATTTCCTACTACAGTACCTGTGAATAAATCAGTCGGGTCATAGTAATTAGCTGAGTTACTGAGAGATTTGAGCAGAAATGGTTTTAAAATTTACTGCAATGTGACACCAAAATCAATCGTGTTCATCTACTGATTAACACCAATGTGCCTACAGTTAGCGGACTGTATGGTACTATGACAATATTCTCAAGATATTGACTGGAAACGGTTTTACAAGTCATGGTCGCTGCAACCTTGACCCGTGACCCACTGATCCAGATCAATATTCCTATACAGTTTGAAGACTCTTTAGTAATACTCGATGGTTGACAAGTTATTGAGTGGGATGAATGATGAATTTGAGGTCTTTGCAGCTTTTTTTCTACCGACCCTAAAATGAATATTGATCATGAACTACAACACCTCTATGGTCATATGGGTGATACGGGTCATACTTCTTGCCTAGATCCAGATGGCATGCCCTAGACACATGTACTTCTCACCTAGATCCAGATGGCATGCCCTAGACACATGTACTTCTCACCTAGATCCAGATGGCATGCCATAGACACATGTACTTCTCACCTAGATCCAGATGGCATGCCCTAGACACATGTACTTCTCACCTAGATCCAGATGGCATGCCCTAGACACATGTACTTCTCACCTAGATCCAGATGGCATGCCCTAGACACATGTACTTCTCACCTAGATCCAGATGGCATGCCCTAGACACATGTACTTCTCACCTAGATCCAGATGGCATGCCATAGAGACATGTACTTCTCACCTAGATCCAGATGGCATGCCCTAGACACATGTACTTCTCACCTAAATCCAGATGGCATACCATAGACAAACAGCCATAGAAATATACAACTATAACTGACTACTAAGCATTTTATGTCGCATGAAGAACATATTATATATTTGTAAAGGGTGTGTAAAAAGTTTGTTCCAGCTTTCATTCAATGTTGATATTACCTTGTGTATTCGGTAATAATGTTCCTTATTATAGGGCAATTTTCATGACGTTACTATTAGAATGTGCACCATTACCAAGGATTTTTAAAACGCGGAGGTAAACAAACTGTAGCAAGATGCCGTTTGTCAATTCAAAATTTACGGTCCGATAGGACAGTCTATGGGATCAGGTATGTACGCATATTTTGCAATTTAAGGATATGGGACTGATTCATAATTGCAAAGGGTAAATCCGAGTCTTTGGTTCATAATCGGAAGAGTAGATGGAAGACCTTCGGACACGTTAATGATTTCAGACGGTCCGGGTGGCATACGAAATGATGTGGTAAGGCTAAGAAAAGATTGACGGAATGAAGCACAAGGCTGGGAATTCCACTAGGAAGCATGAAAAACAACTAAAACGCAGGGGTGTTTGCCATAAAATTGTTGATAATTATTTGTGCGACACCAAGAAATGGAAACCAAGGAGAGGACAACCATAAGCTGTATAGCTTTCTGTCCAATTCCTTATTTCAATTGTTGTAAATAACCATGTACATGATAGAAAATAAATATGCTTAAGCCAAATGGAAACCTTTCAAAAAAAGAAGAGATGAAAGTACACAGCTGAAGAAACAGGACTAATAACCCACTCATTTAATGTCCTATATATAGTACATACATGTAGTACATAACATGTGCCACAGACAGATCTGTAGTCCAGTGGTAGCACGCTGGACTGGTAATCCAGGGATCGCAGGTTCGATCCCCCATCTGACACTAATAAAATTAACAGTCTTTCAGATGGGACGTTAAACCGAGGGCTCGTGTCGGTGCTGTATACCGTGCATGTAAAAGAACCAGAAGAGACTCTGGAATGGGTCTCTGTCTGTATCATGCACTATCCTCCAAAATCTAAAATGACTAATCTCTTCAGGAGGCGTCGCTATGAGCAACCGGTAGCGACGATAACACAAATAACATGTAGCAGTCTGTAGGTTGGTGTACAAGTAACTTACTTGTGCTTTCTGAAGCGATGCAATGAGCTAGTGTTCAGCGTTACACTTTCAATATCTTGAGCAGCTGAAAGTCATTAAACATTTAAGGCTAGAAAACACTAGAAAGTTGAAATACATATACAGCCAAACCTGTGTTAGCGGTCACCTCTATTAAGCAGACAACATCTATTAAGCAGCCAGTAATCAAACTCCCAATGTGGCAATTGGTTCAGCATTTAACCTCTATTAAGCAGTCACCTGTGTTAAGCAGCCCCTATTTACCACTCCCTTGGCTAGCCGCAAAAGACAGGTTTGACTGTATAAATGTTATTATAAATAGTAACATCGGCAGTTTCTATTCAACATACAACATAAATGAACATATATATACGCATTGGTGGCCAGGCTATACCTGTGATAATTTACAAGAAAATTAATTAATTAATTGGAAAAGAAGCTGCACATTCTACGGTTGTCCTCTGCTTCGGTGCCCAGGGTCTCTGGTCCAGTAAAGTGATGGGTACCAGTTCTGATTACGTTTTTAAGTCTTATTAAAGCAGCATTACATCGTATGAAATAAAAGATATTTGAAAAATTTAATTTTTACGTATGGGTAAACAGTGTTTTTTTGCGATAAAACAAACTCGAAACTGAAAGTAGGACTTTCAGAGTCGATCGGTCACGCACTTCTTTACAGCAGGAACGCATTGTCCGCACTTGTTTACACTCGGAATGCATCGTCCCCATTTGTCCCACGTTGTCTTTTTTAATTAAATTACTTGATATGTTGATTCATACCTCTGTTAGCTAAGTCTTTTAGGGACATTTCTACATCCCCGCGAGGGGTTCGACATTAGAGGAAGATAGATAGATAGTCTTTCATGTTCAAAATATATACGTTGTTTTCTACATCCTCTGTTGTTTCACACATGCCCGCTGTGCGTGCTTACATTTCGTGTGTTGATAAACAAATTCGCGTATACGACGGTTTAAATTTATTGGAATTTTATCATTTCTGAGCGACTATTTCAATTTTTGAAAACACACTCGTATTATTAGTTATATTTTACCCAAAACATCCTTTATTACGATGTAATGCTGCTTTAAGCTTATAATTATATGCTTAGAATTTCTCTAACATTTTTAACGTACAGTCAAACCTCATTGCCTCGAACTCCACGAGCCTGTGAATAATGGTTCGAGTCATGGGTGGTTCTAGTCAAGGATAGTCAGTCTGGAGTGACTCATGATATTTAGAAATTTACGTATATAAAAATAGACATATAGTAGCTTTAACTGTTGTATATTGGTTATGTCCTTCTGTCGAGACTATGGCTGGTTTGATATGTAACCGTGTTTATATGCTGGTTTGATATGTAACCATGTTTATATGCTGGTTTGATATGTAACAGTGTTTATATGCTGGTTTGATATGTAACCGTGTTTATATGCTGGTTTGATATGTAACCATGTTTATATGCTGGTTTGATATGTAACAGTGTTTATATGCTGGTTTGATATGTAACCATGTTTATATGCTGGTTTGATATGTAACCATGTTTATATGCTGGTTTGATATGTAACCGTGTTTATATGCTGGTTTGATATGTAAGTGTTTATATGCTGGTTTGATATGTAACAGTGTTTATATGCTGGTTTGATATGTAACCGTGTTTATATGCTGGTTTGATATGTAACAGTGTTTATATGCTGGTTTGATATGTAACAGTGTTTATATGCTGGTTTTATATGTAACCGTGTTTATATGCTGGTTTGATATGTATCCGTGTTTATATGCTGGTTTGATATGTAACCGTGTTTATATGCTGGTTTGATATGTAACAGTGTTTATATGCTGGTTTGATATGTAACCATGTTTATATGCTGGTTTGATATGTAACCGTGTTTATATGCTGGTTTGATATGTAACAGTGTTTATATGCTGGTTTGATATGTAACAGTGTTTATATGCTGGTTTGATATGTAACCGTGTTTATATGCTGGTTTGATATGTAACCATGTTTATATACTGGTTTGATATGTAACCATGTTTATATGCTGGTTTGATATGTAACCATGTTTATATGCTGGTTTGATATGTAACCGTGTTCATATGACGGCGTTTCATAATCACGATTGTTAAATTATACTAAAATCATTAAGAATATTGATAACAATAATTTATAATATATATAAGTTTTTATATTTATTTTGGTAAACATGTTATGCAATTCAATGTCGAATGAATTATCTAAGTTGCTAGGCATTAAGATAAGTAGGATATGGATTTGACATTTTTTATCAAGAATTAAAGAGAAGACAAACTCAGTTGTTTATATTGAAATGCTGTAACTAGACATCTGTAACTCAATATATGTGTAACATGTTTGTTCTGTAAATAATTTGGCTGTCCGATTAGCGCAGTGATTAGCACGCTCGCTTCTCACCAATGCTACCCAGGTTCGATCCTCGGACTGGGAAGTATGTGAGATGGTACAGTGGTTGCCAGATCGGACATGTGGGTTTTCTCCGGGTACACCGGTTTCCTCCAACACGAATGACAACATTTACGCTTTCATCCGCGCCAACGAGAATGATTAATATAAGTTGTTAAAACTTGCTTCGCAATCGTTGTAAAATAAATAATGTTTATAAAAAACCGTTTAATGCCAATTCAAAATATGGATAAAAAAGCCGCCGTCATTTTTTCGAACTTCACTGTTTGTGTGTAATAACATTATTATTTTGTTTACAAATAATCAACCACCAAATGTAAACTGTTAAAATTGTTTTCCAAATTGTGATGCATTCCATAATTATTATAACATGCATCATAATTATATACTTGGCCATAAATTGACCTTATTTGCTCCTAACCGGCCCTTTTCTCAATTCCAGCTAAAATGGGCCTAGTTTACAAGAGCTACAGTTACCTTGTGGAAGCGACATGAAGAGACAATTAGCTAGCACCTTGTCCGAGACCAACAGCCGAATGTAACGTAAAGTCTGAAATTACAAACTGTTATTTGCAGGACCTGCCATATTTTCACACTGATATTGAACAGGTCTATCGTTATGGTAAACAATTACATCAATAAACCTAGAAACAAGCACTTTTGTGGAAGGCTGGGTCTCACGTTGTCAAACAGAAATGGCAAAAAAAAACACACACTAATAGTTGTGTTGAGACATACAGTCTACATCCGCTATGTCAAAGTCGGTTATGTCGAATTCTCCGGTTATCTCGAGGTCGGATCAAAGTCCCGTTTCACACACTTATCATTTTACATATACCGTAACTGGAACTGTTTATATCGAATTTTGTTAAGTCTGCCTTCGGTTACGTCGAATATTTTGTTCGGTCCAACGGAATTCGACATAACGGATGTAGACTGTATTTGCAAATTATCAAAATGTATGTTTCGTGTTTTTCTAATATTAAAACTGGAATACTGAACAGTATGTTCTTAACCCTATCAACACCACAGACCTCTCAATAGGCTTATAAAAAGTGTAGATCCAGATGAGCCGGCTCGTGACGAGCCGTCTCATCAGGATCTGCACTTTTTTCAAGTAATATAACTATTTTTAGAAAAACATTACCCATTTTGATAAATGAACTGATCCAAATGTAATTTTGTTATTAATTTATTGGTCTAAAAATATCATGGACCAGTCCATGTCAGTTACTTGGTGTTGAAAGAGTTAATTGTATTCCCAGAGGTGGATTCAAAAGTTTACTCGTACATGTATGAACCAGCTGCACTTTTGGGCAGGCCAAGCAAACATACCCTTTCTCTGTTACCGTGTTTGTTCGGATCGTAGTCACACAGCACTGCCAACAGGGTATTAAAGATCTCTGGTGTAGAGCAAAGGTTAATTTTCAGCATGTTGACGAGGGCCACAAAAGCAGCTGTATCGCAACATTGTACACCGTCAACCTCCATCATAAGCTGATCTACTGCTGGTCAGTCTGATTCTGAAGCAATAATCCACATGATTATGTTTTTGATATTTAACCCTTAACCTGCCAATCACAACTAAAGTCGCTTTTGCAAACAGCATAGAACCAGATCAGACGAAACGTTCTGTGCCGCCTGATCAGGTTCTATGATGTTTGCTATTCGGATAGTGGAGTTAAAACACCTAGTTTATACAAATTTATCTAAATTGTGAAAAAGTTCTAGCAACTCTCGAGACCTCATTCCTGATGGAGGGAGAGAGAAGAGGCAATGTGGAATGTCAGTGCCTTGCCTAAGGACAAAATCGTAACGACTACAGCTGGGCTCGAACTGCGGGCCTTTCGCTCCTGAAGCGAACACGCTACCACTGCACTAAAATACTTGTCTGAATAGCAAACAACATAGATCCTGATCAGACGCCGCAGCAATATAAGGCAATAATGTTACATCACATGAGTAGCGGGCACCTTACAAATGTCAAATGCAGACGACAGATAACAAATTCATTAAAATTCACCTAAATATCGACTACATGAACGAAAACTTATGAGTGTAATGGAAAAAAAGTTTTGAATAAATGAAGGTAAATGTACATGCTTGTTTTTGCTATGGACTTTTGCTAGTATTCACCGATATTAGGGTAACTGGGGATAAAGGAAATGGTATCTATCTTACCGTGCTCCATTCAAATGGGGTCGGCACGTTGTGGGATGGTGATAAAATGTCTTATTTTAGTGTCCTGGAGCCTCAACTAACAATACCCCATTATATTATGAATACATTAAAAGACATTATATTGCAACGGAAATAAGGACTCATTGTTTCTATCCCAAATTTCATCTTGTATCTCTTGCTATGTCGACAATGAGAGTCATCGGTCAGTTATTGCCTCTGAATACGGTCCTATTAAGTGTTTTCCTCTGTTTTTATCGTTGTTTCCTTTGCACAACATGCTAGCAATTTTATTCGACTATCACTTCTTACGAGTATTAAATTACCATATCTCGACATATCTCATATAGTATATGTAATGGGTACTTATTTGTAAAAGAATGTTATCAGTTTATTACCACGATTTTAATAAAATTACATTTATCATACCGCAACATCTGGTTAGGGAACAACAGTAAAAACAAAGGATTCTAACTAAATGGACCTATTCACATTTTGGAATAAATTGAACTTTATCTTCCAAGGGAGGTAATAGAAAATTAGAGATATTTCTTCATTTATAGTATTACAAATATGCATATCACCTTCAATGTAGTTCTTGGAAAAACTCGCCCGGTGAATATCTATCAAGATGCAGGTATTATCTCGACTATGGACACCAGTTTGCTCCTAAAAGTCAATGTTTAAAATACAACTACATCAGTCTACATGTACATGTAACAATCAACACATGCTTACACTCTCCTGGCTTCACAGCCATCTTGAAGTGATCCATTGATTTCCAGGTTCACTACTAGCAGTACATGCACCTACTGCTTCCAGAAATGTATACAAAATAATGATATGACATAATGGGAAAATGTATACTAACAGATTAACCATACAAGCAGGTTGTTTTCTCCTCAATCCTACATGTATGTACATAATATTTATATTTGACTATGTTTATTCAAAGAAATAAATATTGTTTAAACTAACAGATTAATAAGGATTACACACAGGTTAATTAATTACACTCCACCACAAATTGCAATAACAAAACGGAGCACCGAATACTCTCTCAAGATGATTATGGGTCTGGCAACACAGTCGGAATTATTCCAATTAATTTGACTTACCAGTTTGGATCATTTTTTTACTCTGACTTTTATCATTGTCAAATCTGTGGATAGATCTTGACCAAAACCATGTCTTTCAAATCAGCTATGATACAATGGTTTGGAATTTGCCGGTGTTTATTGTGGTCCAGTGGTAGTGTCAGGTTTGGAATCTACAGGTACCAGGTTCGATACTCGATAAGGGCACTTAAGTAGTGTCCTTGAGCTTTATACCGTCTCTGTGGCCTAGTGGTTAAGGCATCCACCTATGGAGTGGGAGGTCAAAGGTCCGAACCTCGTCAGGGGTTCATTCTGATATGGCTGGATAGTGAGCCACCAGCTAGTTAAATATAATGGTTACTGATTGCCTATCAGCCAGGTGCCTGGCCTTCAAGGATAGGATTCGGGAAATACTGATGTCCATAATAGGAGTCTCATAAGTCAGAAATGACTGGCCCTTTCAATAGGGGTGGGGTGGCACTATAATAAACAAACATTTTACTTTTTTATTACCGATGGAGAGAAATCTAATAAGCTTTTAGCTTTCATTTCAATCCACTTGCATTATTGTGTAGGCCTACATCATTATTTGTTGTAATATATTGTCAAATAAATATGTTTAAACCAATACTGGTTAAACGCTTAGGTAGGCTAAACAAGGTGTGACATAAATAGAACATACATACATACATACATTTAATTATGACAAACCCGTATTTCCTGGTAAGAACCAGTACTCAACTCTCCAACCATGCATAAGCGAGTGACAACTTTCTCAAAAACATAACCATTTATCAGTTAGCACCCACTCACAGCCCAGGCGACGCTAGACCAACCAGCCAGTAATATTATGTTTTTGTCTTGGAATCCACAATTGAAATGAAAATGTTTTAAGTTTATTTATCGTCGCTACCGGTTGCCCATATGAGCGACGCCTCCTGAAGAGATTAGTCATTTTAGATGACAGTGCAATGATACAGACAGAGACCTATTCCAGAGTCTCCTACGATTCTTCGGTGTAAATCATGATAAGTCCCATCTGAAAGACTGTTAATTTTATTAGGGTAGGACGGGTGAGCGAACCTGCAATCCCTGGATAAACAGTCCAACGTGTTAACCACTGGACTACAGATCCGCCTCAAAATACAGATAATGTGATAGAAGTTATAGCAAACAGGGCCGTCGCTGGAGCTATTTTGATGATACACACGGCCAAATATGCTTGTTTGTCGAGTGAGCATAGCGAATGAGTATGCTAGGGCGGTCTGGGGGCATGCCCCCCTGGAGATTTTTTGAAATGAGGAAGCAATTTCACTGCATTTTCTAACATACAATTGCAGGACTAAAGTTCTCACGACAATCCGTATTACGGCTAGATGTATAATAGTGGTGGAACCTATGCTCGACGTAAATCCTACATATGATGGCCTATAAAAAATGTTAAATGCATTTACCGTATATTATTATTTTCTTAAGTCGTGAACACAACTTTCAAAAAATTGTTGTTGAAAATTTTAGCTTCATTATGCAACCATGTGCCTCAATACAGCTATCGCAACGACACCTGTATCCATGGGGAACTAGATACTTTAGGGCACCTATGCATGCTGTACATTGACATTTTTATTTATGCACGGGTAAATGTTGAATATAATATTCAATAACTAACAATATTACAACTCATAAGAAACTTTTTCCTGGTTATTTGTACAATTTTTTCCAATTCGGATAGCTACCAATGGTAGAGCGTCGGATTTGGAATCGAACGGTCCAGGTTCGAAACTCAGTCAGGCCATGTATGTAGTGTCATTGAGCAAGGCACCTCACACACATTGCTTAGTACTGGTTAACCGCTATGGTCGGCTAAGCATGCCCAGGAAAACATGTCTAGGTCCCAGCAAGGGGTTTGACATTAATGGTACATACATACATACCTGAAAGGCTCATAAACGTGGAAAATATTCTGCCAACAAGTTGTCTGTTTATATTCTGCTACTGAACCAGTCATGTGACCGTTGCATTAGGCTACCGGTACGCAAAACGGAATGCTATTGAATCATGCTTCACTTCTATCAGCGAAAATAGGTTAAAACTATTCAAATACGGATGCAAATGGAAAAAATACGCCGAGCATAGGTTCCACCAATCTATACATGATCTATCGCCCTTATCAATTAAACAAGCACGTAAAATAGCACAAACTATATTTCGAGATGCAGCATATTTGCAATGGGCTCCACCACTGCACACATCACGGCGACTATGTATCCCTACTACCCCGCCCCCCCCCGGTGTTTAATGCATTTTTGGAGTTTTCATTTTTTCATTTTCTGAGACCAATGATACGCACGTGCGTACTTGCATATGCCCAGCGACGGGCCTGGGCCAAACAATAAACTTGTGACCGTTTCAGTTCAAGGCATTTTTAAAAAATAACAGAAAACAATATTTTATGTAGATGTCTTATCATATAAAGGACTATAAGTATAAGCGGCTCTGCGTCGTACCAGTAACCTAGATTGACACCTACCGACTACAAAATATGACTAAATGATGTAAATAGGTATTAGACATCTTCGTGCACAACACGTGCGTGTCGTCTGCTTTCAAACTGGTTTAAGAATAAAATACGGAGAATCGATTTTCACACACATACCGTGTGATCCAGTCTTCAAAATGTTTCCATAAGAGTACATTCCCTTGATATGTTGTTGCTACTTCCGTTTCGAATGACGCCTTTGCTAAAATTGATGAAATATGATAGCTAAATATCACTGTTTTATTCCATTGTTTAATAACTTTTAACGCGGCTAATTGTGGCAGTTATAATGGCTAATTTTGACGGTAAGATGAAAGACGGAGGAATTTCTGATGTCCTTGTAGAAGATGATAAAAACGAGATTAAACAAGAAAAATCAGAAATCAAAGGAATTTCAGAAAATGATAACAAACGTGTGAGGAAATTATCTGATGAAAGTACCGGGTCAATTAAAATCCCAGAAAATGTAAGAAATAGTAAAGCGTTGCATGGTGACATAAATAATGAACAAATCGACAACAAAACAGAAATGTCTGCACTGCCTAATAATGGTTGTGACAATGTCGGTCCACAGACAGGATTCACAGGAGAATTGGATCTTGCTGACCCAGACAGTGTAATTCATATGTTAGAAAATGTTGATTTAACTGAGGAAGACACAGAGAACTTGCTAACGGAGGCTTATAAGATGAACCGAAAACTTAAGGAAATGCTAAGACATCAAGAAATGGATTCAAAGTCTTCAAAGCCGAAGTTAAAGTCGAAGCTTAAGTCTAAAATTGGAGCTAATTCAAATAACAGTGCTTCATCATCGGGTGATAATTCACGAATGGGTTCATCATTTGCGATACGACAAGTATTACCTCCGATACATGCAGGTGAAAACGAGACAAGTGTTTATGCTATAAAGTTGAAAAGATCGAAAACCAGTATTACAGAAGGAAGACCGACACAGAGCGATACTGCTGTGATGAGATCAAGGTCATCGACTAAACCAGACGTCAGGAAGGTAATATATATTGGTTAAATATTACCACTTCCTTTATTTTCGATTGAATGTGAAACCTCGTCCGGCTGTCTGTGGCCTGACATAATTATGTTGTCCCAGTCAGCCTGCTAGCGCAACATCAGTTGTTATTAAAAGCAGTGTTGACCAGTGTGTGAGGTGTACAAAAAGTAACAAACTATAAAGATGTATTTTAGCTGTAATATATATATATATATGTATTTTCCTTGTATATATGTAGACCGGGGAGTTTATAGAATAACAAACTCTGGTTGTTTCCGTATTTTCGTATTCCTTATATATGGATATAAAGAGCCAGAGTCCGGCTATCAGCTGATACATATAATGTATATATGTATATAGTTACTAGTATAGTATATGTAAATATTAATGTAAACAGGATAGCTTCGCAACTTATCCGTTTGACTAGTAGAGTAAGAGTGTGGGATAAGGGTCTTGAACAAGTTAGTTGGAAAGTGCACCTAATTAGTTGAGTTAGTTCACTCATTCACACATCTGACCTGATCGTCACTCACAATCACTCACCCATAATACTTTATACACAATAGTAGTGAATACTAGTATATATTATACAAAGACATAGTATGGGACCAGGCTATATAATTATGATATGATTCAGACCAGTGATTTTATTAGGCCATATAGGGGAAACTATTGGGTGGTACACTTGCAGCAGGGTTTGGAAATATTATAATGTACATGTACTAAATATCAATAATTATTTCCCTTTAAGATAAATATGAAATGGGTTACATATAAGTGAATAGTATCTTATCTTCATTATTATTAATTAACCCATTCGATAGTAGGGCCATATTATAAAATTGTCACAAATCTTTCGATTATTTTACAAAATCTAGTAAATGATATCAACTGTATCTAAAACATAGCTGATATGGTGGGTGCATCAACCATGCTTCAGATCACCAGGGCTCATTCTAGAGGGCCACTTGGGCAACATAGTCGCCCTAGGAACCATGACATCGCCCCCTAGGGGTCCCACCTTTCCCTAAAAAAAATTATTTTTCCAATAATAATACAAGATTCTGTTCAGTAAGATACTGGCCCATTATAAAGCACAATGTTGTATTTAATGGTCATATCCCTATTTTGCAGAAATTTATTAAATAACACTATTTAAGGATACAATCGTGTACTTTCTCACTTCTCCAAAAAATTCTGACCTAGAATGAAACCTGGATCATCAAAGGGGACGAACTGGATTAACCAATTCAGTACCAGTGCCATATATTGTAAAATGATATAAAATGTCAATAAAAAGTATACTGGTAATGTATTGTAATACATCATTTAGTAGTATGTACTGTAATTGAAATATGAATATTAAAATTTCTCACTAATGCACAACACTACTCCACTCAAATTAGAAAAAAAAATATTTTTATAGAAATGTTCATAGTCGATTGGCCAAGGATATGCAACATTTCTGCAAGTATCTGATGTCAGACGCTTATCGCATGGACTGCATATATTCCAAAATTATATGAAAAGGAAATAATGTTAGATTTATTTTACGTTCATTGGGGACCCCGTGGCCTAGTGTTTATAATACTTGATTTCAAATAATTTGCCCCTCCCATGCTACTGTATATTCGAATTCCACCAGGAGTGTCAAATTCCAGAATGTTTGTGGCTGGTCAGTGGTTCTACTACAAGCTGAAAACTCACCGTAGCAGTTGGTGTAAGTGTTGGATTAGCAGTTGGTGTAAGTGTTGGATTAGCAGTTGGTGTAAGCAGGGATCGTTCTAGAGGGCGATGTGGGCGAAATTGTCGCCCTATGGATCCTCTGGGGGGAAAAAACAAAAAAAACTTTTTTTTTGGTTTTTAGGATTTTCAAACAAAATTTTGTCTAGTAAGATACACTGGCCCATTATAAAGCACTCCTTCTATTCAATTGTATTTAATGGTTGTACTGTGCATTTTAACCCTATTTTACAGAAGTATATTAAAGAACACCATTTAGGGAAGCGAACACGCGCTTTCTCACTTCTCCCAAAATGTCTGACCTAGAATGAACCCTGTGTAAGTGTTGGATTAGCAGTTGGTGTAAGTGTTGGATTAGCAGTTGGTGTATGTGTTGGATTAGCAGTTGGTGTATGTGTTGGGTTAGCAGTTGGTGTAAGTGTTGGATTAGCAGTTGGTGTAAGTGTTGGATTAGCAGTTGGTGTATGTGTTGGATTAGCAGTTGGTGTAAGTGTTGGATTAGCAGTTGGTGTAAGTGTTGGATTAGCAGTTGGTGTAAGTGTTGGATTAGCAGTTGGTGTAAGTGTTGGATTAGCAGTTGGTGTAAGTGTTGGATTAGCAGTTGGTGTAAGTGTTGGATTAGCAGTTGGTGTATGTGTTGGATTAGCAGTTGGTGTATGTGTTGGATTAGCAGTTGGTGTAAGTGTTGGATTAGCAGTTGGTGTATGTGTTGGATTAGCAGTTGGTGTATGTGTTGGATTAGCAGTTGGTGTAAGTGTTGGATTAGCAGTTGGTGTATGTGTTGGATTAGCAGTTGGTGTAAGTGTTGGATTAGCAGTTGGTGTATGTGTTGGATTAGAAAGCAAATAAATCAAACAATTTGTTGATTATTGGAACTATTTCATATAAACCATGTTCAGACTGATTGATCATACTCTAAAATCTCTCGACTATTCATGTTACCTCGTATACTATATATATATTTTGGCTGTCCAATTAGCGCAGTGGTTAGTGCGCTCACTTCTCACCAATGCAACCCGGGTTCGATCCTCGGACAGGGAAGTATGTGAGATGGTACGGTGGTCGCCAGATCGGACAGGTGGGTTTTCTCCGGGTACTCCGGTTTCCTCCCACACGAATTACCACATTTACGCTTTCATCCGCGCCAACGAGAGTGATTGATATAAGTTGTTAGAACTTGCTTCGCAATCGTTGTAAAATAAATAAAGTTTAAACTATTATTATACCATGGCTACCATATTCAATTTCCTTCAACAATGGAACAATGAAAAGTTATTAATTACAAATTGTATAATTTTCAAGTTTCTTGATTTATTCATCTTAATATTTTATATACTACCAGTTTTCTTGATAAATGTTGGGATTGTATTTCATAGCACAATGTGCTCATTTATATACGACTGTTAAACAATGCTTGCATTGTGCAGCAAAATCAAGAAAATATGAAATGTAATCTTCTTTCAAGTGCCTCGGTATTAGGTATTGGATTTTGTATATTTTTAATGGCATGTGCAAACACATCTGTTCATGAAGTTAAAGCTTAAACATGATGATGCCATATAGAACAATAGACGTATTATTTGATTGATTTTTTTTGAACCACGTTTAAGGCCCGTTTATTTTCCTCGTCATAGGTGACCTGTGGGTCGAGGGCATCCCACAAGCACCTTACAATAATTTACATTTTTTAACGAGTAGAATAAACAAACGGCATGAATAATAGTGTATATAAATATATCAAGTCATTATCATGTTGGCCTTAAAGTGGTGAAAAAATGTTCAGTTACACTTAGAAAGAAAAAAAAAGAGAAAAGTGGTCTGCAGCCTACACTCTACCAAGTGATTGATGACAATTATTTTCAATATAATTTTAAATTAAAACTTTTTAGCATATTGCTTCCATATTTGGTCAAATTCAAATAATTTGTTCTGTATTGAAGCTGTAGACGTATTATTATGATGCCATATAGAACAATAGATGTATTATTATGATGCCATATAGAACAATAGATGTATTATTATGATGCCATATAGAACAATAGATGTATTATTATGATGCCATATAGAACAATAGATGTATTATTATGATGCCATATAGAACAATAGATGTATTATTATGATGCCATATAGAACAATAGATGTATTATTATGATGCCATATAGAACAATAGATGTATTATTATGATGCCATATAGAACAATAGATGTATTATTATGATGCCATATAGAACAATAGATGTATTATTATGATGCCATATAGAACAATAGATGTATTATTATGATGCCATATAGAACAATAGATGTATTATTATGATGCCATATAGAACAATAGATGTATTATTATGATGCCATATAGAACAATAGATGTATTATTATGATGCCATATAGAACAATAGATGTATTATTATCGGCCACTTGTAACTACATAATTACATATGATGCATTCGTAAATAATTGTTTTAAGTATGCTCTTCATATTATACGATGGAGGAAATATAATTTAATAATATAAAAGCATGACCTTTTAATAAATATTCATTAAATCAGCAGAAAAGTTGTATTTTCATGTAAATTGAATCGACATTAGCGGAAGATAGATAAATGTGGCTCCAATTTTACGAGAATATATCTAGGTTTATGGTTGTTGGCAAATTTTACAGACATTTTCGTTCATTGGCCGAAGCCGGCGTTTATTTTTAGACGGATTCTCCGCCCTCTCCGATCACAGTTGACAGGCAGCTTAGGTTGAGAAAATGTTCGATGACGCATGACCGCTCATCGCCCCGGGTCAAAGTTGACCCACTACGCATTTTCACCAAGAGTCAAACAAGCGTCTTTACATATTTTCATGCGTCAAAACCCGGGAGCTCGGGTAAAATGAACGCCCTGTATAAAGAATATACAAATTATATATATATTGTATATAAATATACTGGGCAGGTATTTGCTTCTAATTGTCCTATAATTAAGAAATATTACATGTTAGTCTACATCTGTTATGTCGAATTCCATTAGACCGAACAAAATACTTTGACATAACCAAAGTTTGACTTAGCGAAATTCGATATAAACGGGGCCAGTTATATGTACACTGATAGTGCCTGAAACAGGATTTTGATCCGACTTCGAGATACTGGAGAATTCGACATAACTGACTTTGACCACAGGAACTTGAAATTTTATCCATACGCCACCAAAGGTCTCGTACCTCTATCTATAGAGTGGGGTGTCCGAGGATAGAGGTATGAGACCTTTGGTGGCTTATGGATAAAATTTCAAGTTCCTGTGCTTTGACATAATGGTTGTAAACTGTATATTACACTACCTAATCCTGGGAGTCGTGATAGCGCAGTGGTAGTAAATTCGCTTCAGGTACGAAAGGCCCAGAGTTTGAGCCCTGCTGGATATAATCACTTGGTGTTTTTTGTACGTATTTCAGGACAGCAAATCGCCTACCAGTACAAGTCAAAGAAAGACATCTGGACCAAAACCACAGTGGAATGACAGATTCAATTTCTCCTAAGCACTGCAATTGATGTCATCGAGTACACACAGGGGTTTATCATCACCAACCCTGTATAACCCTGCATGTACCGGAAACAAATGTTTTATTAATGTGGATCAACGTTAGTTTCCATATAATGTTTGATGTCGAGTTTTAATTAGTACTCGCTGCTGATTGGGACAAAACGTTTCAAACCCTTTCAACACCAAGTAACTGACATGGACTGGTCCATGATATTTTTAGACCAATAAATTAATATGAAAATTACATTTGGACCAGTTCATTTATCAAAATGGGTAATTTTGTCTAAAAATAGTAATATTACTGGCAAAAAGTGCAGATCCTGATGAGACGGCTCATTATGAGCCGGCTCATCTGGATCTACACTTTTTGTAAGCCTATTTAGAGGTTTGTGGTGTTGAAAGGGTTAAATATAGGATGCCCTTGCAACATGAGTACCAGGTGACACTAGTCTATGAAGAGCAGCATGCGCAGCATGTTAACCTATTTATAAGTCTTATCAATAAATCAAATATTTCTTTTGAAGTTGAAGCTTATATATATATATATATATAACCTTTAGCATGCTGTGACATGGTGTTGTGATTTGAATAAAATGTCACAAACCCTACTTTTCTAGGAAAACTAAGAAAAATAGTACACATTTGTTATCTGCTCATTTTGCTCATTTTGCACAGCCTGTCGATTTTTCATTTTTTAACTTTAAAATTATATGATCAGAAACTCAATACGGCCCAATTAATAGTCGCGGTGTTAAAATATATTTATTTGACTGACCAGGCAAAATATATCGACGCCTGTTCCCAGGATACATTTCACACTACAGCGTGCTAAAGGTTACGGTGACAGTTTAAGTATTTCTATGGTCTAGTCAATCTTGCCATATTGTAGCTATTTGTTAGAGTAATTTAGTTCAGAACCATCTGATCCACCATCCCTATTCACTCAGAGTGTCTATAGTAGATACATGTAGAACCAGCTCTGTCATTCTTCTGTCCCCTCACATGTAGAACCAGCTCTGTCATTCTTCTGTCCCCTCACATGTAGAATCAGCTCTGTCATTCTTCTGTCCCCTCACATGTAGAACCAGCTCTGTCATTCTTCTGTCCCCTCACATGTAGAATCAGCTCTGTCATTCTTCTGTCCCCTCACATGTAGAACCAGCTCTGTCATTCTTATGTCCCCTCACATGTAGAACCAGCTCTGTCAATCTTCTCTCCCCTCACATGTAGAACCAGCTCTGTCAATCTTCTGTCTCCTCACATGTAGAACCAGCTCTGTCAATCTTCTGTCTTTGTGGTTGTTTTTGTTCCTCACATGTAGAACCAGCTCTGTCAATCTTCTGTCCCCAAACATGTAGAACCAGCTCTGTCAATCTTCTGTCTCCTCACATGTAGAACCAGCTCTGTCAATCTTCTGTCTCCTCACATGTAGAACCAGCTCTGTCAATCTTCTGTCCCCAAACATGTAGAACCAGCTCTGTCAATCTTCTGTCTCCTCACATGTAGAACCAGCTCTGTCAATCTTCTGTCTCCTCACATGTAGAACCAGCTCTGTCAATCTTCTGTCCCCAAACATGTAGAACCAGCTCTGTCAATCTTCTGTCCCCTTACATGTAGAACCAGCTCTGTCAATCTAGCTCTGTCAATCTTCTGTCCCCTCACATGTAGAACCAGCTCTGTCAATCTTCTGTCCCCCCAAAAATATTGTCAGAAATACAAAGGAAAGGAGTATGAAATTTACAAACTCGATTCCTGCCTATGTTGATTATTCATACATTATCTACCATTACTTTTCAACAAGAGTCCCGCACCGGCTTAACTGTTTCTGCTGAGTGGTTTGTCACTGTACCACTCATAACTCTGTAACCCTTAACCTGCCGAATAAATTAGACAGAATGTACAAACATCATAGATCCAGATCAGCCGCGCCGTTAAATGCCGTTAAATGCCGCGTCTGATCAGGATCTATGTTGTTTGCTATTCAAACAAGTGTTTTAGCTCTACTATCCGAATAGCTGTGATCTGGCTCTATGCTGTTTGCATAGGCAACTTTAGTCATGATTGACACGTTAACGGCTAATGTCATAACTCTGCAATATAACTATTCATTTTGTATTATTGGAATATGGTTGGTAATGGATTTTCCTGCACATTGGAGGTGTATTAAAGTGCAACGAGGCTGTATTTATGTGCAACATGCTCTATTTATTGTCATTTCATATTATTAGTGTTCTAAATTCTAATTAATATTTTCCTCCGTTTCTTTTTCTTTCTTTTTTGGAAAATGATTTTGAATTACACATGTACATTGGGTGAGACTGTGTCTCATACATCATATTTTTGCCGTAATTCATTTCCAGATCATCTGAGATTTCTATAATTGTCTATAAATAGCGAACATTCAATGACGTCAACATTCAACCTGAACTGACGGAGTTGATCAATCATAGAGGCAAAACTACTGTCTTTCTTTTCGCTACGCCGTGTAGTTGTGCACGCGGTGCACGAGGTTTAGGCGCTATAGCGTGATATACGCTCGGAAGAATTTGGGGTAAAATATGGTCTGATTATCATTCGAAGGTCGGCTACCGTAGAGCTAGGAGAACTTGGGTGCAATTAATTCCACATAATAGTGTGAATTAAGTCTACACTTTAACAACGTACGGGGTTCTGTAAAATTACATGTTAAATTAACGTCATCTTAATGTCTTTAGACATTATTCTAGGGAAATAGGCCTACAGTACGAGACATATAATATAGCGGGATAATATAGCAACAGTACATACAGACTTTGTATCAGTTGAAAAAGCTAAGTCACAATATTTATTAGTAGATATATAATATTGATGTATTTCAAATAATTATATTTAGCTGATGACAATATTATGCATACATTGAATCATAATATGATTCGCCATTACATTTGTTAACATGCTAGCATGTACACATTAAATGAACGGTAACGACCCGCATTCTAATTTAAAGCGTGTTTGTGTTTTAATCTAGACGGGGTTCAGGAAAGAAAATATTTATTTTCGGACGAACCCAGAGAGGGAGACAATAATACCATTTACCATCATTTGATCATGATTGTTGACTAATATGACACTTAGGATATACAATGTATACCGGGTATATATAAATTGGAGAAAGGCGTGTATGTCAATATAATGTGTTTAGCTGTTAATAATATTGTCAGAAGAGCCGATAAAAAGATATAAGTTGCCAGATATAAGTTTTAACAATTAAATTAGTAATAAGAAGCATGTTAAAGCTGCATTACATCGTATGAAATAAAATATATTTGAAAAATTCAATTTTTACGTATGGGTAGCAATGCTGCTACACATTCTAACATTATACTTTGTGTGCTTATGTTCATTTGGTAAACAGTGTTTTTTTGCGATAAAACAATCTCGAAACCGAAAGTAGGACTTTCCGAGTCGATCGGTCAAGCACTTGTTTACAACCGGAACGCATCGTCCGCACTTGTTTACATTCAGAATGCATCGTCCCCATTTGTCCCACGTTGTCTTTTTTAATTAAATTACTTGATATGTTGATTCATACCTCTGTTAGCTAAGTCTTTTAGGGACATTTCTACATCCCCGCGAGGGGTTCGACATTAGAGGAAGATAGATAGTCTTTCATGTTCAAAATATATACATTGTTTTCTACATCCTCTGTTGTTTCACGCATGCGCGCTGTGCATGTTGACATTTCGTGTGTTGATAAACAAATTCGCGTATACGACGGTTTAAATTTATTGGAATTTTATCGTTTCTGAGCGACTATTTCAATTTTTGTAAACACACACATTAGTATTTATATTTTACCCAAAACATCCTTTTTTTGGGTCAATATCTAGCACATGTTACGAGTTATTCCCCCTTAACAACAGTTACCTTACTTGATGCATGTAGTTTTATTTTTTTGCAGAGACATACATACATGTATAATTGACATGTACCCCCCCCATAGATTTTACCAACCTGAGGGTCAAGTTCCGTATCCCACCTTCATAGAGGTACACACACGTAACTGGGAATTATTCATTCTTGGACCCACTATGTTGTTCTGATCTTGATTTTTATAGATGTGTCGATCTATTTGGTATTAATATCGAGAGGCGCTCATAGGGGGAAAGGGTTAATAATGTCATTAGTGAGTATACAAAACGTAATGTATCTCCATCCCAAGACCCTTTGTGTTTTAACTAGAGATATACAACTTCAAGCTTCTGTGGTAGGTCTGTTTTTTCTCACTTAAGACAACTTACTTATGTTTGTATTGTGGTGGTAGTTATCTGAGAGCTTCGTACGGCGATCGCCGAATCGGATAAGTGGGTTTTCTCCGGGTAATCCGGTTTCCTCCACAAGAATGACCACATGTCATCTGCTCCAACGTGAGTGATTGAAGTTGTTACAGCTTGTTTCGCAATCGTTAAATGAATAACGTTTATACACTAGTTATCTGAGAGCATCACACAACTGTTCTACTGAAGACAATCATCAAACAGTATGTTTTTGTAACAGTATTATTTAGTTTTTAGAGTATTATTTGTATATACATGTACATATATTATGGTCGAGCATTAAGTTGGCAGTACAATAGTTCTTGCATGAGAAAGACGATCACTGTGTCCATTGTTCGACAATTTCACAGAGTGAATTACTTTCAAGGTGGATATCTCTCTCAAAATATTGGAAAATCACACTTCTAGAGGTATAATATTATAATTCATTGCCTATTTCCGACAATGGACTAATAATGAATATAAAAGTGTGTGTGTGTTTGTTTATTATAATGTCACCCCTATTTAAAGGGCCAGCCATTTCTGACTTATGAGACACCTCTTTTTACGAACATCAGTACTGCCCGAATCCTATTCTTAATATAAGTATACTGTTGTGCCAATTTCATGCACAGTTGTTACCATTGATGTATATCTGGAAGGAACATGTAAGGAAGTATTATACTGGTACCGTGCATACTCGCCTATAAGACGACCCCCTCCCCTACTGGTCCTGAAATCTGTGGGCTTTTACAGGCACTCGGATATACAGGTTGATACAATGGACACCAGACCATGTATAAATTGCATGTATGTCCAGTGCAAGTTGAAGAAATGCTTGCTTTCTTTTCTAAAAATGTAATTATGGATACCATTAAAAAAATCAATTTTTATTTTATCACTTTATAAGACGGGAAGCCACATTGAGGTCATAATCTGGTTGTAAAAAAGTCGTCTTCTAGGCGAGTATGGATGGTAGATAATTTTATGAACTACTGTTTCTACAGACTCATTTTGGACTGATATTATAATTGATTTAATAAATTCTATAAATGCGAAACGGCTTGGCTGAGCCGATATTTATTTTCAACTCGATTTTTGCATATACAAATGTTCGTGTATTTTGTACTGGTAAATATATTTACAAGAACATCAAATGTCCTTAAAATTTACTTTATAACTAAATAAAGTATTTCATTGCAATTTAAGAATTTAGTCCCTTACCTCCCTTGGCATTTTTATTGCAGTTTTGGCATTTGATTTGTTCGATATTTTGAGCCACATCCTACACGGGACTATTGGATATTGGAAGCTATGCTACCTAAAATAATTATATTAAACATTTATACCTCAATGTGAATTGCTCGATGTTAGGCGCGATAGAACTAACAAATTTTATATAAATATTTTAGACCGTTAATAGACATCGTAGAAAATGCAAAATATTCCCAAACATTTTAAACACTTTTTTTAATATACAATGTATTTAAAACGACGGCGAATTTTGCATTAATTTTTTTACTATCAATATTCAATTGCACTATTTTAGATAACAGTTTCAAGTTACCACTTGCTGAGAACTTGATTGTGGTATAGGCTACAGATGAAGTTCACATTAATGTCAGTCCAAAGTTTGGCTATACAAACTACAGTTATGTTTTATATTCTACAGATTTCTACTGTTGTGTTCATTAGTTAGCATATAGTAAGAATATATTATTATTCAGAATAAACCTTTTGTGGCACATTTACTGGTCATTGGTTGTTTATGCATTCATTTTCAATTTCTTATTATTTAACCCATTCAACACCAAGTAACTGAAATGGACTGGTCCATGATCAGTTTTTAGACCAATAAATTAATACGAACATTACATTTGGACCAGTTCATTTATCAAAATGGGTAATTTTGTCTAAAATAGTAATATTACTGGCAAAAAGTGCAGATCCTGATGAGACGGCTCGAGCCGGCTCATCTGGATCTACACTTTTTGTAAGCCTATTTAGAGGTCTGTGGTGTTGAAAGGGTTAAATGCAAGACCCAATGGTCAATGTCATAACTTAGTGCTTGAAACCCAGTTCAAAATGTCTTCTCCACAGTATTAGTCCTAAACACTGATGGATTTTCAAGTAACTAACCACAAAATGTTCAACATAATGAGGCAGAGTGCCGCGCACAAGACCAAGGTCAATTGCTCAAACCCAGGTCCATTGCTCAAAGCGTTCAAAATGTCTTGTCCACAATACAAGTCCTAAAACCCTTTGTGACGGATTTTCAAATAATTTCACATAAATGTTCGCCATAATTGGTTCGACAGAGTGTGGCGAACAAGATCCAGTTCCATTGCTGAAAGGTCAAGGTCACACATAGAGGTCGAAGTGATCATAATGTCTTGTCCGGAGTATAAGTTCTAAAGGACCCGTTGATGGATTTTCAAATAACTACAAACAAATGTTCACCATAATGAGACGGGAGTGTCTTACACAAGACCCAAGTCCAATGCTTAAAGGTCGAGGTCACACATAGAGGTCAAAGTGTTCAAAATGTCTTGTCAAGTCCTAATCCCCGAGATGGTTCTGCATCTAGACTATTGCACACACACATTCTGCAGCTATTTAGCCCATTCAACATTACGGCACATACCTCTAAATAGGCTTACAAAAAGTGTAGATCCAGATCATGATGAGCCGTCTCATCAGGATATGCACTTTTTGCCAATAATATTACTATTTTTAGACAAAATTACCCATTTTGACTGGTCCAGCTGTAATTTTCTTATTAATTTATTGGTCTAAAAATATCACGCACAGTCCATGTCAGTTCCTTGGTGTTGAATGTGTTAATAGATCACATAAATAGTGTCATAAATCACAAGTTTATGCAACAGACGGATCTGTAGTCCAGTGGTTAACATGGACTGGTAATCCAGAGATCGCAGGTTCGATCCCCCGTCTGACCCTAATAAAAATAACAGTCTTTTATTTGGGACTTTAAACCGAGGTCTCGTGTCCGTGCTTTACACCATGCACATAAAAGAACCAGAGGAGACTCTGGAATGAGTCTCTGTCTGTATCATTGCACTATCCTCCAAAAATCTAAAATGACTACCGTGCATACTCGCCTATAAGACGACCCCCGTACTTTTGTTCTGAAATCTGTGGGTTTTGGCATGCACTCGCATATAAAGACGGGTTGATAAAATGGACAGCAGGCACAAGTATAAATTGCATGTTTGGCCAGTGCAAGTTGAAGAAATGGTCAGTGTTGGATGGCATTCTTTTCTAAAACGTAATTATAAATACCATTTAACGCATTTTGAAAAAATTTGTTTTGTTTTAACACTTGCTTATAAGACGTTAAGCCACTTTCAGGCCATAATCTCCTAGCAACTGTGGATCAGTCTCCTAGCAACTGTGGATCGGTCTCCTCGCAACTGTGGATCGGTCTCCTCGCAACTGTGGATAGGTCTCCTAGCAACTGTGGATTGGTCTCCTCGCAACTGTGGATCAGTCTCCTAGCAACTGTGGATCAGTCTCCTAGCAACTGTGGATTGGTCTCCTAGCAACTGTGCATCGGTCTCCTAGCAACTGTGCATCGGTCTCACAACTGTGGATCGGTCTCCTAGCAATTGTGGATCAGTCTCCTAGCAACTGTGGATCGGTCTCACAACTGTGGATCGGTCTCACAACTGTGGATCGGTCTCCTAGCAACTGTGGATCGGTCTCACAACTGTGGATCGGTCTCCTAGCAACTGTGGATCGGTCTCCTAGCAACTGTGGATCAGTCTCCTAGCAACTCTGGATCGGTCTCCTCGCAACTGTGTGTTCACGTGACTTAATAACGACCATTGCTGAATATGATTACAAATTATTTATCAGAAGGATCTGTAGTCCAGTGGTAACACGTTGGACTGGTAATCCAGGGATCGCTGATTCGATCCCCCGTCTGATCATAATAAAATGAACAGTCTTTCAGATGGAACGTTAAACCAAGGTCTCGTGTCGGTGCTCCAATAATCTAAAATTACTAATCTCTTCAGGAGGCGTCGCTCTGGGCAACTGGTAGCGACGGTAAATAAACGTAAAACACATACTTGTTAGGATGTTTGAATATGATAATCCATTTATAATAATACTTAAATGATTGACATGTTATAATGAACAATAAAAAGATATTTCCTCAACAGTTTTATTGCATTTTAATTAAAAGCAAGGGAGTCTTGCTGTTCTAAAAATAGAACATGGTCATGTGATACATATTTTAAAAATGGCAGCTGAATATAAATTCACTTAGTTAATAAACCACTAAGTCTTAACAATAATCATGATAATTTACAAAAATAATGTGTTATTATGACATGAATTTAACATGAACAGTAGTAGCAGACGTTATACGATTTTGCTGAGTGCGTTACATATGGTAGATCACTAGCAAACCAATACAATGAGAAACATTGCTATTACCTCCCATTTCTATTACCTCCCTTGGCAGATAAAGCCCGATTTATCCCGAAATATATAATTGGTCCTTTTAGTTGGAATCCTTTGTTTTTACCGTTGTTCCATAACAAGATATTGCAGTTTGATCAATTTTATTTTCTCAAATCTTGTTTATTAATTGATTACAAATTTTTACGGGAAAGTATGCATTGTATATACTGTTGGTTATCTGACAAGATTTAATAACGTAATAATCATAAGATGAAGAAACAGAAGAAAATTGATAGCATGTGGTGCAAAGGAAACAACGATAAAAACAGAGGAAACTAATTAAGAGGTCTCCTTTTAGGAGTATTCAGGGGCAGTAACTGATTAATGTCTCTTATTATGATACTAGATACCACACAAATATCTATATGTAAATTGTATTATGGGAGGCAACGTAGCCTGCAAGTTGTTTAATAATATTTTATAACTTTTTTCATAATGACGAATACAATTTACAATTACATATCACAATAACATTATTGTCACATTTATAACATACATAAAACATATACATGACATTTTCAAAGTGCAAAAGGATTGGGGCTACAAGTTTTGAAAACATTAGCAACAGCCCTTTCCAAAAGGTCAAATTTGCTATCAATTTGTTCCGATGTATGTAGTACTAATATAAGTAAGTCTTTCAAGAAAATTATTGTTTAGATTGAATAAGAAAATGACGAGATACGTTTAACAGAACACTAAACATGAACAAGGAGAATTGAGAATTTTTTTTTTGAATAGCTGCTCTAATAAGCTGTTTCACTACCGAAACCCCAAACCTAGGAACAATATCGGTCAAGTTATAAAGACAGAGATATCTCAATAAATACAACAGTATGAGCATTATCGATTTTAAATATCAGTCAATGATATTAATGCTTCCACTAATAAACGTTTGATAAATTTTGAGTGATGGAAATGATTCTTAAATTGGAAGAATGTGTATTATAATAGTTATTCACGCTTGAACCTTTCAGTGCGCTTTATAAATTTCTGTATTTCAAGGAATATAAATTGGTTTTCTTCATGAGATTTTCGTTACAAAACAAGAGTTTGTTTGTATTAAGAGGATGAAAAATTTGAGTAGCTTGAGACAAGATATATCGTTGATGGCGGTATCTATTACATGTACAGTGGTCTCCAGATCGGACAGGTGGGTTTTCTCTAGGTACTCCGGTTTCCTCCCACACGAATGACCACATATACGCTTTCATCTGCGCCAATGAGAGTGATTAATATAAGTTGTTAAAGCTTGCTTCGCAATCGTTGTAAAATAAATAAAGTTTAAACTTTTTTACATTGGAAAAAATAGTGTTCAGCATCCAAATATGATGTTTCAAAGAAGCGCTAAATTTAAAATCTATCTTGATATGGATAAAAGTTGCATAATGATCACGGAATTGACTATTAGTTTCAAAAATACCAGATTTGTATGAAATTCCATAATGTGACAAGAGACAGCAATAGGGTCTAATAATGTGCTAGAATAGTGTGTTACTCTGATAGTACATTTTTAAAATTATTGATGCAAAGTAAATCTAGTTTATTATTTAACCCTTTCAACACCACAGACCTCTAAATAGGCTTACAAAAAGTGTAGATCCAGTTAAACCAGGCTCGTGACGAGCCGTCTCATCAGGATCTGCACTTTTTGCCAGTGATATTACTATTTTTAGACATAATTACCCATTTTGATAAATGAACTTGTCCAAATGTGATTTTCTGATTCATTTATTGGTTTAAGAATATCATGGACCAGTCCATGTGAGTTACTTGGTGTTGAATGGGTTAATGGATTCAGCCTGCATCTGAACACTTGATTAGCTAAGATAATACATGTTGAAGAAGTGTTTTTTTCTCTAAACCTTGTTTATCCAATTTAACTAACATACCAGATAAAGTTATTTATAGTCACCATATAAATGCATGTGGGCGACTAAATTTACTAAGACATTTAAAAACATCTGTTCATGTACATTATAATGATATTGTGCATGAAATGATAATGCTGAGTTTTATTTTACGCATAATTTCTGAAATCGGACTAATTTTGGCCAAATTTCAAGTTTATGGTGACTAATAGGGTGGGGTCTTACTATCTGTGTGTAGATAAATAGTTTTTGGATGTGTATGAGAATTTTCAAAACAATAACTTTTGACGGCTTTTTGAGAAAAGATAATGTTTGGGGATTTCTAAATGCAAAGATAATTTCTGAAATCGGACTAGTTTTGGCTAAAATTCAAGATCACTTTTGTGGGGTGGAGACTTACTGTGGATGTAGACAATTAGTCCTTGGGTGTGTATTCGAAGTTTCAAAGCAATAACTTTGACGATTATTTTTTTTATAGAAATGGCAATGTTTTGAGGGGTATGCATAATTAATTTCTGTAATCAGACTATTTTTGGCCAAACTTCAAGGTCAATGTCACTTGTGAGGACTGTTTGTGTAGAGAATTAGTCCTTGGATGTGTATGCGAAGTTTCATAGCAATGTTATGGTTTTGGAGAAATGAAAATATTTGAGGTTTATTTTACGCATAAATAATTTCTGAAATCAGACTATTTTTGGCCAAAATCCAAGTTCATTGTCACTCTAGTGGGGATCTTCTTATAAGGAGACAACCCCTAAAAACAGTGTGCAAGTTATCAAAGCATTATATTTGAGGGTTTCTTAGTTATATTATGTGGATATACAATTGTCGATGTCTCTGACATCGGAAATGTGACTGCTTAGTCTCGTTTGCCACTGAAGTGGGAGAGACAATAATTAGTCGTTACGATTGTGCCCGTAGGCATTTAAATTCCACGTTGCCTCTTCTCTCTCCCTCGTGGCGATGGATTCCATCATGAATGAGGTCTCGAGAGTGATTAATATAAGTTGTAAGAACTTGTTTCGCAATCGAGCTAAAATAAATTTGACAATAATTATGTTTAGTGTAATGATCTATAGAATTTGTTTAAATACTTGCAATGCTTATGTCATGCAGGTATTGCCAATGCTTGTGTAGTATATGTGTACGGTATATGAGCTATATATAATGAATAAACAAAAGTTTCTTACAAGTAATTTACATATCTATACTATATATACATATATATATAAAAATATACATTGCTATGATTGTGGTAGCTCACATTGATTTGTATATAATGTATGCATTATGTTTGCACTGTTCGCTAACTGTATATAATATGTATATAATTATGTCCTCATGGGCTTGAAAGCCTAACTGGAATTCAATAAACTATGTCTATATACATTCTATATATAATATTATGTCTGATGTCCGCCTCCGTGGTCGAGTGGTTACGGTCACTGACTTCTCTACCACTGTAACCTATCATCTCTGATGGTCACAGGTTCAAGCCCTGATCAGACCGTGTCTCTTTATATGAAAATGTTAGCAGTTTCTTGCGGAGGTTGGTGCACCAAGTACTGGTTAACCGCTCGAGTCTGCCCAGGAACGGTGTTGTTAGGTAAACTGCCTGTCGCTCAAATGGGTAACCGGTAGCAACGTTAAATAAACTTAATATAAATATTATGTCTGATAACAATGGATAAAAGCATTAAAGCCCTCCACACATACAGTCTGCTGTACACACATTTCATAATGTGACAAAGAAAGGTGGAAGAATTATAACACAAGTATTATTCAGCATTCCACCACTTCCGCACACTTGTCAAGGATCCCATATTTTAGCTGGAATCACACGCTGATTTTGTATATTCTTCCGTATTCTCACGTAAAAGGAAATTTTAAGCAATTTTTCGAGTCTAAAATCACAGTACCATGTGACATTGATGGTGCACTAGTTTCACAATGCATGTCACATTCAGTCCTTGCCTGCTAATGAATGGTTGCTCAGCTTCCACATAGTAGAAGTTTTTCAGCAGCTAGAATATGCTCCAAGTACCCTTCTACTCTCTCAACATCTTCCACTCCATAGCTATCCCAGAATGCAATCTGCACCGTTGCATGTATCCCATCATTCAATGTGTAAGCAGACGCAATATGTTTTCCAGTTTTTACAAGTCTGACACTCTCTACAGTTTTGCCTCCTTGGTTCCTATTATTCAAGCTGTACATATCTGCTAACACTTTACCAAACCTATTAGGAGCTGTTGACATTGGCGGCCTGTGAGTATTAACAATACAAATGTCCCCGCAGCTGCGCCCTACCCACAATGAGTTTTTCACAATCAGAACTGAGGTTAGTTCTATATCATGGCCGCTGTGTTGTGGAATATTTGGCAGAGTCAATGACCTCTGCTTTTCAATTTTCTTTCTGCTCGGCCTATTGATATCAGGCTGTAGCGTCATTCCTTTTGGTGGGAGAGATGGTGGTTTACTTAGATGCTGAGATATGTTGGGCTTCGGCAGAATGATTGGAGCCATTGTACAAGGCCTTGTTGGTGGTGATACTTCATTAATACCGGGAAGTCTAATAGCTGTTTTTCTGGGAGGTACTTGAGGAGGTTGATCAGAATTTTCACTATTTAATTCAGCAGAAGCACCAGTAGACCAAGTTTCCCTTGATTGTTTTATATTCCTAGAATACGATGGTTGTTTACAGTAATTATTGCCAGCTTCCTCTGCTTTATCACCACTGTCTGCATCAGAATCATCAGTATCATCTGATAGATATTGCTCTGTTGTAATTCCACGATATGCATCGTGATCATTCCGTGTAAACTTCATCTCTGTAGCAACCAACTTCGCAATCACATGCTCGCATCCTAAACCCAGTAATGTCACACAAGTGTATGTGTGTGCATCAAATTCTAGTATATATGGCGAGTATGCCAGCATACAAAACATCTGAGAACCCGAGCACACCATCTGACTCACACACAACCTGGGATGTATTTGGCACATGCGTAACAAAGTCGTCAAATGAATTCTTTCTTTAACGTTGAAATGAGAACAGCTGACTATATCTATATACCCATTAATACCTGTCCACAATTCCTGCTTTGTTTCCGAATACGCTACACAATATATAGTTTCAGATTTTAACACTATTGACCTCTCAGTGTTGACGCTAAGTTTCTTATGCCGGAGGATTGCAATATTTTGTGAAGTAGTCGCCATGATGATTCGGAACTCGCATAGACAGCCGGTATCTAGGGCCACGTATATCTTGTAACCAGTCTGGCTACCAACACCCTGGAAATTGATTTTATATATCATTATGTTAAGCATGTTAGCTGCAACAAACTGGTTCTACAATTTCATCAACTCCGGGGCTTAACCCTTTCAACCCCACAGGCCTCTAAATAGGCTTATGAAAAGTGTAGATCCAGATGAGCCGGCTCGTAACGAGCCGTCTCATCAGGATCTGCACTTTTTTGCCAGTAATAATTATTACTATTTTTAGATAAAATTACCCATTTTGATAAATGAACTGGTCCAAAGGTAATTTTCTTATTAATTTATTGGTCTAAAAATAGCATGCACCAATCCATGTCAGTTACTTGGGGTTGAAAGAGTTAAGGCGACACAAAATCAATGGATGTCGTGATAGCACAGTGGTAGCGTGTTTGCTTCAGGTGTGAGAGGTCCGGAGTTCACGCACAGCTGTAGCCGCTACGATTGTGCCTTTAGGCAAGACACTTAAATTCCACATTGCCTCTTCGCTATCCCTCATGGCGATGGATTCCATCAGGAATGAGGTCTCGAGAGTGATTATAATTATTTTGTAAAATTTGTATAAACTAAGCATAAAATCATATAAAAACCAATAAGTGAAAAATGTTTTCATATTGATGTAAAAAAATATATCGATAAAAATATAGGGTGGTGCTTAACATTTGTCGGAGTATTGCACATTCTTATAATATCTACAAATCGAAATATTATTTTTCATTAGTAAATTATGTTTTGTGATACATATAGCTAGGAATTTCCGAGGGACATTTGTTTATTATTCAACTATGCAGTGAAGGTAATCATGTGATATTTCCATTTAGAGGGGATACTACCATTTAGAGGGGATACTTCCATTTAGAGGGGATACTTCCATTTAGAGTGGCAAAGCATGAGATTTAATAGTAAATCTGTACCAAAACTCATTGTAAGCATTGATCACATGATACACATGCTGATACACATGCTGATACACATGCTGTTATACATGCTAATACACATGCTGATACACGTGCTGATACACATGCTGTTATACATGCTGATACACGTGCTGTTATACATGCTGATACACGTGCTGATACACGTGCTGTTATACATGCTGATACACATGCTGATACACATGCTGTTATACATGCTGATACACATGCTGATACACGTGCTGTTACACATGCTGATACACGTGCTGTTATACATGCTGATACACATGCTGTTGTGTGTGTGATACACATGCTGTTATACATGCTGATACACGTGTGTTTACATGCTGATACAGTGCTGATACACGTGCTGTTATACATGCTGATACACATGCTGATACACATGCTGTTATACATGCTGATACACATGCTGATACACATGCTGTTACACATGCTGATACACATGCTGTTACACATGCTGATACACATGCTGTTACACATGCTGATACACATGCTGTTACACACACTGATACACGTGCTGTTACACGCACTGATACACGTGCTGATACACATGCTGATACACATGCTGATACACCATGCTGTGCTGATACACATGCTGATACACGTGCTGTTACACACACTGATACACGTGCTGATACACGTGCTGTTACACGTGCTGATACACGTGCTGTTACACATGCTGATACACGTGCTGATACACGTGCTGATACATGTGCTGTTATACATGCTGATACACGTGCTGATACACGTGCTGTTATACATGCTGATATACATGCTGATACACGTGCTGTTATACATGCTGATACACGTGCTGTTATACATGCTGATATACATGCTGATACACGTGCTGTTACACATGCTGATACACGTGCTGTTATACATGCTGATACACGTGCTGTTACACATGCTGATACATGTGCTGTTACACGTGCTGTTACACATGCTGATACACATGCTGACACACGTGCTGACACACATGCTGATACACATGCTGATACACGTGCTGATACACATGCTGACACACGTGCTGATACACATGCTGATACACGTGCTGACACACGTGCTGATACACGTGCTGACACACATGCTGATACACGTGCTGATACACATGCTGATACACATGCTGACACACGTGCTGATACACGTGCTGACACACATACTGTTTCACACATGCTGTTTCACACATGCTTTTTGAGCTTGTTAACACAAATTTAAATGTCAATACATGTGGTATACATATATTGAATGATATGTGACTAATATTTAGAAAAAAGTATACAATGTAATACGAAATTACAGAATAGAACAGATATTTTATTTCAAACTTAAGAAAATGGTCCTCATCCAAAATATAAATCATGAACAATATGTCGTTGCGACACTCAGTTTGAACAGAAATATGACTACATGAACCAATAACATTCATGTCTTCTAATTCGCAACTCTGATTTTGAATTATCTCCCCTTTTATAGCTAATTTGACAAATTAAATCAAACATAGCGTCTGCAACAAGAGTAACAGGCACAACATAGAACAATTAGTACCTGTTGTTTCTCCACAGCTAGGAGCTGTACAGGGCGCCCAGCCAGATTTATACTCCATAGTTCATCGATGGAACCGGTATCCGAGCGCGTATATACCACTACAGTATTATCCTTGAATGTAACAAATCAATATATTACAGGGAACCAGTCCCCAGGCTGGAATACAACACTACAGTATTCTACTTGAATGCAACAAATCAATATATTACAGGGAACCAGTCCCCAGGCGGGAATACAACACTACAGCATTCTACTTGAATGCAACAAATCAATATATTACAGGGAACCAGTCCCCAAGTGGGAATACAACACTACAGCATTCTACTTGAATGTAATATATCAATATATTACAGGGAACCAGTCCCCAAGTGGGAATACAACACTACAGCATTCTACTTGAATGTAATATATCAATATATTACAGGGAACCAGTCCCCAAGTGGGAATACAACAATACAGCATTCTACTTGAATGTAATATATCAATATATTACAGGGAACCAGTCCCCAGGTGGGCATACAACACTACAGCATTCTCCTTGAATGTAATATATCAATATATTACAGGGAACCAGTCCCCACGTGGGAATACAACACTACAGCATTCTACTTGAATGTAATATATCAATATATTACAGGGAACCAGTCCCCAAGTGGGAATACAACACTACAGCATTCTACTTGAATGTAATATATCAATATATTACAGGGAACCAGTCCCCAAGTGAGAATACAACAATACAGCATTCTACTTGAATGTAATATATCAATATATTACAGGGAACCAGTCCCCAGGCGGGAATACAACACTACAGCATTCTACTTGAATGTAATATATCAATATATTACAGGGAACCAGTCCCCAGACGGGAATACAACACTACAGCATTCTACTTGAATGTAATATATCAATATATTACAGGGAACCAGTCCCCAGGCGGGAATACAACACTACAGCATTCTACTTGAATGTAATATATCAATATATTACAGGGAACCAGTCCCCAGGCGGGAATACAACACTACAGCATTCTACTTGAATGTAATATATCAATATATTACAGGGAACCAGTCCCCAGGCGGGAATACAACACTACAGCATTCTACTTGAATGTAATATATCAATATATTACAGGGAACCAGTCCCCACGTGGGAATACAACACTACAGCATTCTACTTGAATGTAATATATCAATATATTACAGGGAACCAGTCCCCAAGTGGGAATACAACACTACAGCATTCTACTTGAATGTAATATATCAATATATTACAGGGAACCAGTCCCCAAGTGGGAATACAACAATACAGCATTCTCCTTGAATGTAATATATCAATATATTACAGGGAACCAGTCCCCAGGCGGGAATACAACACTACAGCATTCTACTTGAATGTAATATATCAATATATTACAGGGAACCAGTCCCCACGTGGGAATACAACACTACAGCATTCTACTTGAATGTAATATATTAATATATTACAGGGAACCAGTCCCCAGGTGGGAATACAACACTACAGCATTCTACTTGAATGCAACAAATCAATATATTACAGGGAACCAGTCCCCAGGCGGGAATACAACAATACAGCATTCTACTTGAATGCAACAAATCAATATATTACAGGGAACCAGTCCCCAGGCGGGAATACAACACTACAGCATTCTACTTGAATGTAATATATCAATATATTACAGGGAACCAGTCCCCAGACGGGCATACAACACTACAGCATTCTACTTGAATGCAACAAATCAATATATAACAGGGAACCAGTCCCCAAGTGGGAATACAACACTACAGCATTCTACTTGAATGTAATATATCAATATATTACAGGGAACCAGTCCCCAGGCGGGCATACAACACTACAGCATTCTCCTTGAATGTAATATATCAATATATTACAGGGAACCAGTCCCCACGTGGGAATACAACACTACAGCATTCTACTTGAATGTAATATATCAATATATTACAGGGAACCAGTCCCCAAGTGGGAATACAACACTACAGCATTCTACTTGAATGTATATATCAATATATTACAGGGAACCAGTCCCCAAGTGGGAATACAACAATACAGCATTCTACTTGAATGTAATATATTACAGGGAACCAGTCCCCAGGCGGGAATACAACACTACAGCATTCTACTTGAATGTAATATATCAATATATTACAGGGAACCAGTCCCCAAGTGGGAATACAACACTACAGCATTCTACTTGAATGTACTATATCAATATATTACAGGGAACCAGTCCCCAAGTGGGAATACAACAATACAGCATTCTACTTGAATGTAATATATTACAGGGAACCAGTCCCCAGGCGGGAATACAACACTACAGCATTCTACTTGAATGTAATATATCAATATATTACAGGGAACCAGTCCCCAAGTGGGAATACAACACTACAGCATTCTACTTGAATGTACTATATCAATATATTACAGGGAACCAGTCCCCAGGCGGGAATACAACACTACAGCATTCTACTTGAATGTAATATATCAATATATTACAGGGAACCAGTCCCCAGGCGGGAATACAACACTACAGCATTCTACTTGAATGTAATATATCAATATATTACAGGGAACCAGTCCCCAGGTGGGAATACAACACTACAGCATTCTACTTGAATGTAATATATCAATATATTACAGGGAACCAGTCCCCAAGTGGGAATACAACAATACAGCATTCTACTTGAATGTAATATATCAATATATTACAGGGAACCAGTCCCCAGGTGGGCATACAACACTACAGCATTCTCCTTGAATGTAATATATCAATATATTACAGGGAACCAGTCCCCACGTGGGAATACAACACTACAGCATTCTACTTGAATGTAATATATCAATATATTACAGGGAACCAGTCCCCAATTGGGAATACAACACTACAGCATTCTACTTGAATGTAATATATCAATATATTACAGGGAACCAGTCCCCAAGTGAGAATACAACAATACAGCATTCTACTTGAATGTAATATATCAATATATTACAGGGAACCAGTCCCCAGGCGGGAATACAACACTACAGCATTCTACTTGAATGTAATATATCAATATATTACAGGGAACCAGTCCCCAGACGGGAATACAACACTACAGCATTCTACTTGAATGTAATATATCAATATATTACAGGGAACCAGTCCCCAGGCGGGAATACAACACTACAGCATTCTACTTGAATGTAATATATCAATATATTACAGGGACCCAGTCCCCAGGCGGGAATACAACACTACAGCATTCTACTTGAATGTAATATATCAATATATTACAGGGAACCAGTCCCCAAGTGGGAATACAACACTACAGCATTCTCCTTGAATGTAACAAATCAATATATTACAGGGAACCAGTCCCCAGGCGGGAATACAACACTACAGCATTCTACTTGAATGTAATATATCAATATATTACAGGGAACCAGTCCCCAGGTGGGAATACAACACTACAGCATTCTACTTGAATGTAATATATCAATATATTACAGGGAACCAGTCCCCAAGTGGGAATACAACACTACAGCATTCTACTTGAATGTAATATATCAATATATTACAGGGAACCAGTCCCCAAGTGGGAATACAACAATACAGCATTCTCCTTGAATGTAATATATCAATATATTACAGGGAACCAGTCCCCAGGCGGGAATACAACACTACAGCATTCTACTTGAATGTAATATATCAATATATTACAGGGAACCAGTCCCCACGTGGGAATACAACACTACAGCATTCTACTTGAATGTAATATATCAATATATTACAGGGAACCAGTCCCCAAGTGGGAATACAACACTACAGCATTCTACTTGAATGTAATATATCAATATATTACAGGGAACCAGTCCCCAAGTGGGAATACAACAATACAGCATTCTCCTTGAATGTAATATATCAATATATTACAGGGAACCAGTCCCCAGGCGGGAATACAACACTACAGCATTCTACTTGAATGTAATATATCAATATATTACAGGGAACCAGTCCCCACGTGGGAATACAACACTACAGCATTCTACTTGAATGTAATATATTAATATATTACAGGGAACCAGTCCCCAGGTGGGAATACAACACTACAGCATTCTACTTGAATGCAACAAATCAATATATTACAGGGAACCAGTCCCCAGGCGGGAATACAACAATACAGCATTCTACTTGAATGCAACAAATCAATATATTACAGGGAACCAGTCCCCAGGCGGGAATACAACACTACAGCATTCTACTTGAATGTAATATATCAATATATTACAGGGAACCAGTCCCCAGGCGGGCATACAACACTACAGCATTCTACTTGAATGCAACAAATCAATATATAACAGGGAACCAGTCCCCAAGTGGGAATACAACACTACAGCATTCTACTTGAATGTAATATATCAATATATTACAGGGAACCAGTCCCCAGGCGGGCATACAACAATACAGCATTCTCCTTGAATGTAATATATCAATATATTACAGGGAACCAGTCCCCAGGCGGGCATACAACACTACAGCATTCTCCTTGAATGTAATATATCAATATATTACAGGGAACCAGTCCCCACGTGGGAATACAACACTACAGCATTCTACTTGAATGTAATATATCAATATATTACAGGGAACCAGTCCCCAAGTGGGAATACAACACTACAGCATTCTACTTGAATGTAATATATCAATATATTACAGGGAACCAGTCCCCAAGTGGGAATACAACAATACAGCATTCTACTTGAATGTAATATATTACAGGGAACCAGTCCCCAGGCGGGAATACAACACTACAGCATTCTACTTGAATGTAATATATCAATATATTACAGGGAACCAGTCCCCAAGTGGGAATACAACACTACAGCATTCTACTTGAATGTACTATATCAATATATTACAGGGAACCAGTCCCCAAGTGGGAATACAACAATACAGCATTCTACTTGAATGTAATATATCAATATATTACAGGGAACCAGTCCCCAGGCGGGAATACAACACTACAGCATTCTACTTGAATGTAATATATCAATATATTACAGGGAACCAGTCCCCAGGCGGGAATACAACACTACAGCATTCTACTTGAATGTAATATATCAATATATTACAGGGAACCAGTCCCCAGGTGGGAATACAACACTACAGCATTCTACTTGAATGTAATATATTAATATATTACAGGGAACCAGTCCCCAGGTGGGAATACAACACTACAGCATTCTACTTGAATGCAACAAATCAATATATTACAGGGAACCAGTCCCCAGGCGGGAATACAACAATACAGCATTCTACTTGAATGCAACAAATCAATATATAACAGGGAACCAGTCCCAAAGCGGGCATACAACACTACAGCATTCTACTTGAATGCAACAAATCAATATATAACAGGGAACCAGTCCCCAAGTGGGAATACAACACTACAGCATTCTACTTGAATGTAATATATCAATATATTACAGGGAACCAGTCCCCAAGTGGGAATACAACACTACAGCATTCTACTTGAATGTAATATATCAATATATTACAGGGAACCAGTCCCCAAGTGGGAATACAACAATACAGCATTCTACTTGAATGTAATATATCAATATATTACAGGGAACCAGTCCCCAGGCGGGAATACAACACTACAGCATTCTACTTGAATGTAATATATCAATATATTACAGGGAACCAGTCCCCAGGCGGGAATACAACACTACAGCATTCTACTTGAATGTAATATATCAATATATTACAGGGAACCAGTCCCCAGGTGGGAATACAACACTACAGCATTCTACTTGAATGTAATATATCAATATATTACAGGGAACCAGTCCCCAAGCGGGAATACAACACTACAGCATTCTACTTGAATGCAACAAATCAATATATTACAGGGAACCAGTCCCCAGGCGGGAATACAACACTACAGCATTCTACTTGAATGTAATATATCAATATATTACAGGGAACCAGTCTCCAGGCGGGAATACAACACTACAGCATTCTACTTGAATGTAACAAATCATGGCGATGGATTCCATCAGGAATGAGGTCTCGAGAGTGATTAAATATAAGTTGAAAGAACTTGTTTCGCAATCGAGCTAAAATAAATTTGTATAAACTAAAACATCAATATATTACAGGGAACCAGTCCCCAAGTGGGAATACAACACTACAGTATTCTCCTTGAATGCAACAAATCACTATGTTATGTAAGAAAATTAATCTGTTTTAAATGAATTTGAAACAAAAGACAAACAATATAAAATATTCCAGGAAATTTACAAATGTTTACTCTCTGATGTCTAAAATACACTGTGTTTACCTGAGTTCCCACCCAGATGTGCTTGTCCACCTTCGTCATGCACAGGACCTGGGGACCATGAAACTTTTGTCCGATCACTCGGAACGAAGACCATATAGGGTCGAGTATAGAAAACCTCCGGTCACATTCACAGCCATCCCAGACACACAGCAAAGATTGACTCTCAGAATCCTGCAATACGATGAATGCTGGTGAGATTAATTTGTTGGATGACTTACTGTATTTATCGAAGTATAATGCACTACCATGTATGATGTGCACAGATATGTTGGCGTAACAATTTGGGGGAGGGGGTATACAGTTCTGCTATATAACATGCACATGGAAATAGAAATTCCACAAGCAAAATAATTTGCACAAAAAAACGCCCAAAATGACGGTACTGTACAATAGTAATTAAAATTTGTTAGTTGGTTCGTGGAAAACCTGGTTGCCTGTCAAGGTAGCACAGTGGCTTTTCACCTACCGTATACATCTGGAGTTTGAACCCAGAATCCGGAAGTTATTTCTCTAGATACTTATATTAATATAAGTTATATGGATGGGGTTACTGGCAACAATGTGTCTATGTCACAAAGGCATGGGGTTACTGGCGACGATGTATCTATGTCAATACTGCATGGGGTTACTGACGACGATGTATCTATGTCAATACTGCATGGGGTTACTGGCGACGATGTGTCAATGTCACAACTGCATGGGATTACTGGCGACGATGTATCTATGTCAATACTGCATGGGGTTACTGGCAACGATGTGTCTATGTCAATACTGCATGGGGTTACTGATGACGATGTATCTATGTCAATACTGCATGGGGTTACTGACGACAATGTATCTATGTCACGACTGCATGGGGTTACTGGCGACGATGTATCTATGTTACGACTGCATGGGGTTACTGGCGACGATGTATCTATGTCACGACTGCATGGGGTTACTGGCGACGATGTATCTATGTCAATACTGCATGGGGTTACTGGCGACGATGTATCTATGTCACGACTGCATGGGGTTACTGGCGACGATGTATCTATGTCACGACTGCATGGGATTACTGGCGACGATGTATCTATGTAAATACTGCATGGGGTTACTGGCGACGATGTATCTATGTCAATACTGCATGGGGTTACTGGCGACGATGTATCTATGTCACGACTGCATGGGGTTACTGGCGACGATGTATCTATGTCACGACTGCATGGGATTACTGGCGACGATGTATCTATGTCAATACTGCATGGGGTTACTGACGACGATGTATCTATGTCACGACTGCATGGGGTTACTGGCGACGATGTATCTATGTCACGACTGCATGGGGTTACTGGCGACGATGTATCTATGTCACGACTGCATGGGGTTACTGGCGACGATGTATCTATGTTACGACTGCATGGGGTTACTGGCGACGATGTATCTATGTCACGACTGCATGGGGTTACTGGCGACGATGTATCTATGTCAATACTGCATGGGGTTACTGGCGACGATGTATCTATGTCACGACTGCATGGGGTTACTGGCGACGATGTATCTATGTCACGACTGCATGGGATTACTGGCGACGATGTATCTATGTAAATACTGCATGGGGTTACTGGCGACGATGTATCTATGTCAATACTGCATGGGGTTACTGGTGACGATGTATCTATGTCACGACTGCATGGGATTACTGGCGACGATGTATCTATGTCACGACTGCATGGGGTTACTGGCGACGATGTATCTATGTCACGACTGCATGGGATTATTGGCGACGATGTATCTATGTCAATACTGCATGGGGTTACTGATGACGATGTATCTATGTCAATACTGCATGGGGTTACTGGCGACGATGTATCTATGTCACGACTGCATGGGATTACTGGCGACAATGTATCTATGTCAATACTACGACTGCATGGGGTTACTGGCGACAATGTATCTATGTCACGACTGCATGGGGTTACTGGCGACGATGTGTCTATGTCAATACTGCATGGGGTTACTGGTGACGATGTATCTATGTCACGACTGCATGGGATTACTGGCGACGATGTATCTATGTAAATACTGCATGGGGTTACTGGCGACGATGTATCTATGTAAATACTGCATGGGGTTACTGGCGACGATGTATCTATGTAAATACTGCATGGGGTTACTGGCGACGATGTATCTATGTCACGACTGCATGGGATTACTGGCGACGATGTATCTATGTAAATACTGCATGTGGTTACTGGCGACGATGTATCTATGTAAATACTGCATGGAATTACTGGCGACGATGTATCTATGTAAATACTGCATGGGGTTACTGGCGACGATGTATCTATGTCAATACTGCATGGGGTTACTGGCGACGATGTATCTATGTCACGACTGCATGGGATTACTGGCGACGATGTATCTATGTCACGACTGCATGGGGTTACTGGTGACGATGTATCTATGTCAATACTGCATGGGGTTACTGATGACGATGTATCTATGTCAATACTGCATGGGGTTACTGGCGACGATGTATCTATGTAAATACTGCATGGGGTTACTGACGACGATGTATCTATGTCAATACTGCATGGGGTTACTGACGACAATGTATCTATGTCAATACTGCATGGGGTTACTGGCGACGATGTATCTATGTCAATACTGCATGGGGTTACTGGCGACGATGTATCTATGTCACGACTGCATGGGATTACTGGCGACGATGTATCTATGTCACGACTGCATGGGATTACTGACGACAATGTATCTATGTCAATACTGCATGGGGTTACTGACGACAATGTATCTATGTCAATACTGCATGGGGTTACTGACGACGATGTATCTATGTCAATACTGCATGGGGTTACTGACGACGATGTATCTATGTCACGACTGCATGGGGTTACTGGCGACGATGTATCTATGTCAATACTGCATGGGGTTACTGACGACAATGTATCTATGTCAATACTGCATGGGGTTACTGGCGACGATGTATCTATGTCAATACTGCATGGGGTTACTGGCGACAATGTATCTATGTCAATACTGCATGGGGTTACTGGCGACGATGTATCTAAGTCACGACTGCATGGGGTTACTGACGACGATGTGTCTATGTCAATACTGCATGGGGTTACTGGCAACGATGTATCTATGTAAATACTGCATGGGGTTACTGGCGACGATGTATCTATGTCAATACTGCATTTGTCTTGCAAACCTCTGACCCTTCCCCCCCGGACATTATCCCACCAATATATTTTAACATAGGAGGACAATATCTCCTCTGTCAAAAAGACAGGTAAGACTTTATCTCTCCCATTGAAAATCCTTGGTAGGACAATATTGTGTTTTTTACGTTTATTTATCGTCGCTACCGGTTGCCCATATGAGCGACGCCTCCTGAAGAGATTAGTCATTTTAGATGTTGGAGGTTAGTGCAATGATACAGACAGAGACCCATTCCAGAATCTCCTCTGGTTCTATTACGTGCACGGTGTAAAGCACAGACACAAGACCTTGGTTTAAAGTCCCATCTGAAAGACTATTAATTTTATTAGGGTCAGACTGGGGATCAAACTTGAGATCCCTGGATTACCAGTCCAATGTGTTAACCACTGGACTACAGATCCGTCTGTAGGACAATATTCCACAATCTATGGGGGTACAATGTCTGTGGGGGTACAATGTATGTGGGGGTATAATGTCTGTGGGGGATAAGTCTTGTTTCCCAGTATCTAACCTAATAGTTGACTGGTTTGCTGTTAATCTTTTCAGTTGTGTAAAGACTGCAAATGATAAACCTCATTGTCTGGCACACTGGGATATTAACATCCCAGGACTGAGCCAGGAACTGAAGGCATGCTATATTTAGACATGATGTTACTGATATCGGAGTTACAAATGTGACTTACTGAATGTCCAAGTACACAGGATTGGCTCAGAGTCTGGTTCCCCGGGATATCTACATCCCAGGACTGAGCCAGGAACTGAAGTCATGCTATATTTAGACACGATGTGACTGATATCGGAGTTACAAATGTGACTTACTGAATGTCCAAGTACACAGGATGGGCTCAGAGTCTGGTTCCCTGGGATATCTACATCCCAGGACTGAGCCAGGAACTGAAGGCATGCTATATTTAGACATGATGTGACTGATATCAGAGTTACAAATGTGACTTACTGAATGTCCAAGTACACAGGATGGGCTCAGATTCTGGTTCCCCGGGATATCTACATCCCAGGAATGAGCCAGGAACTGCAGGTTGTACATTGTATGCTTGGACACAATTTCGGAGGCTGAAGGTCGCAGCAGTGCAGAATGGTTCCAAGATTTCCTCATCAAGCTCTCTACATAAGGAAATCTTGTCAAAACACTGAAATCCTGAAAACAAACAGCAACAACAATTCAATGATTATTCGTCAAGTTAGATTGGTGCATCAGGACTGAACAGCTTGTTTTCAGTTTTCATATCTCTCCCAGCATTGAAATAAAAGTATGAGGTACACTATATTCCCAGCTATAAGTCAACCTTTTTCTCAGAAATGTGATGTGAAAGTAATATCTCGATTTATGGCAGAGAATCAAGCAAAAATAAAAATAGTTTAAAAAATGTTTGTTTCCAATTTATTTAATCATGTGAACTATGAAAATGTATCCATGAAAGACATATTACTATTCAATAGATAAGTTATTGGATAAATGATACAACTATAACATGCTTTGTGTTTTTTTTATATGTAATTGAATAAAGTCAACCAGATATCTCAAATTGAGCCCAGTTTCATTCCTCCAAAAATGGCAGAAAACACAAGTGCACAAAGTACTCGCGACTTATGGAAGAATCCAGCTTAAAATCAGCTTTTTCAAGTCAAAATTTGACCCTCGACATAGGACTGAGATCGACTTATTGCCGGGAATGTATGGTTGCCAAAACTGTCCCACCTACTGAAATCACAGATATGCAGCAAAGTTAAATGTAGAGACTCACTTAACTCCTGTCATGGAGGTTATAAAACTTGCTCACATTAATCTCCAATAGTGCTTCCAATGAACAATAGAGGAGAAAACGTGGAATGAAGAAATCTGGCAGGTATGTAGAGAATACCAATGTAGATAGGTTCCGGCGGGTATGTAGAGAATACCAATGCAGATAGGATCCGGCGGGTATGGAGAGAATACCTGTGCAGATAGGTTCTGACGGGTATGGAGAGAATACCAATGCAGATAGGTTCTGGTGGGTATGGAGAGAATACCAATGTAGATAGGTTCCAATGGGTATGGAGAGAATACCTGTGCAGATAGGTTCCGACGGTTATGCAGAGAATACAGGTGCAGCTAGGTTCCGGTGGGTATGTAGAGAATACTGTGCAGATAGGTTCCGGCGGGTATGCAGAGAATACCTGTACAGATAGGTTCCAGCTTAGCAGGGATTTACTGGCGACCAGATACAAACACAATGTGTACTTTACCTTCAGATTAGGTCGCTTTCCCTCTGTGTTCATGGCCTTGGTGATCTGCGACATGTTCTTGTACTCTGCATAAGGTCTCCTACCCGTCATAATCTCGTATATCACCATCGAGAATGCAAATATGTCAACCTACAACACAACATGTGCTATCACAGATATAAACCAGGTGTCACACCTGCACCAGCATAGTGACATCACTTAATAATTACATAGCAACAGATACTTTAAATTCACCTCTTCATTTATACAATCCAACCTGTGATAATGACCACCTCTGTATAGATACCACCTCTGTATAGAGACCACATCTATATAAAGAGCACTGTATATCAACCACCTCTGTATAGAAACCATGTGTGTATATAGAATACCTGTGTATACAGACCACATCTATATATAGATTACCTCTATATAGAGACCACCTCTGTATAGAGACCACATTTGTATAGAGACTACATCTGTATAGAGATCACCTTGTATAGAGACCACCTCCATATAGAGACCACCTCCATATAGAGACCACATCTGTATAGAGACCACATCTGTATAGAAACCACCTCCATATAGACCACCTCCATATAGAGACCACATTGTATAGAGATCACCTCCATATAGAGACCACATCTGTATAGAGATCACCTCCATATAGAGACCACATCTGTATAGAGACCACATCTGTATAGAGATCACCTTGTATAGAGACCACATCCATATAGAGACCACATCTGTATAGAGATCACCTCTATATAAAGACCACCTCTGGCATATTTCAAGCATTATGAAGAAATACCTACAATGTATTGAATATGTGCTAGCTATGTTCTTACATTATACACTAATCAGTTTACATAATATTAATGCCTCTTGATCAAATTGATGATGTCATTGTAGGTTTCCATGGCAACACTTAGCAGAAAATATCTAGAAATCGTGAACATTTGTTTGTGGCACATGTTTAATCCAAAACCATTACGGAATCTTGCAAAACCAATGTTTATTACTGATTTCTAACATAACATCAGCCGGTTTCGGCACATTTTGGTGAAAATGATGTCACATTCAAATTGTTGCTAAGTGACATGATTACCTCATATAAATGACTTCATTATGTCCTATAAATGACTTCATTATGTCCTATAAATGACTTCATTACATCCTAAAAATGACTTCATTACATCCTATAAATGACTTCATTATGTGTTATGAATGACTTCATTATGTGTTATAAATGACTTCATTACTTCCTATAAATGACTTCATTATGTGTTATAAATGACTTCATTACTTCCTATAAATGACTTCATTATGTGTTATAAATGACTTCATTACTTCCTATAAATGACTTCATTATGTGTTATGAATGACTTCATTACTTCCTATAAATGACTTCATTATGTGTTATGAATGACTTCATTACTTCCTATAAATGACTTCATTATGTGTTATAAATGACTTCATTACTTCCTATAAATGACTTCATTATGTGTTATGAATGACTTCATTACTTCCTATAAATGACTTCATTATGTGTTATGAATGACTTCATTACTTCCTATAAATGACTTCATTATGTGTTATAAATGACTTCATTACTTCCTATAAATGACTTCATTATGTGTTATGAATGACTTCATTACTTCCTATAAATGACTTCATTATGTGTTATGAATGACTTCATTACTTCCTATAAATGACTTCATTATGTGTTATAAATGACTTCATTACTTCCTATAAATGACTTCATTATGTGTTATGAATGACTTCATTACTTCCTATAAATGACTTCATTATGTGTTATGAATGACTTCATTACTTCCTATAAATGACTTCATTATGTGTTATAAATGACTTCATTACTTCCTATAAATGACTTCATTATGTCCTATAAATGACTTCATTAATGTCTTATAAAGGATTTCATTACGTCCTATAAATAACTTCATAGCTCAATGAAAAAATTTCGTACAATTTCTATGTTTTATATCATTCTATCAAAATGTATTCTTTTTGGGGCCAATATGTGAACAGAACAGGAAGTAAGGAACCACAACTGATTAGTAACTTCATAACGTGTCCAGCACTTTGTGGAAGTCGTGATAGCGCAGTAGAAGGATGTTCGCTTCATATGCGAAAGGCTTGGTGTTCGAGCCCCACTAGAGCCGTTACAATTGTGCCCTTAGGCAAGGCATTTAAATTCCACATTGCCTCTCCTTCATGGCGATGGATTCTCGAGAGTGATTAATATAAGTTGATAGAACTTGTTTTGCAATCAAACTAAAATAAATTTGTATAAACTAAAGCACTTTACACACAATTCAAAGGAAACCATGAAATCAAAACTGGCGAGAATCTTGTACAAGTTGTTCTACCTTCTCATCATAAGATCGACCGTCAAGGATTTCTGGGGCTTGGTATCCTGGGGTTCCTGCTAGCCCCACAGACCGGCCACTCCAGATGTATTTTGATATACCATAGTCTGATAGCTTCAGGTTAACAGGGGCAGATAAGTCTTCTGATATTGTGAGAATGTTGTCCGACTTGAGATCTTTGTAAACTATGGAATTGGAGTGCAAGTATTCCAAGCCCTTTGCGATCTGGATTAAACATAACGTCGATGTCGATAAAACAACACAAAAACAGAATAATACATAAGGCACTATTATTTGTTGTTGTTTGTTTTGGGTTTTACGCCTGCATCAGCACCATTTTGGGCTATATCGCTGGCGGGCAGCTTACCAAACAACACCTTTCCTGGGCAAGGCTCCAGCGGTTAACTAGTACTTGGTGCACCAACCTCCATAAGAAAGTGCAAACTTATTCATATAAATGAGATACGGCCTGAAAGGGATTCGAACCTGTGACCATCAGTGATGATAGGCACTATTAACAAATATTAGCTGGTCACCATCACACACACGCACACACACACGCACACATGCGCACGCACGCACGCACGCACACACACACACACACACACACGCACACACACACACATCACCGTATTTTTCCAATCACAAAATTCAGTATATAAATCAGTTATCACATACAGTCAGACCTGTAGTAGCTGTCCCATTCTATTAAGCAACCACCTTCCAGATTCCCCTAGCTGGCATTGTGTTACATATGTGACCTCTATTAAACAGCCATCTGCCTCAATCAGAAACGGTAGCTTAAGACAGACATATAACGCATTAATGATGCTTTCAAAACATTTGCTTCAGGTTACAATGTGTTTCCTAACCTCATAGATTAGTCCCATAAGAATCTATGCTTCAGGTTACAATGTGTTTCCTAACCTCATAGATTAGTCCCATAAGAATCTATGCTTCAGGTTACAATGTGTTTCCTAACCTCATAGATTAGTCCCATAAGAATCTATGCTTCAGGTTACAATGTGTTTCCTAACCTCATAGATTAGTCCCATAAGAATCTATGCTTCAGGTTACAATGTGTTTCCTAACCTCATAGATTAGTCCCATAAGAATCTATGCTTCAGGTTACAATGTGTTTCCTAACCTCATAGATTAGTCCCATAAGAATCTATGCTTCAGGTTACAATGTGTTTCCTAACCTCATAGATTAGTCCCATAAGAATCTATGCTTCAGGTTACAATGTGTTTCCTAACCTCATAGATTAGTCATATACTTCCAGTTACAATGTGTTTACATTTAAAAAAGGCTTAATTGTTGAGTGGAAATGATGCAATAAAAATCATACCTGATAGACAAACTTAAATATGAGTTCTTTCTCAAACAGCGGCAGGAAAAGCTCGTCTCTATTCCTATACCTGTTGAACACTGGACGAACCTGCATCTGCCGGTCAAGGATGTTCCTTAGACTGCCAAGTGGAGCCAATTCTAGAGCCATCATCAGCTTAGGTCTATCAAATCATGAGAAAACAGATTGTTTGGACTATTCAATAACTCTGGTGTGACTGGGTCAATAACTCTGGTGTGACTGGGTCAATAACTCTGGTGTGACTGGGTCAATAACTCTGGTGTGACTGGGTCAATAACTCTGGTGTGACAAGGTCAATAACTCGGGTGTGACTGGGTCAATAACTCTGGTGTGACTGTGTCAATAACTCTGGTGTGACTGGGTCAATAACTCTGGTGTGACTGGGTCAATAACTCTTGTGACTGGGTCAATAACTCTGGTGTGACTGGGTCAAAAACTCTGGTGTGACTGGGTCAATAACTCTGGTGTGACTGGGTCAATAACTCTGGTGTGACTGGGCCAATAACTCTGGTGTGACTGGGTCAATAACTCTGGTGACTAGGTCGATCACAAAGAATAGTGCATGTGCACGCACCACCACAACACGGAGATACATACAAGTTTAATAAAATTCCACCCATTGGTTACTAAGATGTTATTCTGGACGGACAAAATTTGTGGATTTTTAGTCATTTAAAGGACAACAACTCTGCTGCTACTGACCAGACCCAGTCGAAAATCGTGCATGCGCTACTGCATTTTGTGATATTAAACATCATAAAATTCCACCCGCTTTCTACCTGATGTCTACCCCTCACGTCTAAAGATATATTTTGGAGTTCCAAAATGGTAAATTTTCATAAGACAAGCATATATTGGGCTGTGTAAATTATGCCTAAATTTTGCACTGTTCAAGGAATGAATCGCGGGTTAATAGTTTCCATCGGGGTATGAACTACATTGGGCGTGCTTAAAGTTAGCGTGGATGCCTATATATATATTACAAATATTTACATTAATTATTCTTTTCAATGACTCAAAGGAAAAGATAGCACACTTTGTATTTAAAATGTTTTTAGTCCAGATTTGCAACTCAACGTGTGCTGGAACAGGTAAATAGATCATTCTTGGAACAGAGTAAACTGCAAGACACACATTTTCTCGCGATGAACACGGCTAAGCACGGCGAGTGCGCATGTCAGTTGCATATCATTAGTTGGGAACCCTCGTGCAAAAATATATAGTAACTGACATCGACTGGTGCATGATATTTTTAGACCAATAAATTAAATAGAAAATTACCTTTGGACCAGTTCATTTATCAAAATGGGTAATTTTATCTAAAAATAGTAATAATTATTACTGGCAAAAAGTGCAGATCCTGATGAGACGGCTCGTTACGAGCCGGCTCATCTGGAGCTACACTTTTTGTAAGTCTATTTAGAGGCCTGTAGTGTTGAAAGGGTTAATGAAAACAGTTTAAATGTGCTCCATCCTGCTGTTCACACCCTTTGTTAACCACATATTTGCTCTAATATGACAAGACGGGTGAGTGGCCCAGTGGTTGGACTGCGAATCCGTGGATAGTAGGTCTGATCCCTCCTATCAGATGAGACTATAAACCGAGGTCTCACATATCGGTGTTATACACCGAGCATGTAAAAGAACCAGGGATGCTTCTCGAATTGGAGTGTTCTATATCCTGCATTATCATCCGATTGCCCACATATCATCATTTGTTCACTGGTCCCTGATAGGGAAAGAACTCACAGGCTTGATGATAGCGGTGAAAGATGAGTTTTAACAGTGGCGTGCTAGAGACCACCTTGGAATAAAGACCATGTGATCTGACTTCAAGCCATTCTTAGTACAATTTAACCACAGTCCTGTCTCCAAACACCACTGGTTGCAATTCCTGTGTGTGCCTTTATACATGGAAGTCGTGATAGTGCAGTGGTAGCGAGTGCGCTTCAGGCCAGGAGTTTGTACCCAGTTGGAGCCGTCAAAATTGTGCCCTTAGGCCAGACCCGGAGTTCACACCCAGTTGGAGCCATCAAAATTGTGCCCTTAGGCAATGCACCTAAGTTCCACAATATATCTTCTCTCTCTCTCTCTCTCTCATGGCGATGGATTCCATCAGGAATGAGGTTTCGAGAGCGATTTATCTAACGTTGTAAAAACTTGTTTTGCAATCGAGTTAAAATAAATTTGTATAAACTAAACTATTGACATTTGGTACCTGAATGCTAGTCCAACAAGGGAGATAATGCATGGGTGATGTAGTCTGCTGGTGATGGCTACTTCCTGTCGCATTTCCTTAATAGCTCGTAATGCCTAGTGAAAAAAAGTAAACAGATTTAAGTTTACATCCATCCCAACAACAATATTGCATATTGGCACTGTGTTCTGGCTGGTGGGCTGGCTAATTTCACATCCATATAAGTGACAACAGTACCACATATTGGCACTGTGTTCTGGCTGGAGGGCTGGCTAATTTCACATCCATATAACAACAGTACCACATATTGGCACTGTGTTCTGGCTGGAGGGCTGGCTAATTTCACATCCATATAACAACAGTACCACATATTGGCAGAAGGATATAGTAATGACAATAATGTTTAGATAGAAGGGGATAAAGCACTCCCTCACAGTCTATATCTATATCTAAGCTTGGGAAATGTTTAGATAGAAGGGGATAAAGCACTCCCTCACAGTCTATATCTATATCTAAGCTTGGGAAATGTTTAGATAGAAGGGGATAAAGCACTCCCTCACAGTCTATATCTATATCTAAGCTTGGGAAATGTTTAGATAGAAAGGGATAAAGCACTCCCGTCCAGTCTATCTCTATCTCTAAGCTTGGGAAATGTTTATATAGAAGGGGATAAAGCACTCCTGCCCAGTCTATATCTATCTCTAAGCTTTAAAATGTTTAGATAGAAGGGGATAAACCACTCCCACCCAGTCTATCTCTAAGCTTGGGAAATGTTTAGCTAGAAAGGGATAAAGCACTCCCGCCTAGTCTATCTCTAAGCTTGGGAAATGTTTAGATAGAAGGTAATGAAGCACTCCCGCCCAGTCTATTTCTGTCTCTAAGCTTGGGAAATGTTTAGATAGAAGGAGATAAACCACTCCCACCTAGTCTATCTCTAAGCTTGGGAAATGTTTAGATAGAAGGAGATAAAGCACTCCCGCCCAGTCTATCTCTATCTCTAAGCTTGGGAAATGTTTAGATAGAAGGAGATAAACCACTCCCACCTAGTCTATCTCTAAGCTTGGGAAATGTTTAGATAGAAGGAGATAAAGCACTCCCGCCCAGTCTATCTCTAAGCTTGGGAAATGTTTAGATAGAAGGAGATAAACCACTCCCACCCAGTCTATCTCTAAGCTTGGGAAATGTTTAGATAGAAGGAGATAAAGCACTCCCGCCCAGTCTATCTCTATCTCTAAGCTTGGGAAATGTTTAGATAGAAGGGGATAAAGTACTCCCTCACAGTCTATATCTAAGCTTGGGAAATGTTTAGATAGAAGGAGATAAACCACTCCCACCCAGTCTATATCTAAGCTTGGGAAATGTTTAGATAGAAGGAGATAAACCACTCCCACCCAGTCTATCTCTAAGCTTGGGAAATGTTTAGATAGAAGGAGATAAAGCACTCCCGCCCAGTCTATCTCTAAGCTTGGGAAATGTTTAGATAGAAAGGGATAAAGCACTCCCGCCCAGTCTATATCTAAGCTTGGGAAATGTTTAGATAGAAAGGGATAAAGCACTCCCGCCTAGTCTATATCTAAGCTTGGGAAATGTTTAGATAGAAAGGGATAAAGCACTCCTGCCTAGTCTATATCTATCTCTAAGCTTGGGAAATGTTTAGATAGAAAGGGATAAAGCACTCCTGCCCAGTCTATATCTATCTCTAAGCTTGGGAAATGTTTAGATAGAAGGGGATAAAGCACTCCCTCACAGTCTATTTCTATCTCTAAGCTTGGGAAATGTTTAGATAGAAGGAGATAAAGCACTCCCTCACAGTCTATTTCTATCTCTAAGCTTGGGAAATGTTTGGATAGAAGGAGATAAAGCACTCCCTCACAGTCTATCTCTAAGCTTGGGAAATGTTTAGATAGAAGGAGATAAAGCACTCCCTCACAGTCTATTTCTAAAGCTTGGGATATGTTTGGGTTTAATACCCTCTGAATCATCCATATCCACATCCGACCTACAGGCCTTGGAAACGTTTATATAGCTGGATGATAGAGCACTTACCTCGATAACCTTTGATTCATCCATATCTACATCCGAACTACAATGTACTGGCCTCAGAAACGTTTATATAGATGGAGGATAGAGCACTTACCTCGATAACCTTTGATTCATCCATATCTACATCCGACCTACAGGCCTCAGAAACGTTTATATAGATGGAGGATAGAGCACTTACCTTCATACTCTCTGCTTCATTCGCGTCTATCTGTGCAGTCTTGACATTGGAAACGTTTACATACAAATCATCTTCCTCAGCTGCAATCAAATACAGAACACACTTAAGAGAAAATTATTTGCAAGTGAAGAAAAACTAAATATGATTATGTGGGAGGTAAACACCGAGAGAATCAGACGGATCTGTAGTCCAGTGGTAACACGCTGGACTTGTAACCCAGTGATCGCTGGTTCGATCCCCTATCTGACCCTAATAAAATTAACAGTCTTTCAGATGGGAGTTTAAACCGAGGTCTTGTGTTGGTGCATTACACCGTGCACGTAAAAGAACCAGAGGAGACTCTGGAATGGGTCTCTGTCTGTATCATTGCACTATCCTCTAAAAATCTAAAATGACTAATCTCTTCAGGAAGCGTCGCTCATATGTGTACCGGTAGCGACGATAAATAAACGTAAAACACGCACACTGAGAGAAAGCTCCCTGCACTTGTAAGGTAAATGAGAAAATGAAGCTCACAACAAGTAGCCTTTATATCAGCCTTAACCCATTCAACACCAAGTAACTGACATGGATTGGTCCACGATATTTTTAGACCAATAAATTAATAAGAAAATTACATTTGGAGCAGTTCATTTATCAAAATGGGTAATTTTGTCTAAAAATAGTAATTTTACTGGTAAAAAGTGCAGATCCTGATGAGACAGCTCGTCACGAGCCGGCTCATTTGGATCTACACTTTTGTAAGCCTATTTAGAGGTATGTGGTGTTGAAAGGGTTAATTAACCTTTATTCCACAATTAGAGACATAAGCTTATATACAATACACAGGTTCATGACACAATGTCAAGTACAGTCTACATCCGTTATGTCAAAGTCGGTTATGTCGAATTCTCCGGTTATCTCGAAGTCGGATCAATGTCCCGTTTCAGACACTATCATTTTACATATAACTGGATCTGTTTATATCGAATTTCGTTACGTCAAACTTCAGTTATGTCGAAGTATTTTGTTCAGTCCGACGAATAAAAGACATAACGGATGTAGATTGTATACTAATAATACTAGTATATTTGACATAGTGTCATATACATGTGATACAATACTGTATCTCCAAACATACATCATAGTCAATGGATAAGCAGTCAATAGATCTACAAACCTGAGGATGTTCACCAAACTAGCATCAATCGCCAAAATTAAAAAGAGGATATTTAGCCACGCCTCCTGTCAAACGGTTTTGCAGACCACAGTATTTTTACTACAACATGATTACATCACCTGATATTCGTTCATAAATAAGTGAGTCTTTACGGGGGGAAGCAATTCAACAGCCGTTTATTATTACACATTTAAACAATCTCACCGCTAACAATCCCCCCCCCCCAAATAGCATCAATCGCAAAAATAGCATCAATCACAAAAATAGCATCAAACGCAAAAATAGCATCAATCGCAAAAATAGCATCAATCACAAAAATAGCATCAATCACAAAAATAGCATCAATCGCAAAAATAGCATCAATCGCAAAAATAGCATCAATCACCAAAATAGCATCAATCACACACAAAAAATAGCATCAATCACAAAAATAGCACCAATCGCAAAAATAGCATCAATCACAAAAATAGCATCAATCACACAAAAATAGCATCAATCACAAAAATAGCATCAATCACACAAAAATAGCATCAATCACAAAAATAGCATCAATCACAAAAATAGCATCAATCGCAAAAACAGCATCAATCGCAAAAATAGCATCAATCGCAAAAATAGCATCAATCACAAAAATAGCATCAATCACACAAAAATAGCATCAATCACAAAAATAGCATCAATCACAAAAATAGCATCAATCGCAAAAATAGCATCAATCACAAAAATAGCATCAATCGCAAAAATAGCAACAATCACAAAAATAGCATCAATCACCAATTTTTTTTAGCATCAATCACAAAAATAGCATCAATCGCAAAAACAGCATCAATCATAACAATAGCATCAATCACACAAAAATAGCATCAATCACAAAAATAGCATCAATCGCCAAAATAGCATCAATCGCAAAAATAGCATCAATCGCAAAAATAGCATCAATCACAAAAATAGCATCAATCACAAAAGATAACATATACCATACATACGTATTTATTAAGCATTTAGCATTTAGCGTGCTCGTTATATGCTTCACACTGGTTAACTATGACCATTCAACATGAACGAAAACATACTCGCGGAAAGAAAGTCACAGGTGGAAAAGAGTCAGAGATGGAATACAGTTGCTGAAAAAGAACAGTCTCTGTAACATTGCGCCTGATTCTGACAGGAAATTATTGGCATATGTGTATGTTATTGCAAATATTTGTTATCAAATGAAGAAGATTAACATGAATTTAATGTCCAATGTGCATATGACAAATATACAATACAATGACAATACAATTAATTAACATCAACTAAATTTTAAAGGCGAACAAGTTCAAGCGTTTATTGAATGGTAGTAATGAGGTTTTTCAACATCGATGCGAGGGGCTCCCAGCAGGGAAATAAAAACATGTGATCAACGTTAGTCCACTAAAATGCACATTTATCATTGGAAAACATAAAATAAAAATAAAATTTGTGTTTTTGTAAGATTGGATTTTATCTCACCATTTTGGAGCTCACTCACGATAAATTGCAATCTTACACTCACGGGTCGTGACTAAATTTATCGGATTTGTTTACCAATTATTTCAGTGCCTACATGTATGCGGTGTATATAACATTGGAAGTCGTGATAGCGCAGTGGATGCGCGTTCGCTTCAGATGCGAAAGGTCCTGAGTTCGAGCCCCGCTGGAGCCGTTACGATTGTGTCCTTAGGCAAGGCATTTAAATTCCACGTTGCCTCTTCTCTCTCCCTCGTGGCGATGGATTCCATCAGGAATGAGGTCTCGAGAGTGATTTGTATAAGTTGAAATAACTTGTTTTGCAATCAAGCTAAAATAAATTTGTATAAACTATATAACATAGATAGCCAAAAAAAATAATCATGCAAGCAAGCTTGTTTACAGGCAGCAACGACAGCATGGTAAATAATGTAAATATACACGATTGACAATTATTATAAACAGTTGTTATTTAAGAAATAATATTCTGCGATATACCACGGTTGATACTTATTATTTCGTTTCTAACACGACTTACTTCTAATAATTTTAGACGCGAATCAAAGGAGTATTTTCTTCAAACGCCGCTGCATTTGGCTTTCGAAATTTCCTCCCCGCGTGAGGGGTGATGACGTTATTTTTTATGGAAAATATTAATCTAGTGCATAAATGAACAAAAGTTGTAACTGATCAATAATTTTATTTATTTTGTCAAATAAAACTGTACAGAATAGTAACTGAAATGTTACTTAACAGAAAAACAAGATGGACATGAGATTATCTGATTCTAAAAATAGGTTACTTCCGCGAATTCCCACTGTTGTATTTACAAACATCACGTGACATTCATTCATAAAACTTTACACGCATTGTATAAATGGAATAGCCAAAACACGGTGCGCGCGCAGCATAGTTCAAGGTAGGTATATCGCAGAATAACCCGAGGTAGATTTTACTCTAGAAGTATGTATGTTATTAGCTGGGTCATGTTAGAATATAAATTAAGTGCAGAGCATGGGTGTTTGCATTTCTCCGAGTGTTATTTGTTGTCAATACTTTGGGATTTAATGAATATATCAAAGAAATTCAATACTAAATTTTCTACAATATTAAATTGTATTTACGGAACAATTGTATTTACGACATACTGCCTTTCACACGTCAAATTAATTTTGGCTATTGTAATTTCATAATTCTAAAAATGAAAGTTGAAACAAATAATGTATTACCGCAAATGTTGGGTTAACGTACACTGGTTCTGTATAGGATCAAAATGACATAAACACAATGCTACATTAAATTTATACAAGCTGTTCTACAGACAATTATTCATATATCTGCAAACCTCGACTAAATACAGTTTTATTATTTGCAGTTGGTGAAAAGTTGAAGTTTTCCCACTTCTCCCTAAATGTTCTCGCTTCTCCCTAAATCATCTGGAGGGAGAAGTGGTGACTTTGAGTCTAGCAAGTGCCCTGAGAAGCACTGACCTACAAAAGGAAAGTTGGAGATTCTTGTGTTACAATATAGAACATCTTAAAGCAGCATTACATCGTAATAAAGGATGTTTTGGGTAAAATATAAATACTAATGTGTGTGTGTGTGTGTTTACAAAAATCGAAATAGTCGCTCAGAAACAATAAAATTCCATTAAATATAAACCGTCGTATACGCGAATTTGTTTATCAACACACGAAATGTAAACACGCACAGCGCGCATGCGTGAAACAACAGAGGATGTAGAAAACAACGTATATATTTTGAACATGAAATACTATCTATCTATCTTCCTCTAATGTCGAACCCCTCGCGGGGATGTAGAAATGTCCCTAAAAGACTTAGCTAACAGAGGTATGAATCAACATATCGTAATTTAATTAAAAAGACAACGTGGGACAAATGGGGACGATGCATTCCGAATGTAAACAAGTGCGGACGATGTGTTCTGGTTGTAAACAAGTGCATGACCGATCGACTCGGAAAGTCCTACTTTCGGTTTCGAGTTTGTTTTATCGCAAAAAAACACTGATTACCAAATGAACATAAGCATACAAAGTATAATGTTAGAATGTGTAGCAGCATTGCTACCCATACGTAAAAATTGAATTTTTCAAATATTTTTTATTTCATACGATGTAATGCTGCTTTAATATTCTGTAATATTATCAATGTGCTTATATTGCGTGTGTTCGACAGCAAGCAAGACTTACACAGAGATTCATCAGCAGACATGGTTGCCATGCCGCTATCACCACCGTTGCTATCAACAGATGCAAATCGACCCGCTGGTAACGTGTTGCGAATGTCGCTACGATACACCTTTATTGCGACAGCTTTCTCTTTGTACTTGGCTGAAAGCAAAGTACATTAAATAATTATGATTAAAATCAGAAATTTGCTATGTGGTGTCCGTGGTCCAGTGGTAGAGCGCTGGATTTGGATTCTAATGGTCCCAGGTTCGATACTATGTAGTGTCTTTGAGCAAACCACACATTCATTGCATAGTACTGGTTAACTGCTTAGGCTGCTAAGCCTGCCCAGGAAAACATGTCTAGGGCAAGGGGTTGACATAAATGGAACATACATACATTTTCAAGGATTAATGCTCAATTAGTACAATTTAACATAACTTGTCTCAGATATGTATCAAGTAGCGCAATAAACAGGTAACTGATATATTACAAGTAGCGCAATAAACAGGTAACCGATATATTACAAGTAGCGCAATAAACAGGTAACTGATATATTACAAGTAGCACAATAAACAGGTAACTGATATATTACAAGTAGTGCAATAAACAGGTAACTGATATATTACAAGTAGCACAATAAACAGGTAACTGATATATTACAAGTAGTGCAATAAACAGGTAACTGATATATTACAAGTAGCACAATAAACATGTAACTGATATATTACAAGTAGCACAATAAACAGGTAACTGATATATCACAAATAGTGCAATAAACAGGTAACCGATATATTACAAGTAGCGCAATAAACAGGTAACTGATATATTACAAGTAGCGCAATAAACAGGTAATTGATATATCACAAATAGTGCAATAAACAGGTAACCGATATATTACAAGTAGCGCAATAAACAGGTAACTGATATATTACAAGTAGCGCAATAAACAGGTAACTGATATAATACAAATAGTGCAATAAACATGTATCTGATATATTACAAATAGTGCAATAAACAGGTAACTGATATATTACAAGTAGTGCAATAAACAGGTAACTGGTATATTAGAAATAGTGCAATAAACAGGTAACTGATATACTACAAGTAGCGCAATAAACAGGTAACTGATATATTACAAGTAGTGCAATAAACATGTAACTGATATATTACAAGTAGTGCAATAAACAGGTAACTGATATATTACAAATAGTGCAATAAACAGGTAACTGATATATTACAAGTAGTGCAATAAACATGTAACTAATATATTAGAAATAGTGCAATAAACAGGTAACTGATATACTACAAGTAGCGCAATAAACAGGTAACTGATATATTACAAGTAGTGCAATAAACATGTAACTGATATATTACAAGTAGTGCAATAAACAGGTAACTGATATATTACAAATAGTGCAATAAACAGGTAACTGATATATTACAAGTAGTGCAATAAACATGTAACTAATATATTAGAAATAGTGCAATAAACAGGTAACTGATATACTACAAGTAGCGCAATAAACAGGTAACTGATATATTACAAGTAGTGCAATAAACATGTAACTGATATATTACAAGTAGTGCAATAAACAGGTAACTGATATATCACAAGTAGTGCAATAAACATGCAAACAATAAATTATAAGAATTGCAATATACAAATAACTGAGCATTATGCAGCCTACCTTTAAACACTAATCCAGTAACACCAGCACCGAGACAGTTTTCCTTCATCTCGACCAACTCAAGTTTATCCACGTCCATAAAGTAGCTGTCCGGGAGTTCCTTCATTAATAAGTCGGGTACCAGGACATTCAGTTCATGTTTTATACCCTGAAACACAGAACACATCAACAACATGTTCACATAGCACACATTGCCACTGTTCTAAATGGCCCCGAAATATTTAGCATATAATCATCACAACTGTTCTAAATACATCAATGTCACTATTCTAAGTTCCATGCATAATGTAATACATTAATGTCACTGTTCTAAATACCCTGAAACATGCAATACATCCACGCCATTGTTCTAAATACACTGATACATGCAATATATTCAAACCACTGTTCTAAATACCCTGATAAATGCAATACACCCACACCATTGTTCGAAATACATACCCTGGTATGTGCAATACATCCACCTCATTGTTCTAAATACCGTTATGCACATCAAGGTGGTTGTTCAAAATATACTAGATACACATCAATGCCAATGATCTAAATACACTGACAAACATCACCGGCACTGTTCTAAAAAACAACATAGGACCAATACCCTGAGCATTGAGTCACAGTAACAGCTGCCTTTCTTAGCACATGTCGCAATATTTGGAATAGACTCCATTCCAATGACAAAATTCACAATGAAATGCAATCATGACAATAAACAAGAACAATCCGAGGTAACAAACCTCCGCCATGCTGCTAAATGTCCGAGCAATCCGAGGTAACAAACCTCCGCCATGCTGCTAAATGTCCGAGCAATCCGAGGTAACAAACCTCCGCCATGCTGCTAAATGTCCGAGCAATCCGAGGTAACAAACCTCCGCCATGCTGCTAAATGTCCGAGCAATCCGAGGTAACAAACCTCCGCCATGCTGCTAAATGTCCGAGCAATCCGAGGTAACAAACCTCCGCCATGCTGCTAAATGTCCGAGCAATCCGAGGTAACAAACCTCCGCCATGCTGCTAAATGTCCGAGCAATCCGAGGTAACAAACCTCCGCCATGCTGCTAAATGTCCGAGCAATCCGAGGTAACAAACCTCCGCCATGCTGCTAAATGTCCGAGCAATCCGAGGTAACAAACCTCCGCCATGCTGCTAAATGTCCGAGCAATCCGAGGTAACAAACCTCCACCATGCTGCTAAATGTCCAAGCAATCCAAGGTAACAAACCTCCGCCATGCTGCTAAATGTTCGAGCAATCCAAGATAACAAACCTTCACAATGCTGCTAAATGTCCGAGCAATCCAAGGTAACAAGTAGAACCACTGCACCGACCTACCGCCAGCTGGATAGCTTCCTCACTTGAAACAGTTAGACAGCCCCAGTGGGATTCGAACCTACAGCAGTAAGGGGCGAGTGATTTGAAGTAAACAACCATAACCACTCGGCCACAGAGACCCCCTAGTAGACAATTAGTATGGTGGATCACATCCAAAATATATGGGTTCATCCTTGACCCGATGCCAACCATTCCACCAAATTTCACGATAATCCATACGTAAAATATCGTATAATCCTGCTAACAGATAAATGACCGAAAAAACGAAAAGTTAACCTCCTTAACGGAGGTAATAACTCTCAAGAGAGGTCCTCGTCAGCATGCTTGTTTTCTATATCATGAGTCTGATTAACGCATTTCATTCTGGATACCGTTCAAACAGTATTTGCAAATAACATAGAGCCAGATCAGCCGCCATGGAACTTGCCATCTGATCAGGCTCTATGCTGTTTGCTATTCAGATGATCTTGCCAAGATACTTGGCTATGTAGCAAACAACATAGATCCTGATCAGCATGCAGCATCACAGTGCGGCTGATCTGGATCTATGTTGTTTGCAAAAGCCTTTAAATATATCCAGAATGAAATGGGTTAACAGATACAATACCTTGGGACAGGTAATGGAGCTTCCATGGATGAGCTGCCTGGCGCAATGTTCCATGGTGAAGTGGTCGATATCGTTAGGGAGTGGTAGCCCTTGGTAACAAGTAGAACACAGGGCATATCTCTCCAGACGATTGCTCACCATCATGAAATCAGGTTCCAACAATCCTAAATGTGTCAAGAAATAGCTAGTGAAACAAATTACAAGTTCTACTACAGCAGGGTTGGTTCTCCACAGAAAACACCATCAAATAGGGTCAAAGTAAGAGAAGGAAAATAGACACCGTGCCAAAGGCGTGTGGCGAGGGCCGGGAGACATCCCCATGTAGTTTTTTTTTTAATTTATATGCATTGTTTGAGCATTATGAGCATAAAATATTGTATTATAATCACTGTGTCTGTATCGTAATTCATTTTCTCAGCAAAATAAACAAAAATATTTTGTTTTGAAATCTTTAAACATGGGAACTTGAGGAGACATTTAACCTCAAGTTACAGTGTAGATTAATAGTTACCATCTATTGGAGGACAGATTTAACCTCAAGTTACAGTGTAGATTAATAGTTACAATCTATTGGAGGAGACATTTAACCTCAAGTTACAGTGTAGATTAATAGTTACAATCTATTGGAGGACAGATTTAACCTCAAGTCACAGTGTAGATTAATAGTTACCATCTATTGGAGGACAGATATAACCTCAAGTCACAGTGTAGATTAATAGTTACCATCTATTGGAGGACAGATATAACCTCAAGTTACAGTGTAGATTAATAGTTACCATCTATTGGAGGACAGATATAACCTCAAGTCACAGTGTAGATTAATAGTTACAATCTATTGGAGGAGACATTTAACCTCAAGTTACAGTGTAGATTAATAGTTACCATCTATTGGAGGACATATTTAACCTCAAGTCACAGTGTAGATTAATAGTTACAATCTATTGGAGGACAGATTTAACCTCAAGTCACAGTGTAGATTAATAGTTACCATCTATTGGAGGACAGATATAACCTCAAGTTACAGTGTAGATTAATAGTTACCACTATTGAGGACAGATATAACCCTTCTGACTGGGGAGTGAGGGCAGGTTTGAAGGTACATACCTGGATTAACCCTTCTGACTGGGGAGTGAGGGCAGGTTTGATGGTACATACCCGGATTAACCCTTCTGACTGGGGAGTGAGGGCAGGTTTGATGGTACATACCCGGATTAACTCTTCTGACTGGGGAGTGAGGGCAGGTTTGATGGTACATACCTGGATTAACCCTTCTGACTGGGGAGTGAGGGCAGGTTTGATGGTACATACCCGGATTAACCCTTCTGACTGGGGAGTGAGGGCAGGTTTGATGGTACATACCCGGATTAACCCTTCTGACTGGGGAGTGAGGGCAGGTTTGATGGTACATACCCGGATTAACCCTTCTGACTGGGGAGTGAGGGCAGGTTTGATGGTACATACCCGGATTAACCCTTCTGACTGGGGAGTGAGGGCAGGTTTGATGGTACATACCCGGATTAACCCTTCTGACTGGGGAGTGAGGGCAGGTTTGATGGTACATACTCGGATTAACCCTTCTGACTGGGGAGTGAGGGCAGGTTTGATGGTACATACCCGGATAGAAATCTTGTAGGATATCTTCAATCTCATCAACAATGATGCCCATGATGCCAAAGTTCTCCGATTTGCTCACTTCAGTAATCAGTACACCATTTTGTAGATCAACCAGTCCATCGGAACCTTTATTGGAATAGAAATGCTTACTAATCACTATGAACCAGTGATGTGCACCGGTTTCAAAATTCATAATCGGTTAATCGGAATAATCTGATGTGCACCGGTTTCAAAATCCATAATCGGTTAATCGGAATAATCTGATGTGCACCGGTTTCAAAATCCATAATCTATTAATCGGAATAATCTGATGTGCACCGGTTTCAAAATCCATAATCGATTAATCGGAATAATCGGACAGGTAATTAACCGATCAGATAATCAATTATTAATCGGGCTACTGATATAATTACAAATCAAAATCAATCCATATAATTTGTGAGTTTAGCAATCTATTTAGTGCTAATAAATTACTACATCTAACTTTAAGTTAGTAGACTGCCACCTGATATACAGTTAGTTTTTAAGTTAATAAGGACAGAACGCTTAGTGACATACTAGTGAAAAGTCTAGTACTAGATGTTAGAATTTTTGTTGCAAACGTGCAATGCTAATAAAATACAGCGAATAGTAAAATTGTGTTTTTATTTATTTTAACTATAAACAAACATCAAAGTACGAGACAAAAATAAAAAAATAATAAAAAAAAATAACAATCGTCGATTATAATCGATTCCACATTTTCACAATCGATTATCGTCGATGTCCACACTGGCGACCGATTGTCAGCGACTTAGCGATAATCGGTTTATCACTACTATGAACTTCTAAATTAATAGTCAAACTGTGTTTCCTCAAACTAGTCGGTCCCATGAATATGGGTTGGAGTCCTGGGTAGTTTGAGTCAAGCATAGTTAATCATGTGTGACGCAAGATGTTTAGAAATTATGTATACTGTCAAACATAGTGGTCACCTCTATTAAGCAGCCAACCTGTATTAGGCAGTCAGTATCCAGATTTCAAAAATGTTGTTTTATTATACATTTGACCTCTAATAAGCAGCCAACCTGTATTAAGCAGTCAGTATCCAGATTTCAAAAATGTTGTTTTATTATACATTTGACCTCTAATAAGCAGCCAACCTGTATTAAGCAGTCAGTTTCCAGATTTCAAATATGTTGTTTTATTATAAATTTTGACCTCTATTAAGCAGCCAACCTGTATTAAGCAGTCAGTATCCAGATTCCAAATATGTTGTTTTATTATAAATTTTGACCTCTATTAAGCAGCCAACCTGTATTAAGCAGTCAGTATCCAGATTTCAAATATGTTGTTTTATTATACCTTTAACCTCTATTAAGCAGTAACTTTCTGTCATTCCTTTGGCCGGCTGCTTAAGACAGGTTTAACTGTAGAACGTTATTGTCTAAGGTTGCATGTATATAATAAGGGGATATCTGTTTGTTTCAGTGTATGGTTAAATTATATTTCACCAAATGAACATTGAAAGCATTATTATCAAAATTGGCGCTACCATTCCTAATGTCCAATTATCGCAGTTGTTAGCACGCTCGCTTGTCATCAATGCATCCCAGGTTCATTAATTGTACATGTAGCTGGTTCATTAATTGTATATGTAACTGATTCATTAATTGTACATATAGCTGGTTCATTAATTGTATATGTAACTGGTTCATTAATTGTACATATAGTTGGTTCATTAATTGTATATGTAGCTGGTTCATTAATTGAATATGTGGCTGGTTCATTAATTGTATATGTAGCTGGTTCATTAATTGTACATGTAGCTGGTTCATTAATTATATAGGTTTTAAGGTTTTAATCTTTATTAAAGTCTCATCTATGTACATACATGTAATGCAAACACAAATGTAAATAATCAGATTAAAAGTACATAGCCATTCTGAATAGAATTATAAGAGACATATTGCAACAAAACATATCACATTATAAAATCCCACACTACTATTAGTTAATGCTTATTTACATTCTAAAGCCAAGAAACAGTTGCTAATTTATATTTAAATACGAAATAAAACAAAATGGTATAAAACACTAAATCGAAAAACAAGCACTAGTGCGCTATTAAGAAATATTTTACAAAATCAGTTATCACCCAGGATCAGATCGAGAATGACCTAATTAGCAGCTGCTTCTTGTAGTCCGTAAAAATCATAGATATATAGTAATTAACACAAAAAAGGGCATTATTTACAAAGGTAAAAGTAACGACGCTGTAGTATATTAAAACAGGTTTTGGCACAAAGTCTTATCACTGATTGATTACTGAATAGAAATATAAATTGATCACGTTTTGTCATATTACAGAAATTATGGTCAGCTAATATTGCCTTCTGCAATAGTAAAGTTCTTAGATCATTATATATGGCACATTCCAATAAAACGTGATGTTCATCTTCTATCACATTACAAAAAGGACATTTACGATCGTCTAATCTTAAATTCTCATACCTTCCGGTTTCTATACGGATTGGTGCAACACCGCATCTAAATTTACTAAATGCCGACCTGTGTCGTGTAGGTAAAATCATTTTACAATATTCCTCAGGTTCAAATACATGCTTAAACTTACAATACGTTCTTAATTTGTTACGACCTCGTCCAGTAGTACCATGAATGCTATTTATAGAGGCATACCAATCTGTTATATATTTGTTCATACCAAATTTTCCCACACATTCGACACAATGAGGCTTAGAAATTGGAGCATATAAGTTACAAAATTCTGCAAAATCAATATCCGTAAAATGTTTCTTAACAAAATAGAACCAGTTTTTACAGGAAGCAGATTTCTCGTTTGCCCAAAGTGCAATTCGTTTGTTCAATCTCGAGTTATTTGTATTGGAAATTCGTACCCAAAACGTAGAAACTGTTTTCCATTGACGGACAATGGGAGGTTGCCAACCCATTTCACCGGAAACGGCTGCATTGGGTGTATACTTGCCGACACCAAGATAAAACATGTATATGTAGCTGGTTCATTAATTGTATATGTAGCTGGTTCATTAATTGTATATATAGCTGGTTCATTAATTGTATATATAGCTGGTTCATTAATTATATATGTAGCTGGTTCATTAATTGTATATGTAGCTGGTTCATTAATTGTATATATAGCTGGTTCCTTAATTATATATGTAGCTGGTTCATTAATTGTATATATAGCTGGTTCATTAATTGTATATATAGCTGGTTCATTAATTGTATATATAGCTGGTTCATTAATTGTATATATAGCTGGTTCATTAATTGTATATATAGCTGGTTCATTAATTGTATATGTAGCTGGTTCCTTAATTGTATATGTAGCTGGTTCATTAATTGTATATGTAGCTGGTTCATTAATTGTTAATGTTGCTTGTTTCTACAAGTAAATATAGCTGGTTCCTACCTGTATATGTAGCTAGTTCCTTACCAATAAATGTAGCTGGTTCCTTACCTGAGAAACTAGCTGGTTCCACACAAAAGCTGCCATCTTCATGACTGACATGGATCAACTCGCGACAGAATGTCTTTGTCGGCGATTTGATTTGCAATCCATGACTGGAAAAACAAAGTCAAGCTAACTTGAGACAACACGACACGCCATGACAGACAGTCCAATTATCTTCAGCTTCAGGAGTGAGAGGTCTGGAGTTCACGCTCAGGTGTAGCCATTACGATTGTGCTCTTAAGTAGGGCACTTAAATACCACATTGCCTCTTCTCTCTCCCTTATCTGGTGCACCCAAGTACTGGTCAACCGCTGGAGCCTGCCCAGGAAAGGAGTTGTTAAGTAAACTGTCTGCCGGCGATATAGCCCGAAATGGTGCTGATGCAGGCGTAAAACCCGAAATATAACATATAACTCTCTCCCATATCACAATAGATTCCATCAGGAATGAGGTCTCGAGAGCGATTTAACTAATGTTGTAAGAACTGGTTTCGTTATCGGGCTAAATTAAATTGGTATAAACTAGGTCCCATTAATTTAACTTATGTTATGAGGTCACCTGAAGTAAGCATCCAAACTGGCCACTTTAGTTGACCGGCTGCTTAACGCTAGTTGGAATATACATCGGAGCATATCATAGGTCACAACCTTCAGTTAGCACATCACATGTACAACAGAGAATTATGTTCTAACAAAATATGTCTCTAAGGATTTTTATCACCAGATCATTATCTGAAAGTGGCTTCCAATCTTATACGCTTTTTTTAAATCTGTGTGTTTATTTATCGTCGCTACCGGTTGCCCATATGAGCTACGCCTCCTGAAGAGATTAGTTATTTTAGATATTTGGAGGATAGTGCAATGATACAGAGAGAGACCCATTCCAGAGTCTCCTCTGGTTCTTTTACGTGCATGGTGTAAAGCACCGACACGAGACCTCGGGCTTAAAGTCCCATCTGAAAGACTGTTAATTTTATTAGGGTAAGACAGGGGGGGATCGAACCTGCAATCCCTGGATCACCAGTTCAACGTGTTAACCACTGGACTACGTATCATCTGTTTTTTAAATCAGTTTGTTCCAACTCACTAATTGATGACCTTTGAAATAACTGAAAGGGTGTGAAAAAAAGCATAGACTTTCACAGCTCTATCTGTAAAAGGGTGTGAAAAAGAGCATAGACTTTCACAGCTCTATCTGTAAAAGGGTGTGAAAAAAAGCATAGACTTTCACAGCTCTATCTGTAAAAGGGTGTGAAAAAAAGCATAGACTTTCACAGCTCTATCTGTAAACTGAACTTGTCAATAGAATTCTAGCAAATCAAATTTATTGTTGTGCATCAGTGCATGTTTTTATGACTTGACATAATCTATAGTGCTTTTACAGTACAATTTGTTTGATCTTTACTTCTGAGTGGTTTCCATTTTCTCAACCCGTCTTATGCGCGGGTCTATGCAAAATACAACTGATTTAAGACCAATGCTGGGTCGTTTTATTGTCGAGATCACTTTATATACATGTAACCTTTTTCAGGTTTCACATATTTTATGCTCCGGCCTATTGAATAACAACCAATTGTTAGGGAGAAGAACTATATAAGTTTTCTTTCGTTCTAATTCCTTTCAGTCTATTGCTGTTAATTTATATGGAAAATGTTAATTCTATGTATGTAAAATACTGAAATAAATAATGTTTAAACTAACCTTTTTCATTCGTTATATGTTATATTTCGGGTTTTACGCCTGCATCAGCACCATTTTGGGCTATATCGCCGGCGGGCAGTTTACCTAACAACACCTTTCCTGGGCAGGCTCCAGCGGTTAACCAGTAAGAAACTTCCAACTTTTTCATATAAATGAGACACGGCCTGAGCAGGGCTCGAACCTGTGACCATCAGTGATGACAGGTTACAGTGGTATACAAGTCAGCGACCATAACCGCTCGACCACGGAGGCGGACATTTTCATTCGTAAAATTGCATACATGTACTTACTTCACTGCCATACAATGACTATATCTTTCATTGAAAATGACTGCCACAACTTTAACCAATGATGTCATCATGTAATTGTATTAGTTACAAAACTAGTATTAGCCAGTTTCTTTTCGGAATAGAAATTCAGACTTCATTTTTAATTGTGCTTGAACATACAATCTACAATCCGTCAGACCGAACAAAATACCTCGACATAACCGAAGTTTGACTTAACGAAAATTCGATATAACCGGAGCCATTTATATGTAAAATGATAGTGTCTGAAACGGGACTTTGATACCGGAGAATTCGACATAACTGACTTTGACATAACGGATGTAGACTGTACTTACAAACTTCCACTTCCTGTTGGTTCCTTTTTAACACAACTTCCAAGCCTCATGGACATATAGCGCCTCGACAGTCGTATAGGCCAGTCCTTCCTGGAGAACTGGTCCACTCTCATCATCATACGAGTAACCAGTCTAATCCAGAAGCCGCTCGGACACTCCGACATCCTGTACAATCTCCGTATGCATTTTGCATCGGTAGAACACTCCGCAGACTCTATGATTGGTGGTTGCATAGGTAGTTGACACGGAAAGTACAAACTGAAAATGTATACATGTACATACAGCTATGATATTGCTCTCTGAATTCAGTCGTCATGGTGATTTGGTAGGATATTTAAAGTTCCAATTGTGTCTACTTCTACACACAGATATATGCAAAGGAGCGGACTACGGATAGATTTCCATTTTTAATAATTTTTCGAGACTTTAATATCGGGGTTTAAAGAATGACAACACAATACAGCCCCATTATAGGTAGTAAGAACTTGTTTCGCAATCGAACTAAAATAAATTTGTATAAACTATAATTTTATTTCTATTTTTCTTAAAAAGAGCGTGACAGAGAGCCTGTATGATATTGATGTAGATATCAGAGCTTCTAAGAACGCTGGTCTCCCAGTCCAGGACCGAATACTAAACTGGTAGACCGGTTGTAGCAACCAAAAAAACGGTCCAGAAAATTGTTGAACAAGCCAAGAAATCGGTCAAATACATTTTTCTAACAAACCTAAATTGGTAAATATAATCTCTCGATAAGGTGTATACATTTATTCACATCTGTTTCCGGTCTAAGATCGAGATGCGACCTGCTTCACTGATCCATGTTGATTGCCCCTATTGTTTTACAATCCCAAAGCCATACATTAATCACAGACAGATGTTTCCCCCCCCCCCCAGAGGCACTAAATTGTCAAACCGTGATTTATATAAGGGAAGTAACAGCTACGGAGCTTATTAAAAATAAAACAGGTGATTGTCTAAAATAGATATGAAATTTCTGTGTTTTGTTTCTAGAAAATTGATTTTGCAACACTGTGCGAACTTACTTGACAAGTTGATATATAAATATAAAACACATACTACTTTGACTGTGGTATTGATGCAGATATATAAATATAAAACACATACTACTTTGACTGTGGTATTGATGCAGATATATAAATATAAAACACATACTACTTTGACTGTGGTATTGATGCAGATATATAAATATAAAACACATACTACTTTGACTGTGGTATTGATGCAGATATATAAATATAAAACACATACTACTTTGACTGTGGTATTGATGCAGATATATAAATATAAAACACATACTACTTTGACTGTGGTATTGATGCAGATATATAAATATAAAACACATACTACTTTGACTGTGGTATTGATGCAGATATATAAATATAAAACACATACTACTTTGACTGTGGTATTGATGCAGATATATAAATATAAAACACATACTACTTTGACTGTGGTATTGATGCAGATATATAAATATAAAACACATACTACTTTGACTGTGGTATTGATGCAGATATATAAATATAAAACACATACTACTTTGACTGTGGTATTGATGCAGATATATAAATATAAAATACATACTACTTTGACTGTGGTATTGATGCAGATATATAAATATAAAATACATACTACTTTGACTGTGATATTGACGCAGCTATTTCGAACCGTTCGAGTAGTTCAATATACTGGTCCACAAACTCGTTTGGAAACTTGTTTGACTCCTTGTACGATAGCTCCGCCTCTTTGCGACTGATCTTCCCACGGCCCTGTCTCAAGAGTCTCTTCCCATTGGGTGACTGATAAAATATCACATGATAAAAACAATTGATAGTAAAGACATTTTACACATGATCTGAGCGGAAACACAAATAAGTCTGATCCATAGTTTTCTCGCAAATAGCTTCGTGGAAGTCGTGATAGCGCAGTAGATGCGCGTTCGCTTCAGGTGCGAAAAGTCTGGAGTTCGAGCCCGCTGGAGCCGTTACGATTGTGCCCTTAGGCAAGGCATTTAAATTCCACGTTGCCTCTTCTCTCTCCCTCGTGGCGATGGATTCCATCAGGAATGAGGTCTCGAGAGTGATTAATATAAGTTGTAATAACTTGTTTCGCAATCGAGCTAAAATAAATTTGTATAAATTAAATAACTTGCTGCAAATATAGACCTCATTCTGATGGAATCCATCGCTAAGAGTGTCTTGCCTAAGGACACCACAACCATGGTTGTGGCGAGGCTCGAACCTGCAACGCTTTGGTTACGAGATGGATACTGTATCCATTCACCATAGGAGCTGCAGGCAAAATAAATAGAAACGACTGTAAAGAATCAACCGTATATCAATAACTAATATATTTATTTTTTAGCTTGATTACGAAAAACAAGTTTTTACAATATTGGATCAAGGCCAATGATGGAATCCATCGCCATTAGGGAGAGAGAGAGAGGCAATGTGGATTTAAGTTTCTTGCCTGATGACAGCACCACCATTGTACTGACAGTGCTCAAACTCACAACCTTTTGGTTACAAGGCGGACATCGTATCCACACAAATACATATGACGGATACTCTTAACCCATTTCATTCTGGATACATTTAAAGGCTTTTGCAAACAACATAGATCCAGATCAGCCGCAGCGTGACGCTGCGTGCTGATCAGGATCTATATTGTTTGCTACATAGCTTAGTGTCTTAGCAAGATCATTTGAATAGCAAACAGCATAGAGCCTCATTAGGCAGCACGTTCTATGGCGGCTGATATGGCTCTATCTTCTTTGCAAATACTGTTCAAATGGTATCCAGAATCAAATGGGTTAATCTTCATCACAATAGAGTATGCAATCGGGGGACATAACAAGGCTTTACTTACAAAATGAACGGAGCCTCCGTGGTGTAATGGATATGGTGTGTACCTAGAAACTGAGAGGTAGTGAGTGTGAGCCCTGCCAGAGCCATGGTTGTGGTGTCCTTAGGCAAGACAATTAAATCCACATTACCTCTTATTTCTCCCTCATGGCGATGGAATCCATTAGGATTGAGGTCCCGAGAGTGATTAATCTAAGCGAGCTCATATAAATTTGATTGCAATAATGCTAACTGAGAACAAGCAAGGTAGTTAATGAAGAACAAGCAAGGTAGTTAATGAAGAACAAGCAAGGTAGCTAACGGATAACAAGCAAGGTAGCTAATGGATAACAAGCAAGGTAGCTAATGGATAACAAGCAAGGTAGCTAATGAAGAACAAGCAAGGTAGCTAATGGATAGCAAGCAAGGTAGCTAATGGATAACAAGCAAGGTAGCTAATGAAGAACAAGCAAGGTAGCTAACGGATAGCAAGCAAGGTAGCTAATGAAGAACAAGCAAGGTAGCTAACGGATAGCAAGCAAGGTAGCTAATGAAGAACAAGCAAGGTAGCTAACGGATAGCAAGCAAGGTAGCTAATGGATAACAAGCAAGGTAGCTAATGGATAGCAAGCAAGGTAGCTAATGGATAGCAAGCAAGGTAGCTAATGAAGAACAAGCAAGGTAGCTAATGAAGAACAAGCAAGGTAGCTAATGAAGAACAAGCAAGGTAGCTAATGGATAGCAAGCAAGGTAGCTAATGGATAACAAGCAAGGTAGCTAATGAAGAACAAGCAAGGTAGCTAACGGATAGCAAGCAAGGTAGCTAATGAAGAACAAGCAAGGTAGCTAACGGATAGCAAGCAAGGTAGCTAATGAAGAACAAGCAAGGTAGCTAACGGATAGCAAGCAAGGTAGCTAATGGATAACAAGCAAGGTAGCTAATGGATAGCAAGCAAGGTAGCTAATGGATAGCAAGCAAGGTAGCTAATGAAGAACAAGCAAGGTAGCTAATGAAGAACAAGCAAGGTAGCTAATGGATAACAAGCAAGGTAGCTAATGAAGAACAAGCAAGGTAGCTAATGAAGAACAAGCAAGGTAGCTAATGGATAACAAGCAAGGTAGCTAATGAAGAACAAGCAAGGTAGCTAATGAATAACAAGCAAGGTAGCTAATGGATAGCAAGCAAGGTAGCTAATGGATAGCAAGCAAGGTAGCTAATGAAGAACAAGCAAGGTAGCTAATGAAGAACAAGCAAGGTAGCTAATGGATAGCAAGCAAGGTAGCTAATGGATAGCAAGCAAGGTAGCTAATGGATAGCAAGCAAGGTAGCTAATGGATAGCAAGCAAGGTAGCTAATGGATAGCAAGAAAGGTAGTTAATGGATAGCAAGCAAGGTAGCTAATGGATAGCAAGCAAGGTAGCTAATGGATAGCAAGCAAGGTAGCTAATGGATAGCAAGCAAGGTAGCTAATGGATAACAAGCAAGGTAGCTAATGGATAACAAGCAAGGTAGCTAATGGATAGCAAGCAAGGTAGCTAATGGATAACAAGCAAGGTAGCTAATGGATAACAAGCAAGGTAGCTAATGGATAACAAGCAAGGTAGCTAATGGATAGCAAGCAAGGTAGCTAATGAAGAACAAGCAAGGTAGCTAATGAAGAACAAGCAAGGTAGCTAATGGATAACAAGCAAGGTAGCTAATGGATAGCAAGCAAGGTAGCTAATGGATAACAAGCAAGGTAGCTAATGGATAGCAAGCAAGGTAGCTAATGGATAGCAAGCAAGGTAGCTAATGAAGAACAAGCAAGGTAGCTAATGGATAGCAAGCAAGGTAGCTAATGGATAGCAAGCAAGGTAGCTAATGAAGAACAAGCAAGGTAGCTAATGGATAGCAAGCAAGGTAGCTAATGAAGAACAAGCAAGGTAGCTAATGGATAACAAGCAAGGTAGCTAATGGATAACAAGCAAGGTAGCTAATGAAAACAAGCAAGGTAGCTAATGAAGAACAAGCAAGGTAGCTAATGGATAGCAAGCAAGGTAGCTAATGGATAGCAAGCAAGGTAGCTAATGAAGAACAAGCACGGTAGCTAATGGATAGCAAGCAAGGTAGCTAATGGATAACAAGCAAGGTAGCTAATGGATAACAAGCAAGGTAGCTAATGGATAACAAGCAAGGTAGCTAATGGATAACAAGCAAGGTAGCTAATGGATAGCAAGCAAGGTAGCTAATGAAGAACAAGCAAGGTAGCTAATGAAGAACAAGCAAGGTAGCTAATGAAGAACAAGCAAGGTAGCTAATGAAGAACAAGCAAGGTAGCTAATGAAGAACAAGCAAGGTAGCTAATGAAGAACAAGCAAGGTAGCTAATGAAGAACAAGCAAGGTAGCTAATGAAGAACAAGCAAGGTAGCTAATGGATAGCAAGCAAGGTAGCTAATGAAGAACAAGCAAGGTAGCTAATGGATAGCAAGCAAGGTAGCTAATGAAGAACAAGCAAGGTAGCTAATGGATAGCAAGCAAGGTAGCTAATGAAGAACAAGCAAGGTAGCTAATGGATAGCAAGCAAGGTAGCTAATGAAGAACAAGCAAGGTAGCTAATGGATAGCAAGCAAGGTAGCTAATGAAGAACAAGCAAGGTAGCTAATGGATAGCAAGCAAGGTATCTAACGGATAGCAAGCAAGGTAGCTAACGGATAGCAAGCAAGGTAGCTAATGGATAACAAGCAAGGTAGCTAACGGATAACAAGCAAGGTACAGTGTGACTGATCTCCCTTTAAAGCTTGTCATTTATTAGTTCCTTTTAGTATGATGGTTAAAGTCATAGTTTATTTGAATCTTTACTCGTGTACGATGTAAAGGTTTAGCATTAAAGAAATTAAACCGATAAACTTAATCGTGTACGTAGTGTTTAATTTTAAATGACAATCAACATTAATGTGAGTAAATTGTCACATTCCAATGACCCAATCACTTTATAGTAAATTCATACGTCATTCACGCATGTTTATAGGATGGCATAATTCGTAAAGTGCATCAAACGCATAAATAAGGTGAGAAAATAAATCTAGCACATCCATAGAGTTACAGTTAAGGAAATCCCACCCTCGGGCTGAAGATTCATGCACAGACCGAGGCTCTGGCCCTCGGATGGGATTTCCTTATCTGCAACTATTGGAGGTGTTAGATTCACTTTACCGGTATCTGTCGTAATATTAAATGTTCTCTTGAAAGCGTACGTATACTTACGATGATCACGTGTACTAATATATCACACAGCCAAGCCGGGTCCAGGAAGTACAGTGTATCAAGTCCACCAAGCTGATCTGTGAAGTGAAGCAGGTAACCAGCTTCCACAAGAAACTTTGTCACTGGAAGACATTAATGTACAAGAATATAACAGACAGATCTGTAGTTCAGTGGTAACACGCTGGACTGGTAATCCAAGGATCGCAGGTTTGATCCCCCATCTGACCCTAATAAAATTAACAGTCTTTCAGATGGGACTTTAAACCGAGGTCTTGTGTCGGTGCTTTACACGTTGCATGTAAAAGAACCAGAGGAGACTCTGGAACGGGTCTCTATCTGTATCATTGCACTATCCTCCAAAAATCTAAAATGGCTAATCTCTTCAGGAGACGTCGCTTAAATGGTCAACTGGTAGCGACGATAAATAAATGTAAAATACACACGTACATGTATATCACACAGCCAAGCTGGATCCAGGAAGTATAATCTTATCAAGGCCACCAATCTGATCTGTAATGTGAAGCTAGCAACCAGCCCCCCCCCCATACAAAACTTTCTGATTGAAATACATTAACCCATTCAACACCAAGTAACTGACATGGACTGGTGCATGATATTTATAGACCAATAAATGAATAAGAAAATTACATTTGGATTAGTTCATTTATCAAAATGGGTAATTTTGTCTAAAAATAGTAATATTACTGGCAAAAAGTGTAGATCCTGATGAGACGGCTCGTCACGAGCCGGCTCATCTGGATCTACACTTTTTGTAAGCCTACTTAAAGGTATGTGGCGTTGAAAGGGTTAAATGGTGATCCAGGTGAAATTGATTAATGTTGTTTTTCTGGACAAATGGGAATTTATGTGATAAGAATTCCTGCTATGTATTTGTATTATAGGTATTAAAAGTCTCCAATTGTTTTCAGGGAACTAGTTCCAAGCTTTCACTGGTGTGCGCATAGAAATACAGGCTTGGCCTGGAATCCAGAAATGGCCAAGTCAATCTATTTACGTAGTTGAAATTCTGCAACAATATTTGGTTCCTATATGATTTGCGGATGTTCCAGCAAGGATGTGGTATTTACTATTATGTTGGACAGGGTTTCATGTTATTGTCAACATGTTTGAATTTAATTACTAAATTATTCACTTTATAATTTATATACATTCACTCAAATACACTAACCGAGTGTGTATTATGCAGAGTGAATTTTCAATCCCTTCTAGTACATATTTATATGTAATAGTTTTTCTTGTCATTTTAAAGATTTATATTAAATTTAGTCCAATTTGCGACTTACCATGTGGCAGGGTTCTGATTATTAGATCATCCTTGGAACGGCGTAAACTGTAAAACACGCCTTTTCACACGACGAACATTGCCTAACACTGCGAATGCGCATGTCCATAACATCGAGTGCGTGTGTAAGCTGCATATCATTAGTTGGAAACCCTCTTTGCATGGTATGCAATCAAGGCATATACGTGCATCGAAGGAAATGCAATAGTGATGTAGATATAGCAGCTTGGTGTGTTTAGCAGGAACAATAAACTTCTCCATAAACTGGCTGTCCTTCAGGTGTAGTCCCTCTTCTCCATAAACTGGCTGTCCTTCAGGTGTAGTCCCTCTTCTCCATAAACTGGCTGTCCTTCAGGTGTAGTCCCTCTTCTCCATAAACTGGCTGTGCTTCAGGTGTAGTCCCTCTTCTCCATAAACTGGCTGTCCTTCAGGTGTAGTCCCTCTTCTCCATAAACTGGCTGTGCTTCAGGTGTAGTCCCTCTTCTCCATAAACTGACTGTCCTTCAGGTGTAGTCCCTCTTCTCCATAAACTGGCTGTCCTTCAGGTGTAGTCCCTCTTCTCCATAAACTGGCTGTGCTTCAGGTGTAGTCCCTCTTCTCCATAAACTGACTGTCCTTCAGGTGTAGTCCCTCTTCTCCATAAACTGGCTGTCCTTCAGGTGTAGTCCCTCTTCTCCATAAACTGGCTGTGCTTCAGGTGTAGTCCCTCTTCTCCATAAACTGACTGTCCTTCAGGTGTAGTCCCTCTTCTCCATAAACTGGCTGTCCTTCAGGTGTAGTCCCTCGTCTCCATAAACTGGCTGTGCTTCAGGGCCCCGTTTTATCAACGGTCGTAAGTCAGTCTTAGTTAAGATTATTGCTTAAGACCGAGTTACGCCGTCGTAACGTCTAAGTTAAGACCACGGTCCGTTTTATCAACAAAGTCGCAGCTAAGATATCGTAAATAAAGTCTTAACTTTACGACTGGTTCGATGCAGTTGCAACTTCGGAAAAAGTCTTAAAAATGGCGGCCGAATCAGCAGAATCCGTGCATCAGAGACGTGATGCAAGAATATTCAGGGCCGGTAGAGACATTGGAGACGTGTGACACCAATATCCTGTCCCGATATCGCAGGACGAGGCTATTGATTGTCTTGCTTGACGATATGGTGGGGGAATGACTTGGACAAGGGGACCAACCACTCTCATTCGATACCCGGTTTGACCTAGGTAAAGTGAAATTGATATATTTCTATATCTTGCATTATTAAGGTGCATATCAGTGTTATTTGCGTACACATTTCTGTACAGTAGGCCCTTATTTCTATTTTAAGATTACAAGGGACGCTACTTCCATAAGAATCTATCGCTATTTATATCGATACTAGACACAAGTCATGACTTATTATGTTTTTGGAACTGAATGACGATACGTATTATGTTTCTGCAACGCATTAACTAAGTAAATTGATACAGTGTGCAGGTAGGGAATTAAATGCTTGTGTTTATAATGTCGTCCGTTTGTTTTTAAATGCTCGTGTATTTCTACAGTATTCGTACACATAATTAAACGTCCATACGTGTCCAAATGCAAATGTTTTTCTGGACAGGCTTAGCCGACCTAAGCGGTTAACCAGTACTAAACTATGTCTGTGAGGTGACTTGCTCAATGACACTACATACGTGGACTGACTGAGTATCGAACATGGGACAGTTTGATTCCAAATCCGACACCATGCCACGGACGCCCGGAGGAAATCGTCCTGTTCAATCTGTCACCATACCATATCACATACTGTCCATCAAACCAGGCTTGAATTGGTGAGAAGGGAGCATGGCTAACTACTGCGCGAATTGGACAGCCAAAAGAAGTATAATCCATATTACAAGTTGTCATGATTGATCTTAATGCGATGATAGACACGATGAGTCGGGATGACCATAATTATATATAGATACACTGTCCAGTTTGAAATCAATCGGAATATATCGAACTCTGTGTGTTTACATGTATATTGGGTTACGAACTACTACCACAACCAATGACCACAAAGTTGCATTGTAATATAATTATAGTGTGTTGAAAACACATGACTGTTTTATGTATCAATAATAGTTGAAACGTTTTGTTCATTTCAGATGCTTATTGATTTAGATACCTATCAAAGGGTGATGTATTGTCCAAAGTCGCAGATTTTCATGGCATCAACAGGTAGGTGAACTCTTTTCGACATGATCATTAATTGCTAAGTTTATTCGATTAGCTGTCTGATTAGCGTAGTGATTAGCACGCTCGCTTCTAGTCAATGCATTCCGGGTTCCTTACACTGACTGAGAAGTGTGTGAGATGGTACGGTGGTCCCCAAATCGGACATGTGAGTTTTCTCCGGTTATGTCCCACACGAATGACTACATAATTATACGCTTTCAACGAGAGTGCTTAATATTATAATCTTGTTTCGAAAATGTTGTAAAGTAAATAATATTTATTCTAACATTAACAATGAAGAACGATGTAAAAACACAAAAGTTAACCATAGTTTTTTCAAAAACAGAATTAGGCCGAACTCCAAATATATTTAGTTTCGTCACAGCAACCCATATTTATGGAATAGTTTCCATCTTATTAATGTACATACACTGTACTAATCACTTATACATTGTTCTTAAAAAAATTAATATCTGTCAGGTCCACCCTCACAAATGCTTAATATTATTGATGCATGTCCAAATTTTGTTCACAATCATTCCAGTGTTCAAATTTATCAGATAGAAATGTAGAACTTTGATGTTAATAGAGTTTTTATATGTTATTTCTTGCAGATTCCCTGATGATATGGCTTTAATTGATGTACAGCAGGATTTTTATCGGAAGTGCCATATTATTTATAGTTTTAAAAATTATGAAAGAAATTTAAGGTTTCCACAAATAAAGCAAACAATAGATATATATATATATATATATATATATATATATGTATGCCAAACAAGCAAAATTAGATGTGCATGAAAACACCCTGGTAATTATATGGTATTGAAGCCTGTGTACAAACAAGATTGTCTATCATACTGTGTTCACTACAGATCTTCAATCTATATCTTGTGCAACAAATCTTCTTTTACTATTAAATCAGAAATGTTGATGCAACAAAACACGAAAATAGATTCACAGTAAATATAATTTGTTGTATCAGATTGCATAGGGTGTGACAGACGGACTTTGGTGTGAAAATGTAACTGCTTCAATATACTTCCCACTACACTGTAACAGAAGCTGTAACATTACACAAAGCAATCCGATACAATATATATGTTGATATACATAATACATGAATACCTGTGAGTGTTTGACGTTTATTTATCATAGTTACCAGTTGCCCATTTTAGCGACACCTACTGAAGAGATTAGTTATATTAGATTTGGAGGATAGTGCAATGATGTCTCCTTTGGTTCTTTTATTTGCATTGTGTAAAGCACCGGCACAAGACCTCTGTTTAAATTCTCATCTGAAAGACTATGATTTTAGTATGGTATAGCGGGGTCTCGAACGGGGTAAAAAGCCCATGTGATCTAGTTTTTTATTGTTTTTTCTTTCTTGTTCCTATGATATAATTATAAGAGGATATGTGTTTGTTTCAGTGTATGATCGAATAATATTTCACCAAATGAACATTGAAAGCATTATTACCAAGTGTGAAGCTAGTCACGAGTGGTATTAATAGCTTTCTATGTTTTTGAGTAAAGTATTATTCGATCATTCACTTAACAAACAATTTTTCTTTTTATTTTGGCTGAAAAGTGTTTTTATGATAGAAAATGATGCAACTGTGCCATGGGCTAAATCGTACTTAGACAACAATATGTGACGTAATAAATGACTGCTCGAGTCCTTAAACGTACGTGCTGCCAACATTTCAACAAACACATTCTTTGTACCACAAATTCAAAGCATTGTTACTTTTAGCTTCCTACTTAATCCTTTTCATTATGTATGTTGTTGTATGTTATGTGTTTTATGGTTTGCAATAAATATTGTTTAAACCAATTCATCTTGGCAATTCTATGATAATTCTATTCCATATATGCGAGGATTAAAAACTGCATTACCCATATTATCAGTAATGTTACAAGTGTCAATATGTATCTCTATATGTATTATAAAATTATATTGGGGTATATTTGCAGTGACATTATAAATAATGAAATTTAGAATAGTTCCGTTCTTTTATTTTTACTTCCTAACATCCATGATTGTGCTGGTTATAATTAGTTTCAATATAACTTACCGACCAAGTTAACTTGACAACAATTTGGTAGTTAAAGCGACCATTTATCATCGTCTTTGATCTATTGTGTTTTTGAGCTTAATTATCGTCGCTACCGGTTGCCCATATGAGCGACGCCTCTTGAAGAGATTAGTCATTTTAGATTTTTGAGGATATTGCAGTAATAGAGACAGAAACGGAGTATGTGGTCGATTGGTTAATGTTGTTGACTTCGAATCACTTGCCTCTCACAGCTGATGTTTAGACTCTCACCAGGGGTGTCGGATTATTTCGTGCAAGGAAACTATTCGGAATGTTTGTGGTTCTACCCAGGCAGGTGACCTTTCACACTTGATATACTGTATGGAGGGGCGCCCAGGATCTTCCTCCACCAATAATAGCTGGAAAGTCACCATATTACTTGAGCTGTTGGTGATACATTAAACCCCAAAAACAAACAGAGACCCATGCCAGAGTATCTGGCTTTTTTTACGTGAACGGTGTTATTCACGGACTTAAAGACTGATGATCGAACCTTGGATCTACAGACCAATGCGTTCACCACTGAACTATTGACCCGTCTGTATTTGATCTATTAATCTCATTACACAGATATATACGACTAATGTATGACCAGTCTATGACAGCTTGTACATTTGTATATTATATATGCTAGAGTCGCCGTTATAAAAAGACATGCTGATACAAAAGTGTGTATTAATGAATGGAGTCTATTCAGTATTTACATCACTAGATATTGTGGTAACATGTAAATACCGTAGGCCCTATTCAATTGCCTCAACATTATTTACAGACACAAATCTGGAACATACCCTTGAAAATGAAATAATATTTAACAACCTAATCCTATTAGCAAAGAAGTTTTGGGGTGGGAGCACTGTTTTGCATTTACGCAAAAACGATGTATAAGTTATTTAAAGTATAATAAAAAGTCTGAAATGTTTAACAATTTAATATATGAAAACAACGTTTCAGATTTAAAATATTATTGCACGATGGTAACATACCAGTTATACTGAAATAGATTATACATTCACAGTAACAAGGAAGATTTAGTGGGGCCGTGTTTTCCTTTCCAATACCGGCGTGTTAGAAATCTCTTCTACGGATTTGACCAAAAACTTTTACCACAACTTATTTTCACACCTTAAATTATACGTTTAACTACTCATACTTTTAACTTCTTTGCGGTTTTTGATGCGCAACATGTCTACGTCCCCGCGAGGGGTTCGACATTAAAGGAAGATAGATAGATAGAACTACGTCATATTGGATTTAATATATATTGCATGTCTGGAGAGGCCTGCGCGTAAGGTTTAATTCGATATAAGAAATATTAACATATTCCAAGAAATAAAGAAGTTATGAATAATATATACAGGGGCGCCGTGTTTTAAACATGCCCGATGTTGACATTTGCGCGCGAAGATGTGTACACCGGAAGTTTACATTTCGGACTGTGTCACTGTTTTTAAGGTCGTACGACGAAAGAAAATCTTAGCTGCGACCGAAGACTTACGACCGTGTTGATAAAACGGTCGTACGATTGTCGCAGGAAACGTCGCAAATAGCGGTCTTAAGATAAGACCGACTTGCGACCGACTTGCGACCGACTTGCGACCGACTTGCGACCGACGTTGTTGATAAAACGGGGCCCTGGTGTAGTCCCTCTTCTCCATAAACTGGCTGTCCTTCAGGTGTAGTCCCTCTTCTCCATAAACTGGATGTGCTTCAGGTGTAGTCCCTCTTCTCCATAAACTGACTGTCCTTCAGGTGTAGTCCCTCTTCTCCATAAACTGGCTGTCCTTCAGGTATAGTCCCTCTTTCTCTACTTCTGTCTTCATCATACCATTACCCCAAACAATCATACCTCATCTTCACTCCAACCCCATCACCATCAATAATTTCACCCCCCCCCCCATCACCTCCACCCCTTGTGGAAGTCGTGATAGCGCAGTCGTAGCGCGTTCGCTTCAGGTGCGAAAGGCCTGGAAATCGAGCCCTGCTGGAGTCGTTACGATTGTGCCCTTACGCAAGGCATTTAAATTCCACATTGCCTCTTCTCTCTCCTTCGTGGCGATGGATTCCATCAGGAATGAGGTCTCGAGAGTGATTAATATCAGTTGAAAGAACTTGTTATGCAATCAAGCTAAAATAAACTTGTATAAACTAATCTCCACCCCCACCCCCACCCCCACCCCCACCCCCACCCCCACCTCATTACCTACCGGCAGTTGTTTCCTCTGCAGACAGCAGGTCGTTGTGCTTGGCAGGGATACTCTCTACAATCTCAATAAACTGACTATGGGTCAGATATAGTGGCTTTTTCTCTGCTTCCAGCTTTTTCTGTTCATCAACAATCAGTTGTTCCATGCGATAGTAACTGTTGGGTATTTTTCGACCTATCACAGGTTGTTTGTTTCTACCAGGCAATATCATATTCAATGCAGTTTCGTACAGACAAATTCTCAGTTGTTCAATACCTACAAAAGAGGAAAACATGTGGTGAAAAGGATTAAATACTTACAAAAGACGAAAAAATATGAAAATAAAGATTCACAATATCTACAAAAGAGAAATAAATGTGGGGAAAATAAAGATTTACAATATCTACAAAACAGGGAAAATATGAAAACAAAGATTCACAATACTAAAAATAAATATTTTCTATTTAGGAATTTATACATCATTAAAAACAAAGAAAGATGTCCATATTATATGCCACATGCCCCTATAATAGTTTTGTGGAAGTTGTAATAGCGTAGTGGTAGCGCGTTCGCTTCAGGTGCGAAAGGTCCGGAGTTTGAGCCTCCGCTGGAGCCGTTACGATTGTGCCCTTAGGCAAGGCATTTAAATTCCATATTGCCTCTTCTCTCTCCCTCATGGCGATGGATTACATCAGGAATGAGGTCTCGAGAGCGATTACGGTAATATAAGTTGCAAGAACTTGTTTCGCAATCGAGCTAAAATAAATTTGTATAAACTGTAATAGTTTAGACATCATAAACATTTTTATAAATTGGAAGGAATGTGCATAGAAATAGATCCAGATCAGCCATGACGTAACGACGCATCAACTCAGGGTCTATATTGCTTGCCATTCAGCCAAGTGTTTTAGCTCTGCTATCCGAATAGCAAACTGTATAGAGCCTGATCAGACGGCATGTTCTGTGCCGTCTGATCAGGCTCCATGCTGTTTGCAAAAGCAATTTTTGTTGTGATAAGCATATCAATGGTCAAGTGTAACGCATATAACATAACATTTTGACGCTGCAGGTTCGATCCCCCGTCTGACCCTAATAAAATTAACAGTCTTTCAGATGGGACGTTAAACCGAGGTCTCGTGTCGGTGCTTTACACTCTGGGATGTGTCTCAATCTGTATCTTTGCACTATCCTCCAAAAATCTAAAATGACTAATCTCTTCAGGAGGCGTCGCTCATATGGGTAACCAGTAGCGACGATAAATAAATGTAAAACACACACACACACACCATTTTGACGCTGATTTATTTTACTAAAATAAGTTCAGAAAACTATTAATCACTTAATATTCTGCATCGATGCATACAATTCCACAATTTTTTTTAATTGAAGGTGGTCGATGCAGTAAATTCGTTAACGGTTTTGCTACTGACCCTCCATGGATTTATGCGGGGTCAGTAAAATCAATAGGGCATTCGGCTAACGCCTCACCCCACATATATTTTACTGACCCCGCATAAATCCGTGGAAGGGTCAGTAGTAAACCCAATAACTAATAGCAGAAGTTAGCTGCCATTGTTATTCGCTAACTCTGTAGAATACCAATCTACTAACTAGTCCTATAAATAAGACCTCTACATAACTTTTTTTTCTTGTGTTATTTCGAGATAACTGAAGAAGAAGAAAGTTATGTAGAGGTCTTATTTATAGGACTATCTACTAACATGCTTACCTTCATTGTTGATGCAGGAAACTGGACACAGTCTGGGAGTATGTTCTCCAAATCTTTCAATTAGTTTGTCCCTAACAATCTGGATTGTGTTTGGTTTTAGTGGCGACAGTCTATCTATAAATGTTCCGACCAACACAACACGGAACCTTGTGGTGCTGACCTGCAACAAGCATGAACATTGTCACAATGTCTGCTTAGAATAAAGATAGATTTATAAATAGCACTGATTGGACCAAACAGAATTAAATAGCACCGATTGGTCTCTGGTATAGAGGCTCCACCAAACAGTATAAACAGAGATCTATAAATAGCACTGATTAGTCTCTGGTATAAAGGCTCCACCAAACAGTATAAACAGAGATCTATAAATAGCACTGATTAGTCTCTGGTATAGAGGCTCCACCAAACAGTATAAACAGAGATCTATAAATAGCACTGATTAGTCTCTGGTATAAAAGACGCTACCATACAGTACAAAAAGACTCTATACAGACGGATCTGTAGTTCAGTGGTAACACGCTGGACTGGTAATCCAGGGATCGCAGGTTCGATCCCCCGTCTGACCCTAATAAAATTAACAGTCTTTCAGATGGGACGTTAAACCGAGGTCTCGTGTCGGTGCTTTACACCGTGCACGTAAAAGAACCAGAGGAGATTCTGGAATGGGTCTCTGTCTGTATCTTTGCACTATCCTCCAAAATCTAAAATAACTAATCTCTTCAGGAGGCATCGCTCATATGGGCAACCGGTAGCGACGATAAATAAACGTAAAAACACACACATACAAAAAGAGATACATCAGTGGTCCAGTGGTTAATAACACACTGGGCTCATAATCCAGAGGTTGCAGGTTCGATCCCCTGCTATACCATACAATAATGACTCATTTCATAGTCTTTCGTATGAGACTTAAAACCGACGTCTCATGTCGGTGCTTTACACCGTGCAAGTGAAAGAACCAGAGGAGACTCTGGAATGGGTCTCTATTGTATGTATCATTGCACTATCCTCCTAAATGACTATTCACTTCAGGAAGTGTCGCTCATGATAAATAAACCTAAAGGACACACACACACACAAATAGATCTAAAAATTGATTGGTATCTGGTATAAAAGTCTCTACCATACAGAATAGACAGAGATCTATAAACAACATTGATTGGTCTCTAGTATAAAAGACTATACCATACAGTATAAACAAAGATCTGTAAACAACATTGATTGGTCTCTTGTAGACTCTACCATACAGTATAAACAGAGATCCATAAACAACATGGATTGGTCTCTAGTATAAAATACTCTACCATACAGTATAAACAGAGATCCATAAACAACATGGATTGGTGTCTGGTATAAAATACTCTACCATACAGTATAAACAGAGATCCATAAACAACATGGATTGGTCTCTAGTATAAAATACTCTACAATACAGTATAAACAGAGATCCATAAACAACATGGATTGGTCTCTAGTATAAAAGACTCTACCATACAGTCTCATTATGATAATGGTGGATGTTGATTTTCTTATTAACGTATAGACTGTCGTGAAACATAAACATATAGACTGTCGTGAAACATAAACGCATAGACTGTCGTGAAACATAAACGTATAGACTGTCGTGAAACATAAACGTATAGACTGTCGTGAAACATAAACATATAAACTGTCGTGAAACATAAACGTATAAACTGTCGTGAAACATAAACGTATAGACTGTCGTGAAACATAAACGCATAGACTGTCGTGAAACATAAACGTATAGACTGTCGTGAAACATAAACATATAGACTGTCGTGAAACATAAACGGATAGACTGTCGTGAAACATAAACATATAGACTGTCGTGAAACATAAACGCATAGACTGTCGTGAAACATAAACGTATAGACTGTCGTGAAACATAAACATATAGACTGTCGTGAAACATAAACATATAGACTGTCGTGAAACATAAACGTATAGACTGTCGTGAAACATAAACGTATAAACTGTCGTGAAACATAAACGTATAGACTGTCGTGAAACATAAACGTATAGACTGTCGTGAAACATAAACGTATTTATAAAACAGACATGTTTTGATCAATGTCAAATGTCGAATTGCAGGAAAAATATGCCCAATACGGAACATGTAATTGTCGGGGAATAGTAATGCACCTTACACGGTAATCACGTACGTGTACAGTCCCGCAGACAAAATCCGCGAAACCCCGGGGATGCGATTTCCGCTGAAAATTTTCTTATCTCCGTATCACGACCCCCAGCTACACCACGGACATAATGAAATAACCACCGCGGAAGATATCTTATCTCCGTATTACGGCCCCAAGCTATAACACCACGGACAAAAATAACTAACTCAATGTTGCACAGGTAAATTATAAAACATGTTGATTTGAAAAAAATCCTTTGGATCGCGGAATATCACTCAATTTATAGCATTTCCAAAATGTTTACCTCTGACAGTGTGCATGACAAAATCACTGCAATATCACGACAGATCACTCTCAAACAATTGTCCAAGATCACGTGTGAATTTTTAGTTGTTTGCAATAAATACAATATGTAGGTGTAAATAATAAGCACTTTTTTAAAGCACTAATTAAAGTGTGTTGCATCTGGGGTTTACATGCACTAATCAAAGGTGATTATTACATAAGCGCATACCGGTAAGGCATTGCACGGGGAATTATAGTTCACAATATTGTACAGCCTTCCCACAATATTGTACAGCCTTCCACAATATTGTACAGACTTCCACAATATTGTACAGCCTTCCACAATATTGTACAGCCTTCCACAATATTGTACAGCCTTCCACAATATTGTACAGACTTCCACAATATTGTACAGCCTTCCACAATATTGTACAGACTTCCACAATATTGTACACCCTTCCACAATATTGCACACCCTTCCACAATATTGTACAGCCTTCCACAATATTGTACAGACTTCCACAATATTGTACACCCTTCCACAATATTGCACACCCTTCCACAATATTGCACACCCTTCCACAATATTGCACACCCTTCCACAATATTGTACAGCCTTCCACAATATTGTACAGCCTTCCACAATATTGTACAGACTTCCACAATATTGTACAGCCTTCCACAATATTGTACAGCCTTCCACAATATTGTACAGACTTCCACAATATTGTACAGACTTCCACAATATTGTACAGACTTCCACAATATTGTACAGCCTTCCACAATATTGTACAGACTTCCACAATATTGTACAGACTTCCACAATATTGTACAGCCCACAATATTGTACAGCCTTCCATTGTACAACCTTCCACAATATTGTACAGCGAAGGCATCACCAAGTAACATGCCATATATAAGATCAACATTAAATGATAACACATTGCCGAATTCATCTGTCAATCATAGGAATTACTCGTGAACAAATTAACAGGTGGATATAGTAACATCATCCAGTTAGAGATTGATTGACAGCTCAAGGTTGCTGCTCAAAATTGGGTGTAACCTTTCACTATCACAAGTTGTGAGCAATACCACAGGGATTCGGCGCATATAAATTTTAAGTACAGGAATATTATGTTCCGTTGTTCACCATGAATATATATATAGACAATTGCGTGATATATCTCTCCGACATGTACATACAGCAAGGTTTCTACGTCATACATTTATACCAATTTATATTTTCCGATAAATCTCTATATATGTATAACGACCACAACGGCTGTAGTGCTATCCTGGAAGACTGAATCATGTATCAAATGTCACGTACACCATCTATTTGCAGAGCCAACAAATTGTAACATTTTACGATATTTATATCTGCTTTGACACACCGAATCCCTGTGAACAATACCAGTAATCATGACAGCGGCTCTTCATGGGCTGAGGAAAACAACCTGGCCAACAGATACTTCTCTTCAGACGAAGTTACATGGCTGCCGGGAGGATCTGAGGAGGACGGCCCATTTCGTGTTTGCTGTCGGCTTGTCCATGTGATTCGCGAACGACAAGAAGATGACAGTGGCTATCGGTACTTCAAAGAATTCTTGTCTACAGAATGATGCGGCGATACCTTTTGATCACGGCATATATCAAACAGCTACAAGGACTGACTACACTTGTAACGACAATATAATTATGTTTTGTTGATAATTTTGCACGTTTGTGCGACATTTCTAATTGAGCAGTGTCATGGATTGGTTTTTATGCAGTCGAAATGACATACCACGGAAACTACAGGCAGGCAGTTCTATTTGCTGGTATGATGCAATGTGGTGTCGCTGTCAGATTGTCGATTATTACACACATTACTTAATATTGTGCGTAGTAAATGAGGGATCGGTTCAGAATACTACCGCCATTATGCAATGGTCAGCAACACATTATTAGTTTAAATTAGGGATGGCAATGTACATCGTATTCGAACATAATAATAGTATTTTCGGAGGTGTGAACACTTGCCGATGAACAAAGGCATATGTGATGACACGTTTGCTCAATCAAATACATGTGTTACTAATTGAGAATGGCAGTCTAATTGACTAATATTCCAGGTAAATATCGACAACAATCTTACACGGGGTTCCACATTGTACCGTATCTTTCAACAATAGACCATGGGGGATATGCTGATAGTTGTTGTCCATGGTGTCGATCTGAAATATGCGAAAAATCATGAAAATGAATATGGTGCATGTATTATTAAACTGCAAGAAATGTAACCTGTATATTGTTGATCCATTTCTCAATTTCATCCAGTTCCTCTGTTACCGACCAGAAATCCCAGACGAGAATATACAGTGATAGCGGCGTGAAGACGCTCTGGTGAATCTGTGTATATACCTCATCGCCAGATATATCCCAAACATTCAACCGGACCTCTACCCGATTCTTTATCTGGAACATGAAAACATAAACATTGCCAGATATATCCCAAACATTCAACCGGACCTCTAACCGATTCTTTATCTGGAACATGACAACATAAACATTGCCAGATATATCCCAAACATTCAACCGGACCTCTAACCGATTCTTTATCTGGAACATGAAAACATAAACATTGCCAGATATATGCCAAACATTCAACCGGACCTCTAACCGATTCTTTATCTGGAACATGAAAACATAAACATTGCCAGATATATCCCAAACATTCAACCGGACCTCTAACCGATTCTTTATCTGGAACATGAAAACATAAACATTGCCAGATATATCCCAAACATTCAACCGGATCTCTAACCGATTCTTTATCTGGAACATGAAAACATAAACATTGCCAGATATATCCCAAACATTCAACCGGATCTCTAACAGATTCTTTATCTGGAACATGAAAACATAAACATTGCCAGATATATACCAAACATTCAACCGGATCTCTAACCGATTCTTTATCTGGAACATGAAAACATAAACATTGCCAGATTTATATCCCAAACATTCAACCGGATCTCTAACCGATTCTTTATCTGGAACATGAAAACATAAACATTGCCAGATTTATATCCCAAACATTCAACCGGATCTCTAACCGATTCTTTATCTGGAACATGAAAACATAAACATTACCAGATATATCCCAAAGTGGAATTCTCGATGATGTTTGAGACTATTTACAATCCCATACAGTGAACAATGTGGGACAGAGAAATGGAATTCTACTGATGATGTGTGAGACTATTTACTATCCCATACAGTGAACAATGTGGGACAGAGAAGTGGAATTCTACTGATGATGTGTGAGACTATTTACTATCCCATACAGTGAACAATGTGGGACAGAGACGTGGAATTCTCGATGATGTGTGAGACTATTTACTATCCCATACAGTGAACAATGTGGGACAGAGAAGTGGAATTCTCGATGATGTGTGAGACTATTTACTATTCCATACAGTGAACAATGTGGGACAGAGACGTGGAATTCTCGATGATGTGTGAGACTATTTACTATCCCATACAGTGAACAATGTGGGACAGAGACGTGGAATTCTCGATGATGTGTGAGACTATTTACTATTCCATACAGTGAACAATGTGGGACAGAGACGTGGAATTCTCGATGATGTGTGAGACTATTTACTATTCCATACAGTGAACAATGTGGGACAGAGACGTGGAATTCTCGATGATGTGTGAGACTATTTACTATTCCATACAGTGAACAATGTGGGACAGAGACGTGGAATTCTCGATGATGTGTGAGACTATTTACTATTCCATACAGTGAACAATGTGGGACAGAGACGTGGAATTCTCGATGATGTGTGAGACTATTTACTATTCCATACAGTGAACAATGTGGGACAGAGACGTGGAATTCTCGATGATGTGTGAGACTATTTACTATTCCATACAGTGAACAATGTGGGACAGAGACGTGGAATTCTCGATGATGTGTGAGACTATTTACTATTCCATACAGTGAACAATGTGGGACAGAGAAGTGGAATTCTCGATGATATGTGAGACTATTTACTATTCCATACAGTAAACAATGTGGGACAGAGAAGTGGAATTCTCGATGATGTGTGAGACTATTTACTATTCCATACAGTGAACAATGTGGGACAGAGAAGTGGAATTCTCGATGATGTGTGAGACTATTTGCAATCCCATACAGTGAACAATGTGGGACAGAGAAGTGGAATTCTCGATGATGTGTGAGACTATTTACTATTCCATACAGTGAACAATGTGGGACAGAGAAGTGGAATTCTACTGATGATGTGTGAGACTATTTACTATCCCATACAGTGAACAATGTGGGACAGAGAAGTGGAATTCTACTGATGATGTGTGAGACTATTTACAATCCCATACAGTGAACAATGTGGGACAGAGAAGTGGAATTCTACTGATGATGTGTGAGACTATTTACTATTCCATACAGTGAACAATGTGAGACAGAGAAGTGGAATTCTCGATGATGTGTGAGACTATTTACTATCCCATACAGTGAACAATGTGGGACAGTTATTATTATGTTATATTTCGTGTTTTACGCCTGCATCAGCACCATTTTGGGCTATATCGCAAGCTGGCAGTTTACCTAACAACACCTTTCCTGGGCAAGCTCTAGCAGTTAACCAGTACTTGGGTGCACCAACCTCCGTAAGAAACTGCCAACTTTTTCATATAAATGAGACACGGCCTGAGCGGGCTCGAACCCACACAATGTGGGACAGAGAATAGGCAATGTCAACTTAATTGGCATGGCCAAGAACACCACCACCATGTTTCTGGCATGACTTTTAACCTTTCGGGTATGAGGCGGACACTACATCCATTACACCATGGAGGCAACAATAAATGATTGACAATTGATAAGACAATTTAAACTAAGTAATTCTTTTTTATTTCTCCATATAATAAATACTACTGTATGTCATTCTGCATTATGGCTTAAAATGGGAAATATAATTTAAAACATTGCGATGTTTTACTGCCAAATGGAAATTAACAACAACAAAAAATTTAAAAGTATATTATACAGGGAAAGCCCTCTAAACTGAACAGTCACCGGACCAGAGGTAAAGTTCGGTTTGGAGGGGTTTTCGGTTTAGAGGGGGTTTCATAGTAGGGTAAATTTCTCCAAAATTAAAAATTCAACTCTGCAATGCATAGGAGGCTGAGACAGGCTTATAGTTTGGTAGTTAGTGAAGAACTCATTAATCTTAGGTGTACACTGCATTATTCTGAAAAACAATAGATAAAAGTTGTTTGCTTAAAAGAATAGTCAGTTCCATATTTGATCAAGACAAATTGCTGTTCGGTTTACAGGGGTAAATTGCAGTTGAAAATGCACATCTTTTTTTAAAAATCTGTTCGGTATTCTAAAAAGTGTGGTTCCGGTTTTTCTACAATGAACATTAAGAAGGGAACAGTTCGGGAGCAAGAAATTTGTTCGGTTTGTGGATGGAATTCCAGTTTAGATGTGTTCCGGTTTAGAGGAGTTCCGGTTTAGAGGAGTTCCGGTTTAGAGGAGTTCTCGTTTTGAGGGGTTTAGAGGGGTTCCGGTTTAGAGGTGTTCCGGTTTTGAGGGGTTCCACTGATATGTGGGGCAGACTATGTACATGTAGCTTATGAATTCAGGGTGAACAGAACCAACAGTCATTATCCTGCATACAATAAACAGCACCTGCTCAGGGTTTTATATGCTTCGTAAATTTAATACTGCATCAAGAATTTCTGAAGATATATAATTTTCTGTATGAAACAGAAAGAGACAATAATGACTCACAGAGAAACCTTTCTTGACTAGCGTCACTTCCTCCCTCTCAATACTCTTTCTCTCCCGGAGTAATTTCCCCTTCTTGTTTGCAAGAATATTAACAAGAGTCGTCTTTCCTTTGTCCTGCAATATTATGACATACATGTGTACTGTACAAAGTTGAGCCAGTTTGTGCTTGGTGGTATTGATGCACTTGATTTAACCCTTTCCCTCATAGAAGCACCTCTTGACTCCATTACCAATACGACATACATTGACAATGTAGTAGCCAAACCAATGTCCATTAACCCTTTCCCTCATAGAAGCACCTCTTGACGCCATTACCAATACGACATACATTGACAATGTAGTAGCCAAACCAATGTCCATTAACCCTTTCCCTCATAGAAGCACCTCTTGACTCCATTACCAATACGACATACATTGACAATGTAGTAGCCAAACCAATGTCCATTAACCCTTTCCCTCATAGAAGCACCTCTTGACGCCATTACCAATACGACATACATTGACAATGTAGTAACCAAACTAATGTTCATAATTAAGGCCGGAATCTCATGTAGTCCCAGTAATATCTATGGAGGTGGGATAGATATGGCGACTACTAATCCACTGCATGATAGCTAAATAGCTGTCGTTTGTATGGAGATATAATAGTATATTAACCTAAATCTCTATGTAGTCCCAGTAATATCTATGGAGGTGGGATAGATATGGCGACTACTTATCCACTGCATGATAGCTAAATAGCTGTCGTTTGTATGGAGATATAATAGTATATTAACCTAAATCTCTATGTAGTCCCAGTAATATCTATGGAGGTGGGATAGATATGGCGACTACTTATCCACTGCATAATAGCTAAATAGCTGTTGTTTGTATGGAGATGTAATAGTATATTAACCTAAATCTCTATGAAGGAAAGGGTTAAAACAACAATTCATATGTAAATTTATCCAAATGTTACCTTTAGTAAGCCACCATTTGCTGAATAATTAGTGACTTTGTAAATAAATATTCAAGACATTAATTTACAAGTAATGAAGACAGTTCTGAGGAATAGACGGGTCAGTGATCCAGTGGTTAACACGTTGGACTGCAATTCCAGGAATCGCAGCTTTAAATCTCCTGTCTGATAGTAATATTAACAGTCTGTCAGATGTGACTATAAACTGAGGTCTCGTGTATCAGTGCCATACACCCGGCGTAAGAACACGGGATGTTCTGGAATTGGAGCGAGTGTCTTCTGTATCTTTCCTCCAAAATATAAAATGACAAATATACTTCTGGAGGCATCGCCCCGATCAACAACGGGGCAACGATAAATAAACGTAGCAGAAAAACAAAGATTAGAAATCTGAAAACATTTATAATTTAAATATTAAAATATTGGACAATAATCATAATTTCTAATCACACGCTAAATAGGGTTTGTTCTAGTGCGGAATGACAGGGCACTCCGCCATGGCCCTTTTTAGCCCCGCCATTTTGCCTTTTTTAAAAAACCTTTGTTTGTATTTTTATAAACAATATTGTTATACAATCGGGCGGGCTGACATTTATAAACTCAAACTCGTCCGCCCGTTTGACCGATATGTACTGCCCTCTTTGTGGTCACACATGTTCAGATACCATCAATCACCTTCTACGGTCATGCTATAAATTTTCATAATCATAGGATGTCGGCTTAACTTTTTTTATTATAATCATAGGATGTCGGCTTAACTTTTTTTATTATAATCATAGGATGTCGGCTATACCTTTTTTATTATAATCATAGGATGTCGGCTATACCTTTTTTATTATAATCATAGGATGTCAGCCTTACCTTTTTCCCAAGTACGACAGCTTTCAGTTTATTGTAGGGTTCAGAATTCCGCAGTTTTCCCAGTAGCTTAGATAAGATCTCCTTGGCCTTGTGACATGGGGCTGAAAGTAAACCGTACATTGATACTGTGTCCCCTAAAACATCTTTACAATGGCTTAGCTTGCGGATGAATTTGACATCAGAAATAAAAACTATGCAAAAGGGACGTTGGCTGATAGAATTATGCAAGGGCTGAAGTAGACTTGGTTTTGTATCAATAAATATTGGCTGAACTAGGAATTTTATAAATATTAATGGACTCCAGTTTGAATCAGTCAGGTATAATACAATGTTAATGGCTGCAGTCTGAATCAGTCAGGTGTAATACAATGTTAATGGTTGCAGTCTGAATCAGTCAGGTATAATACAATGTTAATGGCTGCAGTCTGAATCAGCCAGGTATAATGCAATGTTAATGGATGCAGTCTGAATCAGCCAGGTATAATACAATGTTAATGGCTGCCGTCTGAATCAGCCAGGTATAATACAATGTTAATGACTGCAGTCTGAATCAGTCAGGTATAATGCAATGTTAATGGATGCAGTCTGAATCAGTCAGGTGTAATACAATGTTAATGGACTCCAGTCTGAATCAGCCAGTTATAATACAATGTTAATGGCTGCAGTCTGAATCAGTCAGGTGTAATACAATGTTAATGGCTGCAGTCTGAATCAGCCAGGTATAATACAATGTTAATGGCTGCCGTCTGAATCAGCCAGGTATAATACAATGTTAATGGCTGCAGTCTGAATCAGCCAGGTATAATACAATGTTAATGGATGCAGTCTGAATCAGCCAGGTATAATGCAATGTTAATGGCTGCAGTCTGAATCAGCCAGGTATAATACCATGTTAATGGCTGCAGTCTGAATCAGCCAGGTATAATACAATGTTAATGGACTCCAGTCTGAATCAGTCAGGTATAATACAATGTTAATGGCTGCAGTCTGAATCAGTCAGGTATAATACAATGTTAATGGCTGCAGTCTGAATCAGTCAGGTATAATACAATGTTAATGGCTGCAGTCTGAATCAGTCAGGTATAATACAATGTTATTGGCTGCAGTCTGAATCAGTCAGGTATAATACAATGTTAATGGCTGCAGTCTGAATCAGCCAGGTATAATACAATGTTAATGGACTCCAGTCTGAATCAGTCAGGTATAATACAATGTTAATGGCTGCAGTGTGAATCAATCAGGTATAATACAATGTTAATGGCTGCAGTCTGAATCAGCCAGGTATAATACCATGTTAATGGCTGCAGTCTGAATCAGCCAGGTATAATACAATGTTAATGGACTCCAGTCTGAATCAGTCAGGTATAATACAATGTTAATGGCTGCAGTCTGAATCAGCCAGGTATAATACAATGTTAATGGCTGCAGTCTGAATCAGCCAGGTATAATACAATGTTAATGGACTCCAGTCTGAATCAGCCAGGTATAATACAATGTTAATGGCTGCAGTCTGAATCAGCCAGGTATAATACAATGTTAATGGCTGCAGTCTGAATCAGTCAGGTATAATACAATGTTAATGGCTGCAGTCTGAATCAGTCAGGTATAATACAATGTTATTGGCTGCAGTCTGAATCAGTCAGGTATAATACAATGTTAATGGCTGCAGTCTGAATCAGCCAGGTATAATACAATGTTAATGGACTCCAGTCTGAATCAGTCAGGTATAATACAATGTTAATGGCTGCAGTGTGAATCAATCAGGTATAATACAATGTTAATGGCTGCAGTCTGAATCAGCCAGGTATAATACCATGTTAATGGCTGCAGTCTGAATCAGCCAGGTATAATACAATGTTAATGGACTCCAGTCTGAATCAGTCAGGTATAATACAATGTTAATGGCTGCAGTCTGAATCAGCCAGGTATAATACAATGTTAATGGCTGCAGTCTGAATCAGTCAGGTATAATACAATGTTAATGGCTGCAGTCTGAATCAGCCAGGTATAATACAATATTAATGGCTGCAGTCTGAATCAGCCAGGTATAAAATCAGAATACAACGTTAATGGGATTCAGTATGAACCAGACAGGCATACAACCATAATACAATGTCTATTGGCTGTGGCATGGCCTCCTCTTTCCTTGCCGATGGATTCCATCAGGAATGAAGTCTTGAGAGCGATTACTCAAAATGTATTCAAAACTTGTTTCGCAACAGACCCAAAACAAAGTTGCATAAACCAAAGGGACAAGGACAAATAGTGTACCTGACAGGTAATCCGCATGTACATTGCATCCTTGCAGCATCAACATACTACAGTTCCTCAGCTTGCCCAGCTCCATAGGTAGCGTCTTAATCAATGGATTACTGTAAATATACAAATAAACACAATACAGTTCCCTAGGTAATATCCTTATCAATGGATTACTGTAAACATACAAATAATCACCATACAGTTCCCTTGGTAACATCCATATCAATGGATTACTGTAAACATACAAATAATCACCATACAGTTCCCTTGGTAACATCCATATCAATGGATTACTGTAAACATACAAATAAACACAATACAGTTCCCTTGGTAACATCCATATCAATGGATTACTGTAAACATACAAATAAACACCATATAGTTCCCTAGGTAACATCCTTATCAATGGATTACTGTAAACATACAAATAAACACCATATAGTTCCCTAGGTAACATCCTTATCAATGGATTACTGTAAACATACAAATAAACACAATACAGTTCCCTTGGTAACATCCATATCAACAGATTACTGTAAAAAATACAAGTACTCGGATATATCTAGAACCTCTAGACTGGTCGGATCAAACACATGTGGCACACAGTCTGTTTAATATAGAACTTACCTGGATATATCTAGAACCCCTAGACTGGTTGGATCAAACACATACGGCACACAGTCTGTTTAATATAGAACTTACCTGGATATATCTAGAACCCCTAGACTGGTCGGATCAAACACATGTGGCACACAGTCTGTTTAATATAGAACTTACCTGGATATATCTAGAACCCCTAGACTGGTTGGATCAAACACATACGGCACACAGTCTGTTTAATATAGAACTTACCTGGATATATCTAGAACCCCTAGACTGGTCGGATCAAACACATGTGGCACACAGTCTGTTTAATATAGAACTTACCTGGATATATCTAGAACCCCTAGACTGGTCGGATCACACACATATGGCACACAGTCTGTTTAATATAGAACTTACCTGGATATATCTAAAACCCCTAGACTGGTTGGATCAAACACATGTGGTACACAGTCTGTTTAATATAGAACTTACCTGGATATATCTAGAACCCATAGACTGGTCGGATCACCACACATGTGGCACACAGTCTGTTTAATATAGAACTTACCTGGATATATCTAGAACCTCTAGGCTGGTTAGATCACATACATACGGTACACAGTCTGTTTAATATAGAACTTACCTGGATATATCTAGAACACTTGGACTGGTCGGATCACACACATGTGGTACACAGTCTGTATAATATAGAACTTACCTGGATATATCTAGAACCTCTAGGCTAGTTAGATCACACACATACGGTACACAGTCTGTTTAATATAGAACTTACCTGGATATATCTAGAACCTCTAGACTGGTTAGATCACACACAGAAGGTGGTACACAGTCTAAATTATTGTCAGCCAGCAGCAGTTCGCCCAAGCAGTAGGCAAGTGATTGTGGAAAATGGGGCTGTCTTGAATCACTAAAACTATAGCTGCTTTTCTTATCCCATGGTAAAACAATATTTCTGAAATGAAAAACAGGGACTGCCAAACTTAAACATCACAAACAAGTGACCGGCCACTCTTGCTCGGGTAAACAATGAGGCATATACAATATCATACAGAGTATCGGTCATCCTTGCTCAGATAAACAATGAGGTATATACAATACCATACGGAGTATCGGTCATAATTGCTCAGATAAACAATGAGGTATATACAATACCATACGGAGTATCGGTCATAATTGCTCAGATAAACAATGCGGTATATACAATATCATACAGAGTATCGGTCATCCTTGCTCAGGTAAACAACGAGGTATCGGTCATCCTTGCTCAGATAAACAATGAGGTATATACAATACCATACAGAGTATCGGTCATCCTTGCTCGGGTAAACAACAAGGTATATACAATATCATACAGAGTATCGGTCATCCTTGCTCAGATAAACAATGAGGTATATACAATACCATACAGAGTATCAGTCATCCTTGCTCGGGTAAACAACAAGGTATATACAATACCATACAGAGTATCGGTCATCCTTGCTCATGTAAACAACAAGGTATATACAATAGCATACAGAGTATCGGTCATCCTTGCTCGGGTAAACAACAAGGTATATACAATAGCATACAGAGTATCGGTCATCCTTGCTCGGGTAAACAACAAGGTATATACAATATCATACAGAGTATCGGTCATCCTTGCTCGGGTAAACAACAAGGTATATACAATAGCATACAGAGTATCGGTCATCCTTGCTCAGGTAAACAACAAGGTATATACAATATCATACAGAGTATCGGTCATCCTTGCTCAGATAAACAACAAGGTATATACAATATCATACAGAGTATCGGTCATCCTTGCTCAGATAAACAATGAGGTATATACAATACCATACAGAATAACGGTCATCCTTGCTCAGATAAACAATGAGGTATATACAATATCATACAGAGTATCGGTCATCCTTGCTCAGGTAAACAACGAGGCATATACAATACCATATGGAGTATCGGTCATCCTTGCTCGGGTAAACAACAAGGTATATACAATATCAAACAGAGTATCGGTCATCCTTGCTCAGATAAACAATGCGGTATCGGTCATCCTTGCTCAGGTAAACAACAAGGTATATACAATAGCATACAGAGTATCGGTCATCCTTGCTCGGGTAAACAACAAGGTATATACAATATCATACAGAGTATCGGTCATCCTTGCTCAGATAAACAATGAGGTATATACAATATCATACAGAGTATCGGTCATCCTTGCTCGGGTAAACAACAAGGTATATACAATAGCATACAGAGTATCGGTCATCCTTGCTCAGATAAACAATGAGGTATATACAATATCATACAGAGTATCGGTCATCCTTGCTCAGATAAACAATGAGGTATCGGTCATCCTTGCTCGGATAAACAACGAGGTATCGGTCATCCTTGCTCGGATAAACAACGAGGTATCGGTCATCCTTGCTCAGATAAACAACGAGGTATCGGTCATCCTTGCTCAGATAAACAATGAGGCATATACAATACCATACAGAGTATCGGTCATCCTTGCTCAGGTAAACAACGAGGTATATACAATATCAAACAGAGTATCGGTCATCCTTGCTCAGATAAACAATGAGGTATATACAATACCATACGGAGTATCGGTCATCCTTGCTCGGATAAACAATGCGGTATATACAATACCATACGGAGTATCGGTCATCCTTGCTCGGGTAAACAACAAGGTATATACAATAGCATACAGAGTATCGGTCATCCTTGCTCGGGTAAACAACAAGGTATATACAATAGCATACAGAGTATCGGTCATCCTTGCTCGGGTAAACAACAAGGTATATACAATAGCATACAGAGTATCGGTCATCCTTGCTCGGGTAAACAACAAGGTATATACAATAGCATACAGAGTATCGGTCATCCTTGCTCGGGTAAACAACAAGGTATATACAATAGCATACAGAGTATCGGTCATCCTTGCTCGGGTAAACAACAAGGTATATACAATAGCATACAGAGTATCGGTCATCCTTGCTCGGGTAAACAACAAGGTATATACAATAGCATACAGAGTATCGGTCATCCTTGCTCGGGTAAACAACAAGGTATATACAATAGCATACAGAGTATCGGTCATCCTTGCTCGGGTAAACAACAAGGTATATACAATAGCATACAGAGTATCGGTCATCCTTGCTCGGGTAAACAACAAGGTATATACAATAGCATACAGAGTATCGGTCATCCTTGCTCGGGTAAACAACAAGGTATATACAATATCATACAGAGTATCGGTCATCCTTGCTCAGATAAACAATGAGGTATATACAATACCATACAGAATATCGGTCATCCTTGCTCAGATAAACAATGAGGTATATACAATATCATATGGAGTATCGGTCATCCTTGCTCGGATAAACAATGAGGTATCGGTCATCCTTGCTCAGATAAACAATGAGGTATCGGTCATCCTTGCTCAGATAAACAATGAGGTATCGGTCATCCTTGCTCAGATAAACAATGAGGTATATACAATATCAAACAGAGTATCGGTCATCCTTGCTCAGATAAACAATGCGGTATCGGTCATCCTTGCTCAGATAAACAATGAGGTATATACAATACCATACAGAGTATCGGTCATCCTTGCTCGGGTAAACAACAAGGTATATACAATATCATACAGAGTATCGGTCATCCTTGCTCAGATAAACAATGAGGTATATACAATATCATACAGAGTATCGGTCATCCTTGCTCAGATAAACAATGAGGTATATACAATACCATACAGAGTATCGGCCATCCTTGCTCAGATAAACAATGAGGTATCGGTCATCCTTGCTCAGATAAATAACGAGGTATATACAATATCATACAGAGTATCGGTCATCCTTGCTCAGATAAACAATGAGGTATATACAATACCTTACGGAGTATCGGTCATCCTTGCTCGGATAAACAATGAGGTATATACAATATCATACAGAGTATCGGTCATCCTTGCTCAGATAAACAATGAGTTATATACAATATCAAACAGAGTATCGGTCATCCTTGCTCAGATAAATAACGAGGTATATACAATATCAAACAGAGTATCGGTCATCCTTGCTCGGGTAAACAATGCGGTATCGGTCATCCTTGCTCAGATAAACAATGAGGTATATACAATATCAAACAGAGTATCGGTCATCCTTGCTCAGATAAACAATGAGGTATATACAATATCAAACAGAGTATCGGTCATCCTTGCTCAGATAAACAATGAGGTATATACAATACCATACGGAGTATCGGTCATTCTTGCTCGGATAAACAATGCGGTATCGGTCATCCTTTTTTTTTTCCCCTCCATTTTTTTATTTCTCTATCAACATACATAAATACAAAATCAATAAATGTTAACAATACAATGTACTAACATAAATTAATGTCTATTATATAGTATTTCCATGCTAAATCGCATGCTAAACAAAATGGTCACCAGTTGGTATATTCTTCTCACATTTACATTTGAATATGAAGTATTTAGCAAGCAGTATAATGTAATTAATGTTCATTTCATATATTTTGTTATTGTGGCTGAAATTACAAAGCGAAATGCATTCATAATTTAATTGAACTAAATCATGTTTTTAAAAAAATTCTCAAAAAGTCGGTAATTTTTATCCAGAAATCCTGTATAAGATGACATTCCCAAAACATATGAACGTTAGAATCATTTTGCATTGTGCAAAAACCACACAATTGCGACACAACTATATTACATTTAAATATGAAACTGTTGTTCGGAATAATATGCATTAGGTATTTATATTGATATTCCCTCAGTTTAGTTTCAATAGTTACTTTAATGGGTTGTGTGAATATTTTCTTCAAGTTAATATCGACTAAAGATAAGTTATTTTCCCATTTTTTGGCTTGTTTAATAATCTCAGGCTTAGACCTTTTTGTTAATATTGCATAAATAAGTTTACATACTTTTGTATGTTCATTTATTTTTGTTATTAAATTTTTAGGAGATGTATATGTTATTGGTTCTGATCTTAACTGTAACTTCCATGCTTGAGGTACACTTGTCACAAGAGTGTAGTATTTCAAATATTCTCCCCGGGTGATATTATAGAGTTGCATTATTTGTGGAAATGAATAAAATTGTTTATGTCTGTAATTGTATATATGTTGTATATATTGAATCCCCTTATTAAACCAGTCTGTATAAACAAAATGTGGAATTATCATGTTTCTTTATGTACGAATTGTTCCAAAGTAGTTGTTTGGATATGTTTTCTACCGTTTCCACGTAATTTGCACTTGACCATGCCTTTAATATTTCTTTTAAAAACTGAGATTTTATTTCAAAACGTGAAATGTCAGTTGAACTAACATTACTTTTAAAAACGAAGTCATTTCCATATTTCTCCAGCATATTTTCATACATTTGTACCCATTTTGATTCTTTTTGAAATATTATTCATTTTATCCAACTAGCCTTTAGTGATGTAACGAAGTTTTCTATATCCAACATTTTATCCCCCCCCCCCTTTTCATAGTCTTCGATAATTTGTTTTCTAGCTATTTTATCAGGTTTATTATTCCACAGAAATTTATACATGACATTTTTTAATTCTTTAAGTGTATGGTCATTTGGATTACTTAAAACTGTTAACGGATATATAAGTTTTGGGAAAGCAAATGTTTTTAATACTGTTATTTTTCCTATTAAAGACAGGTTCCATTTGTTCCATTTGTTCAAACAATGTTTGAACGATAGCATTTTATTTGTTACGTTAAGATGTTGCATAGTATTGACATTATTACTGAATGTTATTCCCAAAGTAGTTGCTTGCTCTGACGTCCAATTAAATTTCTTCTTTTTACAGTATATTCTTTCACTATGTCTCATCAAACCTACTCTGAGAACGGTGCATTTGGATTTGTTCAACGTTAAACCAGATATAATTCCAAAGTCGTCAAGTGTATTGATTAATGTAGTAAAGGATTTTTCTGAACCATCTAAGAGGAAACTAGCATCGTCAGCAAAAAGTGTTTGTTTTATGTCTATTCCGTGCGCTTTTATTCCAGATATATCCGTGTTATTGTTGACTTCAATAGATAATAATTCTATACATATAATGAAAATATAAGGCGACAGTGGGCATCCTTGGCGTACACCCTTTTTTATTTGAAATAAGTCTGACATATGTCCATTATTGGTTATACAAGATTTGGCATCTTTGTAAAATAATTTTATCCAATCAGTCACATTTGTATTGAAACCGAAATGTTCAAGACATTTGTACATAAAACGGTGGTCGATACTGTCGAATGCTTTATTAAAATCTGAAAAGAATATCAAGCCTGGGTCGTTGTTTTCATTTACATAATTATTAACCTCTTCAATTGTTCTAACATTTTCACCAATGTATCGCCCTTTTATGAAACCGGTTTGGTCAGTACTTATAATAGTATCTAAAAATGGTTTAATTCTATTTGCAATTGCCTTTGTTGCTATTTTGTAATCTACATTAAGGAGTGATATTGGTCTCAAGTTATTGATTGATAGGAGGTCTTTGTATATCGGTATCGGTCATCCTTGCTCGGATAAACAATGAGGTATCGGTCATCCTTGCTCGGGTAAACAACGAGGTACCGGTCATCCTTGTTCGGATAAACAATGAGGTACCGGTCATCCTTGCTCGGGTAAACAACAAGGTACCGGTCATCCTTGTTCGGATAAACAATGAGGTACCGGTCATTCTTGCTCGGGTAAACAACAAGGTACCGGTCATCCTTGTTCGGATAAACAATGAGGTACCGGTCATCCTTGCTCAGATAAACAATGAGGTATCAGTCATCCTTGCTCGGGTAAACAACGAGGTACCGGTCATCCTTGCTCGGGTAAACAACAAGGTACCGGTCATCCTTGTTCGGATAAACAATGAGGTACCGGTCATTCTTGCTCGGGTAAACAACAAGGTACCGGTCATCCTTGCTCGGATAAACAATGAGGTATCGGTCATCCTTGCTCGGATAAACAATGAGGTATCGGTCATCCTTGCTCGGGTAAACAACGAGGTACCGGTCATCCTTGCTCGGGTAAACAACGAGGTACCGGTCATCCTTGCTCGGGTAAACAACGAGGTACCGGTCATTCTTGCTCGGGTAAACAACAAGGTACCGGTCATCCTTGTTCAGATAAACAATGAGGTACCGGTCATCCTTGCTCGGGTAAACAATGAGGTATCGGTCATCCTTGTTCGGATAAACAATGAGGTACCGGTCATCCTTGCTCGGGTAAACAACGAGGTATCGGTCATCCTTGTTCGGATAAACAATGAGGTATCGGTCATCCTTGTTCAGATAAACAATGAGGTACCGGTCATCCTTGCTCGGGTAAACAATGAGGTATCGGTCATCCTTGTTCGGATAAACAATGAGGTACCGGTCATCCTTGCTCGGGTAAACAACGAGGTATCGGTCATCCTTGTTCGGATAAACAATGAGGTACCGGTCATCCTTGCTTGGATAAACAATGAGGTATCAGTCATCCTTGCTTGGATAAACAATGAGGTATCAGTCATCCTTGCTTGGATAAACAATGAGGTACCGGTCATCCTTGTTCGGATAAACAATGAGGTATCGGTCATCCTTGCTTGGATAAACAATGAGGTACCAGTCATCCTTGCTCGGATAAACAATGAGGTACCGGTCATCCTTGCTTGGATAAACAATGAGGTATCGGTCATCCTTGCTTGGATAAACAATGAGGTACCAGTCATCCTTGCTCGGATAAACAATGAGGTATCGGTCATCCTTGCTTGGATAAACAATGAGGTACCAGTCATCCTTGCTCGGATAAACAATGAGGTATCAGTCATCCTTGCTCGGATAAACAATGAGGTATCGTCATCCTTGCTCGGGTAAACAACGAGGTACCGGTCATCCTTGGTCGGGTAAACAACGAGGTACCGGTCATCCTTGCTCGGGTAAACAACGAGGTACCGGTCATCCTTGCTCGGGTAAACAACGAGGTACCGGTCATCCTTGCTCGGGTAAACAACGAGGTACCGGTCATTCTTGCTCGGGTAAACAACAAGGTACCGGTCATCCTTGTTCAGATAAACAATGAGGTACCGGTCATCCTTGCTCGGGTAAACAATGAGGTATCGGTCATCCTTGCTCGGGTAAACAACAAGGTATCGGTCATCCTTGTTCGGATAAACAATGAGGTACCGGTCATCCTTGCTCGGGTAAACAACAAGGTATCGGTCATCCTTGTTCGGATAAACAATGAGGTACCGGTCATCCTTGTTCGGATAAACAATGAGGTATCGGTCATCCTTGCTCGGGTAAACAACAAGGTATCGGTCATCCTTGTTCGGATAAACAATGAGGTACCGGTCATCCTTGTTCGGATAAACAATGAGGTATCGGTCATCCTTGCTCGGATAAACAATGAGGTATCGGTCATCCTTGCTCGGATAAACAATGAGGTACCGGTCATCCTTGTTCGGATAAACAATGAGGTACCGGTCATCCTTGCTCGGATAAACAATGAGGTACCGGTCATCCTTGCTCGGATAAACAATGAGGTATCGGTCATCCTTGCTCGGATAAACAATGAGGTACCGGTCATCCTTGTTCGGATAAACAATGAGGTATATACAATATCATACAGAGTATTTTCTTTCTTTTTTTTTTTTAATGCGGTATCCTTTCTGACAGTAACGACGGGTGCCTAACTGTGTGTTACCTAACTGTGCATTACCTAAATGTTACCTAACTGTGTGTTGTTAATTTACTGATGGTCCACACATTAGAATACAGCATAGATATCAGACCTTCCACACTTTATTTAGTGGGGGAAAAACTGAGCATTGTACATGTATCATAACACGGACAGACGCCTGGGGAGAAACTTTCCACAAGCCATTTGGATACCTACCTGATATAAGAGAGTTCTATATATCTAGGTGGTATTGAAGCCAACAGAGTCGAGGGGAAAAAATTATTTATTTTACAACAATTGTGAAACAAGTCTTTTATATTAATTACTTTGAGGTCAACAATCCCAGACAGAAGCCCTTTGAGTACATGTACCATAAACAAATACTACAACATGATAATCATATGGAATGGAAACATACTTTCGTGTAGGTGATTCCATTGGAATACCGAGTTTGTTGTGCTCAAGGTTTAGTATATGCAGATGTCCACATTCCCACACCTCCGGGCCGGGAAGTCTATTGATTATGTTGTGTGAAGCAATCAAGTCAGAGAGAACATCTGAAAATAACAATCAACCTAAGTAATACTTCTAACAATGGGTTTATGGCTGATGGCATGTTGCCATATGAAGATAATTAACACCAGACATAGGGTTTATGGCTGATGGCATGTTGCCATATGAAGATAATTAACACCAGACATAGGGTTTATGGCTGATGGCATGTTGCCATATGAAGATAATTAACACCAGACATAGGGTTTATGGCTGATTGTATGTTGCCATATGAAGATAATTAACACTAGGCATAGGGCTTATGGCTGATGGCATGTTGCCATATGAAGATAATTAACACTAGACATAGGGTTTATGGCTGATGGCATGTTGCCATATGAAGATAATTAACACTAGACATAGGGTTTATGGCTGATGGCATGTTGCCATATGAAGATAATTAACACTAGACATAGGGTTTATGGCTGATGGCATGTTGCCATATGAAGATAATTAACACTAGACATAGGGTTTATGGCTGATGGCATGTTGCCATATGAAGATAATTAACACTAGACATAGGGTTTATGGCTGATGGCATGTTGCCATATGAAGATAATTAACACTAGACATAGGGTTTATGGCTGATGGCATGTTGCCATATGAAGATAATTAACACTAGACATAGGGTTTATGGCTGATGGCATGTTGCCATATGAAGATAATTAACACTAGACATAGGGTTTATGGCTGATGGCATGTTGCCATATGAAGATAATTAACACTAGACATAGGGTTTATGGCTGATGGCATGTTGCCATATGAAGATAATTAACACTAGACATAGGGTTTATGGCTGATGGCATGTTGCCATATGAAGGTAATTAACACTAGACATAGGGTTTATGGCTGATGGCATGTTGCCATATGAAGATAAACAAAGTGGAACATGATGGTGACATTCTCAACAACACATGATCAGTTTCCACAAGTATTTATCCAAGTATTTGTTGCAATCAGTCAGGGCATTAGAACAAGTCCGCAAAAACATGTTCATTAAAATGATCGACGGGCGACAACTCCATAAGAAGTGCAAGAACTGATATTATTCCGCTGTTGAAATCCAACCAGGAGTTTCGAAGAACGAACAAGGACAAACAAATTGTTGACTAAGTTGAGCCTCCGTGGTGGAATGGAGATGGTGTCTGGCCTCATACTGGAGAGGTTGTGAGTTCGAAACCCTGCCAGAACGACAGTGGTGATGTCCAAGACTCTTTTTTTTAAACTTTATTTATTTTACAACGATTGCGAAGCAAGTTTTAAAAACTTATATTAATCACTCCCGTTGGCGCGGATGAAAGCGTAGATGTGGGTGGTCATTCGTGTGGGAGGAAACCGGAGTACCCGGAGAAAACCGACCTGTCCGATCTGGTGACCACCTTACCATCTCACATACTTCCCAGTCCGAGGATCGAACCCAGGTTGTATTGGTGAGAAGCGAGCGTGCTAATCACTGCGCTAATCGGACATCCAAGACTCTTACATCCTTCTCTCTCCATATATAACTAAGAAGGGAGACAACACAATCAAATATTAATCTCTGCAACTATTGCTCACAATCCAGTCGGGGAAAGATCGATCAAACTTTGTTCTTTAAATTCTTAAAAGAGCGATAACTCTGTAAAAACTTAAACGAGAGTGGATTTTGCACAACTTTCTTATACTATTGAAAGTGTTGATTTCTGTGAAGATCCGGCGTAAGTGTTTTTAAGATGGAGTGAGAACAAGCTGTAGATGCACAGACGGGTGTGGGGATGGAAAAAACGTTAGACGGGTGGGGGTGGAAAAAACGCTAGACAGGTGGGGGGTGGAAAAAATGCTGGACAGGTGGGGGGGATGGAAAAACGCTAGACGGGTGGGGGGTGGAAAAACGCTAGACGGGTGGGGGGATGGAAAAACGCTAGACAGGTAGAGGGATGGAAAAAACACTAGACGGGTGGGGGGATGGAAAAACGCTAGACGGGTAGAGGGATGGAAAAACCGCTAGATGGGTGAGGAGGATGGAAAAAACACTAGACATGTGGGGGGGATAGAAAAAACGCTATGTCACATAATTCTATTGATACATTTCATTTAGCATTAAAGTGACTGATTGGTCAAATCAGTAGGCTCTATTGTTGTACATTGCGATTTTGAAAATTACGAATGATACATATTCAAAAGGGCTGCAAGGTAATTGTACGGTGTTCGCCAGATCGGACAGGTGGGTTATCCCTAGGTATTCCGGTTTCTTCCAAAATGAATGACACATATACGCTTTCATCCGCGCCAACGAGATTAATATAAGTTGTTAAAGCCACGAATGTGGTGTCCTTAGGCAAAACGTTTAAATACACAATGCCTATTATATTCCCCCACAAGCAACTTGAAACCAACAATGTGTTATATTTTGACTTACTAAGTTTGACAATGCCCTCGTTTATTTCATCTAGATGGTTAGAACCGATGTTGAGAATTCTCAGACTACCGCTCCAGTATACCTCTGTGTTCACGGGAAACCTAGCTAATTGGTTGTGACTTAAGTCTAGTATTTCCTGAATTATCATAGAAAACACAGCTTTATGTTACCAAATAAACATTTAGTTAAAGCGACATTACATCGCAAAAAGCAAATAAAATATGTTCACGTATAAATGCATTGCTACTACAAATTCTTCCGAATATATTCGAACACTAACATTAAATCTATAAACAGTGTTTTTGTGGTCTACAAGCTTTCAAATTTGAAAGTAGGATTTCATATAATGGTCATCCATGCTCCGAATTGACATTTGTTTATCAAAGGAGTCAATACTAAACACAAGATAATGTCACTTAGAGATAATTTAACTAAGATTATTCTACAAATAAATATACATAGGCACAAATGTGAGATATAACGGCAAATCTGTACAATAAATTGCATTAGGCATGGATATCGACCATATTTGCATTATTTTGTTGTCAACAAACCGCGTATACGATGTTTGTTTATTAATTGAAATGCTCAATTTTTGAGGCAATTATTTGGAAAAAAATAACACCATATAATAGGAAAAATTACATTCTGTAGAAATTTGTGTTTTCACCGATGTAGTGTCGCTTTAAGCATTGCGAGAGAAGCAATTACACATACAGTTACTATAGTAACATACCGTATAGCATGTTATTTTCGCATAATGCAAATTTTGCATTTATGTGTCTGCTGACGACATGACATCATAGATACGCAATTCAAATTAAAGCAGCATTACATCATAATAAAGGATGTTTTGGGTAAAATATAAATACTAATGTGTGTGTGTTTACAAAAATCGAAATAGTTACTCAGAAACGATAAAATTCCAATAATTTTAAACCGTCGTATACGCGAATTTGTTTATCAACACACGAAATGTAAACACGCACAGCGCGCATGCGTGAAACAACAGAGTATGTAGAAAACAACGTATATATTTTGAACATGAAATACTATCTATCTTCCGCTAATGTCGAACCCCTCGCGGGGATGTAGAAATGTCCCTAAAAGACTTAGCTAACAGAGGTATGAATCAACATATCAAGTAACAAGTGCGTGACCGATCGACTCGGAAAGTCCTACTTTCGGTTTCGAGTTTGTTATTTCGCAAAAAAACACTGTTTACCAAATGAACATAAGCATACAACGTATAATGTTAGAATGTGTAGCAGTATGCTACCCATACGTAAAAATTGAATTTTTCAAATATCTATTTATTTCATACGATGTAATGTTGCTTTAAGAATTCTTGATTTCAGATAGAAGCGGTGACTTATAATTACATTGTGTGTTTTAAAACTATGCTAGATATGTTAAAGATCTCCTTTCAAAATGACGTACGTCGGCTATAATGTATATTTTTAGTTCCCCCAACAATAGAATATTATATATGTAGGCAATCCTCCACACTTATCTTTCACTGATATTTCTTACTTTCCTTTGCTAGTCTTATTTCTTTCATTCAAAATCATCCAAACTTTCCTTTCAATATACATCTGGTTATTACACAATTTAACATGATTGTGTATAACATGGAAATGGTTTGTGTTAACACTGTTGGATATTAGCATTTGTCTATTCAAATTGATATATTGTTGTTCTGTTTTCATTACATGTACAGTAAAACCCCTATAATAAGACCACCTATGGGACTTCCAAAAAGTGGTCTTATTAGCGGGGTGGTCTCTTTATCGAGTTTGGTCAAGAAGACCAAATTATGATAATTTTACTACATGTACAATCTACTTTCACAAATGATAATTTCTTGGTGTTTCTGTTTTAATTACAGAAGAGTTGGTTGTTTCTATGGTTTAGGATTGTACTTCTGAAATCCATTCATATACAACTGTATATCACAATTAATTAATTAATTAATTAATAATAAAATAAAGTACAATGTAAATAAGTCATCCATTTATTTTCAAAATTTATTTTCTTGTTTTCTTTAATTATATTGTGCATACCAAGCATAGTTTCCTTTAAAAGTACATAATTTTTCATCATCAATCATTCATTATTTTTAAAAAAACGTTCCAAGGGTTGACTGCTTATTTAAACACTTCACTTTCACCCGTGGATTGTTTCTCGATCTCATCTTGGATGTTTTAGCTAAGTCCTGTGACAGAGAGCCCAAGTCCTTACACATGCAGTACAACTTTAGCTGCGATATCCACTCCAGACAATATACAAAAGATTAAAAGCAATCAAAACCAATCATTTACAAGTGTTTTCCGTGTTTATCTCACTTAACCTTGACCAATACCATAAAATGGTCGCTTAATTGTCGTAAAACTGGGACATAATTAAAAATGAAAGTGAGAAAATCGCCTGCGGTCGTATTAGGGGTTCAATTAGCATAGGATTAATAGCATTTGTCTGAATTAACTGGTCGTATTACGGAATAACGCGGTGGTCTGGTTATCGGGGTCAACGACCATTGACATATATAGTGAAATATTCCGTTCTGAAAAAAATCGTTCGCAATAGCAGGGTGGTCTCGAAATCGGGGTGGTCGTATAGAGGGTTTTTACTGTACGTGTTTTGAATATTTGTAATTATTATGTATATTGTTCAGTAAATAAAATTTGAGGGAAAAAAACAAACAAACACAATAGAACTGTCAAATGCAGCCTGATATCAACTGAACAATAAATTATAATCCTATACGTAAATAAACAAACACAAACCAGAGGACAGTTCCATGGCTGAGGAAATGTTGATAATCGGTTGTTATTGGCAATGATTTGCACTAGTTGTGTGCACACTTGAATCTCCAATGGCAACATGACTAGAGCATTATGGGAAACATCCAACTTCCTCAGGGCAGAACACATCCAATGTCTCTCTTGTATCAAAGCTGAAGTATGCAGTATTTCTTTACAATTATTTCATAAGTAAAACATTTAATAGTCTAACCTGTCTTAAGCAGCCAGCCAAGAGAATGACAGTGAAAGTGGCTGCTTAGAACAGGTGGCTGCTTAATAGAGGGCAATTGCATAACAGCGTAACAAACATATTGTGAATCTATGGCTGCTTATTCCAGGTTTGCTGTTTAATAGAGGTGACAACTAACACAGGTTAGATTGTACACTTGATATCTTACATCGACCTTCGACTTTAACCAATATACAGTCAAACCTGTGTTAGAGGTCACCTCTATTAAGCAGCCAACATGCATTAAGCAGCCAGTTTTCAGATTCCCAATATATTACTTTGCTATACATATGGCCCCTATTAAGCAGCCACCTGTGCTAAGCAGCCACTTTCTGTGATTCCCTTTGCTGGCTGCTTAACACAGGTTTGACTGTATATATCAATGTAGCTGTGGATAGAAATCATGAATACTAATTATTCTGAAGTTTCAAAATAGTTTATTACTAGTTACTGACCCTTTCAATATCACATACCTCTAAGTACGCTTACAAAAAGTGTAGATCCAGTCTCATTAGGATCTGCACTTTTTGCTTGTAATATTACTATTTTTAGACAAAATTACCCAAAATATCATGCACCATTCCATGTCAGTTACTTGGTGTTGAATGGGTTAAAGAACAGCCCCCATGTAGGCAGAATGTCCATGTTACGGTCACTATGGGCATAACCACTCACTGACTTACATGTACACCCCAGAATCAAAATAGAATGCTCCAATTTGTGTAACATTATTCTTGTACAGTTTTATAACTCTTTGTTTTTCTTTTTTCACCAGATACCTTCTGAAGATCAGGTCCAAGTGATCTTGAGATTTGAGCTAATATATCGGTTGATTGAAGATAAAAACGTTGACACTGTTAAGATGTGTTGGTTGTTGCTCTGTCGGAATTAAATGGTGCACCAATATTGGTCAGGTTATGCACAGTCATCTAGGCCGTGTAGTTTGGATTTTATATCAATTTTACCGATATATCATCATCATCATCATCATCATCATCATCATCATCATCATCATCATCATCATCTTCATCATCTTCATCTTCTTCTTCAGTGATTGTGGCATTCTTCATATAGAGTATATCACAATTAACCAATACATGGCAGCAGGCATACAGACCAGGTAGAAGAATTTTCTATCCATAGTTGCTAGGATAAGAGAGATGCAGCACTACCTGGCCATATTAGTCGCCCCCTACATGTACATCAAGAATGTGGCGTGGCAGTGGGCACAATATGTAAATGACCTCATGGAAGCAGATAAGCTCGCCCATATGGTTCGTCGGCGGCGAGGGTAAATAAGCTCAATCATCATCAAACAAGGGTTCAGATATTTGAAAGCAGTATCCTTTATATAATATATCTTCCCCAAATCTGTAGGAGCACCTCGTATGTCAGACAAAAGAATTAGAGAAATCCATTGGTCAGACAAAAATAAATTGGAATTATAAGTGCATTCTAATAATTTGTCAGACACACTGGAAAAGTTTTGTGAAGACTGACATGCAACCATACAGTAGCTTACATTGGCGGTTCAGCGTAGAGATACTGTCCTGGGCCGGGTCAGCCTGATGGAGCGCGGACTTGCTGAGATACTCAAGCTTATTGTGAGATAAATCCAGATGTTTTAGAGCGCAAGTTTCGAACAATTCTCTGCATACATACTCCAAGTTGTTGTACGAAATATACACCTCCTCCAGACTGCAATATGCAAATATGCATTATACATATAATACACATACATTATACATATAATACACATACATTATACATATAATACACATACATTACACACACATTGCACATATATAACACATACATTACACACACGTTGCACATATATAACAAATACATTACACACACATTGCACATATAATACACATACATTATACATATAATACACATACATTACACACACACATTGCACATATATAACAAATACATTACACACACACATTGCACATATATAACACATACATTACACACACATTGCACATATATAACACATACATTACACACACATTGCACATATATAACACATACATTACACACACACATTGCACATATAATACACATACATTACACACACATTACACATATATAACACATACATTACACATACATTACCGGTACACATAGTTGATACAAATTTATTTTAGCTCAATTGCGAAACAAGTTATTTCAACTTATATTAATCACTCTCGAGACCTCATTCCTGATGGAATCCTTCACCATGAAGGAGAGAGAAGAGGCAATGTGGAATTTAAATGCCTTGCCTAAAGACACAATCATAATGGCTCCACCGGGGCTCGTACTCTGGACCTTTCGCACCTTTCGCACGACTTCCACATGACACATACATAACATATAACAACTATACACCTACATTATAAAACTTGACATAACATTACACAGACATAATACAACATTACTCATAAATAACACAACATGACTCCAACATGTATACACCATTACATATGTTATAGGTGGGGAGAGATAAAGGTGTTGTACGGATATATGTGGGGAGTGGTAAAGGTGTTGTACGGATATATGTGGGGAGAGATAAAGGTGTTGTACGGATATATGTTGGGAGTGATAAAGGTGTTGTACGGATATATGTGTGGGGAGATAAAGGTGTTGTACGGATATATGTGTGGGGAGTGGTAAAGGTGTTGTACGGATATATGTGTGGGGAGATAAAGGTGTTGTACGGATATATGTGGGGAGTGGTAAAGGTGTTGTACGGATATATGTTGGGAGTGATAAAGGTGTTGTACGGATATATGTGTGGGGAGATAAAGGTGTTGTACGGATATATGTGTGGGGAGTGGTAAAGGTGTTGTACGGATATATGTGTGGGGAGATAAAGGTGTTGTACGGATATATGTGGGGAGTGGTAAAGGTGTTGTACGGATATATGTGTGGGGAGATAAAGGTGTTGTACGGATATATGTGTGGGGAGATAAAGGTGTTGTATGGATATATGTGGGGAGAGATAAAGGTGTTGTATGGATATATGTGGGGAGTGGCAACGGTGTTGTACGGATATATGTGGGGAGAGATAAATGTGTTGTATGGATATATGTGGGGAGAGATAAATGTGTTGTATGGATATATGTGGGGAGAGATAAATGTGTTGTATGGATATATGTGGGGAGAGATAAAGGTGTTGTATGGATATATGTGGGGAGAGATAAATGTGTTGTATGGATATATGTGGGGAGTGATAAAGGTGTTGTACGGATATATGTGGGGAGAGATAAAGGTGTTGTATGGATATATGTGGGGAGAGATAAAGGTGTTGTACGGATATATGTGGGGAGAGATAAAGGTGTTGTATGGATATATGTGGGGAGAGATAAATGTGTTGTATGGATATATGTGGGGAGTGATAAAGGTGTTGTATGGATATATGTGGGGAGAGATAAAGGTGTTGTATGGATATATGTGGGGAGTGGCAACGGTGTTGTACGGATATATGTGGGGAGTGGTAAAGGTGTTGTACGGATATATGTGGGGAGTGGCAAAGGTGTTGTACGGATATATGTGGGGAGAGATAAAGGTGTTGTACGGATATATGTGGGGAGTGATAAAGGTGGTGTACGGATATATGTGGGGAGTGATAAAGGTGTTGTACGGATATATGTGGGGAGAGATAAAGGTGTTGTACGGATATATGTTGGGAGTGATAAAGGTGTTGTACGGATATATGTGGGGAGAGATAAAGGTGTTGTATGGATATATGTGGGGAGAGATAAAGGTGTTGTATGGATATATGTGGGGAGTGGTAAAGGTGTTGTATGGATATATGTGTGGGGAGATAAAGGTGTTGTACGGATATATGTGGGGAGAGATAAAGGTGTTGTATGGATATATGTGGGGAGAGATAAAGGTGTTGTACGGATATATGTGGAGAGTAGTAAAAGTGTTGTATGGATATATGTGGGGAGTGGTAAAGGTATTGTACAGATATATGTGGGGAGTGGTAAAGGTATTGTACAGATATATGTGGGGAGTGGTAGAGGTGTTGTACGGATATATGTGGGGAGTGGTAAAGGTGTTGTACAGATATATGTGGGGAGTGGTAAAGGTATTGTACAGATATATGTGGGGAGTGGTAAAGATGTTGTACAGATATATGTGGGGAGAGATAAAGGTGTTGTACGGATATATGTGGAGAGTAGTAAAGGTGTTGTATGGATATATGTGGGGAGTGGTAAAGGTATTGTACAGATATATGTGGGGAGTGGTAAAGGTATTGTACAGATATATGTGGGGAGTGGTAAAGGTGTTGTACAGATATATGTGGGGAGTGGTAAAGGTGTTGTACAGATATATGTGGGGAGTGGTAAAGGTATTGTACAGATATATGTGGGGAGTGGTAAAGGTATTGTACAGATATATGTGGGGAGTGGTAAAGGTGTTGTACAGATATATGTGGGGAGTGGCAAAGGTGTTGTACAGATATATGTGGGGAGTGGTAAAGGTGTTGTATGGATATATGTGGGGAGTGGTAAAGGTGTTGTACAGATATATGTGGGGAGTGGTAAAGGTGTTGTATGGATATATGTGGGGAGTGGTAAAGGTGTTGTACAGATATATGTGGGGAGTGGAAAGGTGTTGTATGGATATATGTGGGGAGTGGGAAAGGTGTTGTATGGATATATGTGGGGAGGGAAGGTGTTGTATGGATATATGTGGGGAGTGGTAAAGGTATTGTATGGATATATGTGGGGAGTGGTAAAGGTGTTGTATGGATATATGTGGGGAGTGGTAAAGGTATTGTATGGATATATGTGGGGAGTGTTAAAAGTGTTGTATGGATATATGTGGGGAGTGGTAAAGGTATTGTACAGATATATGTGGGGAGTGGTAAAGGTGTTGTACAGATATATGTGGGGAATGGCAAAGGTGTTGTATGGATATATGTGGGGAGTGGTAAAAGTGTTGTACGGATATATGTGGGGAGTGGTATCGGTGTTGTACATATATGTGGGGAGTGGTAAAGGTGTTGTACAGATATATGTGGGGAGTGGTAACGGTGTTGAACAGATATATGTGGGGAGTGGTAACGGTGTTGTATGGATATATGTGGGGAGTGGTAACAGTATTGTACAGATATATATGGGGAGTGGTAAAGGTGTTGTACGGATATATGTGGGGAGTGGTAAAGGTGTTGTACGGATATATGTGGGGAGCGATAAAGGTGTTGTACAGATATATGTGGGGAGTGGTAAAGGTGTTGTACAGATATATGTGGGGAGTGGTAACGGTGTTGTACAGATATATGTGGGGAGTGGTAAAGGTGTTGTACAGATATATGTGGGGAGTGGTAACGGTGTTGTACGGATATATGTGGGGAGCGATAAAGGTGTTGTACAGATATATGTGGGGAGTGGTAAAGGTGTTGTACAGATATATGTGGGGAGTGGTAAAGGTGTTGTACAGATATATGTGGGGAGTGGTAAAGGTGTTGTACAGATATATGTGGGGAGTGGTAAAGGTGTTGTACGGATATATGTGGGGAGTGGTAAAGGTGATGTACGGTTATATGTGGGGAGTGGTAAAGGTGTTGTACGGATATATGTGGGGAGTGGTAAAGGTGTTGTACGGATATATGTGGGGAGTGGTAAAGGTGTTGTACGGATATATGTGGGGAGTGGTAAAGGTGTTGTACGGTTATATGTGGGGAGTGGTAAAGGTGTTGTACAGATATATGTGGGGAGTGGTATAGGTGATGTACAGATATATGTGGGGAGTGGTAATGGTATTGTACAGATATATGTGGGGAGTGGTAACGGTATTGTACAGATATATGTGGGGAGTGGTAAAGGTGTTGTACAGATATATGTGGGGAGTGGTAAAGGTATTGTACAGATATATGTGGGGAGTGGTAAAGGTGTTGTACAGATATATGTGGGGAGTGGTAACGGTGTTGTACAGATATATGTGGGGAGTGGTAAAGGTGTTGTACAGATATATGTGGGGAGTGGCAAAGGTATTGTACAGATATATGTGGGGAGAGGTAAAGGTATTGTAAGGATATATGTGGGGAGTGGAAAAGGTGTTGTACAGATATATGTGGGGAGAGGTAAAGGTGTTGTAAGGATATATGTGGGGAGTGGCAAAGGTGTTGTACGGATATATGTGGGGAGTGGTAACGGTGTTGTAAGGATATATGTGGGGAGTGGTAAAGGTGTTGTACAGATATATGTGGGGAGTGGTAAAGGTGTTGTACGGATATATGTGGGGAGTGGTAAAGGTGTTGTATGGATATATGTGGGGAGTGGTAAAGGTGTTGTACAGATATATGTGGGGACTGGTAACGGTGTTGTATGGATATATGTGGGGAGTGGTAAAGGTGTTGTACAGATATATGTGGGGAGTGGTAACGGTGTTGTACATGTTGGTCAATGTTGTATTGTCTACCAGAAGAAATATATCTAGAGGAAACAATTTTTGTTTTGTTTATCTTATTTTAAAATTTAAAACATACAAAGAACTTGACATGATATGAATTCCCACATATGGAGAAGCTAACAAAGATGCAATTATGACATCATGCCATTTTGCATTATGGCAAGGAAGGATCGAATGAATATATCATTTAATCTCCGTCAACGATAGTCATTGCTAGAACCTGCTGTGCAATTGCTGTCTATGCATAGTTCATTTTAGCTTGATTGCTAAACTTCCTACAACACTAGTTAAATCGCTCTCGAGACCTCATTCCCGATGAAATCCATCACCATGAGGGAGAGATGTGGAAGTCATGATAGCACAGTGGTAGCGTGTTCGCTTCAGGTGCGAACGGCCAGGAGTTTGTGCCCAGGTGTAGCAGTTACGATTGTGTCCTTAGACAGCAAGGTATTTAAATTCCACATTGCCTCTTCTTTCTCCCTCATGGCGAAACAAGTTCTTTCAACTTATATTAATCACTCTCGAGACCTCATTCCTGATGGAATCTATCGCCACGAGGGAGAGAGAAGAGGCAACGTGGAATTTAAATGCCTTGCCTAAGGGCACAATCGTAACGGCTCCAGCGGGGCTC